>VYXH01006889.1:73914-85547 GCA_013397275.1 Burhinus bistriatus | reverse complement strand
AAAAAAAAAAAAAAACAAACTAGTAAATTCCTCCTGAACACTGCATATGGTTTTGGTCACTTCATCTTGAAAATAACAGGAAAGGGTGCGGGAAAGGGTGTCAAGGATGATGGAAGATAGGAAATGGTTGCCTAAGAGCTTTGGAATAGATTCCTGACAAGGAAATACTGACTAAATTAAGACACATTGGTTGAAAGGGCACAGCTGAGAGAGGATACAAATGAGTATCCTTTGAGATAGAGCGGGTGAATCAGAAACAATTATTCACTGCATCCTATGACCCAGAATGTGGATGGCACTCCCCGAAACTATTAAGCAAACACTCTGAAGGGAATGCTTGTTCACACCGAGTGGTTGTTCGTCTAGTGCTACTGAAGACCCCGTTTCAGATGCAGCCTCCAACGTGGGTGGTCTTTCAATGGCTGGTGCCAACAGCTGGGAGAATGTAAACAGGAAGGATCACTTTATGCGTGCTCTCTGCTTTATACTTTTCATGAAGAAATGCTCCCCAGCTCAGAAATGTAGGCCCAGAGGAGGAAAAGTAGGCTGATCTGTGCAGAAACAGAGAACCCTAACATCTGGTTTGACAGAGCAGAGTTTAAGTCCTCCGAGATTTTAGCAAGAGATAGTGTCCTCCATTTGTGATTCTGCTCCTGCCAAAGGAATCGAATGAGAAACACACCAGCAACGGGCACATGGAATAGTCTTTAGCACAAATGGGAAACAGACCTGGAACATCAAGTCTGGATATAATTCAACATTAATATAATTTCCTTCACTTTGCAGACAGAGGAACTAATCCAGAGATGATGAATATCCTGCCAGTTTGGGATTAGAGAGCTCTCATCTACTCTTTCCTAACTACTAAACTTCAGATAGGATTCACATTTACAAGCTCAGTCAAATTTAACAGACAGTTCATCACCTGAACTCTCCAGTGAAGAAAATCCCTCCAGAATGTGCTACTTTAAAAACCAGGGTGTATGGGAGTTATTACGACTTCAGTTCCTGTTGTTTCTGGAAGTTTGCAGGGTGGTATTTGCTTCTCTGCAGGCAGTTTCAGAGATGTGACCTGAGGATTAATTGAGATAGCTCTGTGAAAAATGCTCTTGGTTTTTCTGTCTGCAAGTATTTAAAATACGTCACTCTACAGGTAATACTCACCTCTTGTATACTGCACCTATGACTAAATTAATACAATGAATGAAACTGCTGGAGTTGCATAACATTCATCAAAACCTTCTGCTTTGTCTCACATTCTGCACACAACACAGCTTACTTTCCTCTGAGTTTAGCAGTGCTGTTGTTTTCCATTTTCACATTAGCAGTTCAGGCTTTACCATGCCATTTTTTTGTAAGAACATTAACCCTAAGATTTTCTGGTTTATCTTCTTAAGATAAATCAGCTATACAGCCTTGTCTTTCTGAAGGAAACAATATAAGATGGTTACCTGAGATAGTAGAGGACTGGACTTAACAACTCGGGAGACGTTTTCCTGCCTTGTGTTACTGATATCTATACCCATCAGCCTGAAACAACTTCAGCCTAAAGACCATTATGCTCACACCATACTCTCTTTCCCTTATGTTCCTCCTAGCAGCTGAGATGATTGCTTTCTGAGTGTGACGTTTGGTCTCTGCAGTGATAGTAGGATGGAAACTATGTTGTTCTTCATCCCCTAGATCATCCCCTCTTCATATCCTCTTCTGCCCTCTAGAGCTCTATAGAGTGGATTGTTCACTGTAAAAATGGGTGAAAGAAAATAAGACTTTGGGGTCAATATCTCTGTTGTTGAAGTGAGTGGGTCTTTGTTAATCACTGGCAACCTTCTCAGCTTTGGGTGAAGGAGGTGTTCCCCCATTATGCCTGGCAAGCATGCAGATTGCAAAAGCTGGTTGCTGCGTGAGTGCAAGAAAGCTCCAAGGTTTTTGAGAGCAATATTATCAAGTTTATGTCTGAGACAGGCACAAGACTAACAGAGTACCAATAGAAAATGGAAACACCATTCTGGATCACCAAAGCTTGGCCCTGCCTTTGCTCCTTCTTTTTCTTCTGCCTTTCTTGTGCTGGAAGAGGTGGAAAGACTTCACGTGTCTTGGGAGTCACACATGCCTGGGCAAGGAACCCTCTGAGCGGGTTCTCCTTCTAAGGACCATACAACAACAGCCAATGCCTGTGACAACAGGCTGAACCTTTCACAAGAGGGACATTGAGCATGAGCAAGGTGCCAGGCTGCACACCAGTGGGCAGGGCTTTACAGGGGGTTGGCCAGGCTCACCACGTACACCAAATACAGCTGGATTTCGTCTAGTATGTTCTCACCAGAACCATGCCTGGCTTTAGGGTGTGCTCGTTTTATAACTCCTGAAAGTGCTTTTCCAGAGCAATGGTATTTGTTCTGCCTCACCCCTGTTGTCCTGCTGTAGAAATAAAGTCCAGCTGCAGTTCAGTTAGCTCCTGGTTAGTATCAGTTTTCATTTTGAAGACCAGTATCACAAGAAAAAGCTGTAAAATCTTAATTTGGGGGAAACGCAAGCTGGCATTCTTCCTTCTGACTCTCAAGGTTTCCTCAGTTATCCTGGGATTTAAGGAGTTTTTGCAACCCTGCTGCAGCTCAGGGGCAAAACACAAACACACAGCATAAATAGGACAGCTCCAGCCAGATTTATTCAAATCCTTCAGGTGTTACCATCTTAAGTTATATTATAAAACATGTAAATTTACAGAATTTCCTTATGTAAAATAAAAGTGTATAAGATAACGTATGTATATGTCATTAAAATCGCCTCTAACTAAATAGTGACAACACGACAAAGAGCTATTAAGTGAGTACTGAGCTTAGCTGCATGCGAACTGGACATAGGAATGCGTAAACAAATATCAGATGCGTCATTAACTTCATGGTAATTTTCTCTTCTTCTCTCTTAATACCCTGGGTACTATGAAGCCCACATAAGCCCTAAGAAACTTCCTATATTATTGTCAGTCACAGACTTGACAACCTCACTCAAGAGAAAATCATAGAAGTAGCATGCTTCTCTTAGTTGAAAAGATTCTCTGTATTAACACAACTTTTATGCCACCCGATTTACGCTACCATTTGCCATTTATACCTTCCCTGCTTCCTTATCCTAATTTAAAACACTACTTTTGAAGGCTGCACAGAGGTAATAGACTGACAGCAGCTTAATAATTGGCATAAGGCAAAAGAAATCCAAGCCTGGAAACAGTGGAAATGAGATGCAAATGCTGCAAGAACACAAAAATTGTATACATGTAACTGCTGATTTCCTGAGGCTCCTTGCACTTTGCTGTCATTCCCTCTTATGTGTCTTGGCATGTCTGCAACCACCACTACCAGCACATAAAAATATTCATGTATATTTAATAGAAGAAAAATATGCTAAATTCTGAGGGCTTTATATATATATAAAAAAAACATTCAAACCTTATCTTGAAACTCAAAAGCCTATTACTGCAATGGATCACTTCCCGCAGAAATAGTGTCTGAAATATGACCTTAAGATTACAAGGTTCTCCAGCCACATGTACAATTATATTCTGCCTTCCTCTAGGTATGTTTTCCTATTCAAAGTGATCTCATTGCTCTGTTATCTTGTGAGGGAGTAGGTAAAAGTGATTGTAAATTCACATACACACATATACCGCCCCACACGCTTATCACTGGTTATTTTCTGGTGTTCATCCATTTCTCATACAGCTGACACACTTCATTATGTCTTAAATTCAAAATAAAATAAATTATTTTTCTTTTGCTCTGGTCTGCTTATTTGTTTATTTGTTTGCATTTATTCTATGTGAATGTATTGTTCTGTGCTATTATTATTTACTATTTTATTTCAATTTCCTAATTATTATGCATCTAAGGCAGAAAAAGGGAGTTGGGATCTGAACATGCTATTACCTTTTTCCCAGCATATGCAGTAATTTCTTGCCATGTGTTTTTAAATTCCTCACTAGATTTCCTTTGCCCAGTTCAGGAATGCCACTCTTACATACAGCAGGCTCAGGTGTGGATGCCTCACAACAATTTTTAGGATGCGCTTGCAGTAAGATTTATACCATTCTCTGGAGGCGTCTGTCTTTCTACGCCGATCAAATTGGGAGGCTGTGTGACTAAGCTTCTAATTTAGGCATCTTGAGGCTGGTTTTAGGCACAGGCTGTTCTCCAGGGTCCTGGCATATCTGGCATCGTTAACAAAAGCACCTCCCTTCTTACCAAAAATCTTCACCAACACCACACAGTCAGAAAGTGACAAGTTGTTTTGCCCTTGGCCAGGAGGCAGCAAAATGCAGTGCTACCTGACCTTGGTCACTTTGAGTAGACATCTCAAATTGGCTGCCTGTCATTTTCTAAGTCCCAGATCAGCATCTCCACAACCGCTTGAGTTCAGCCAATAAAACTCTGCATATGTGAAGAGTGAAGCTTTGTAACAGCCCACCACGTAACACAAGGCTCCCCTTCAGGCGTTATGAGTCAAGAGGATGTTATTGCTAGCACTGCCAGGAGCTATTCTGTGTTCTTCACTTCTTTGATCCCAGAGCCATACATCTTTGCTCTCAGTTTATTCCTCATAACTGAAATTTGTCATGGATTTTCAACCTGAATTTCTTAGGTGATTGTCAAATACTGCTGAACTTTATAATTCAGATAGGGATGGAGAATTTTTAATCTTTTGCTGTTTCAGACATGAAAAGAAAAACATTTCTGACCCCTTGCTTCTTAACCATTGATTCATTTCACCAGTGTACATTCAAAAAAACCACAAATTTTCACTTTCAGGGGAAAAGCCTGAAATATTTTTCTTTATGTATTTTTCACATTGCTTTCTCCTCATATTTGTCTAAAAAAAAGACAATATAGTTAGCTGAAGCACTGATTTCAATATCCCAACCATGAGGGAAATACGGAAGTAGAAGAATCTTTGGTCCATAAGTGATATCCCTATTTTGTGCTATTCAAATATTTATACTATACGTGCTGTTGCAATTGCTAAACATCTGTCAGGGTGAATCCTCTGTTTTTCTTTTTGCAGCTCGTTTGGCAGAGTCTCTGGATTCTAAGAGGAATGATCTGCTGGTCTTGAAATCTTCTACTGTGTGTATTTGCAACAATCATTTCCTTGGCTTTTTTTTCCCCTTTTTTAACCTGTTTCTCAAGTTTCTCTTCCCCTCTTTGCTCATCTTCAAAAGGTCTGTATGAACAACAGCCCAGCACTGTAGTTATTGCCAGTTACCCCGGATTGTGCTGGTCAGTCCCTTGCCTTAATGGCACGATGATCTGTTGAAAGTGATACAGTTCATCCCAAGTGTTGGACAACCTGTATATTGGCCTCAAGTTCGGGTGCTGGGAGGACAGTCAGAGGGAGAATCGGGTAGGTACTGTGGCACTCAGACGTACCTGGAAAAGTCTTCAGAAAATAGTGAGGCTTGAGATTTTTGCATCAGTTTGATTGGGAGGTCCCCCAAGACATCAGTGACCTCTAGTATGAATTCTGGGGACTTGCACACATTGTAAGTGAAAATGAGGCCAATATTCACTTCTGTGCTGATTTTGATTTTGAAGAGTATGAATCCAGGAGATAAGATGTCCTTTGGAGGGGAAGGGAATATTTCCCTTCTAAGTGGCTGTCTTTAATACATCTTTGCCTGGCATGTGTGGCGAGGTTGTGATGTAATTGTCACAGTCTAAGAAATGAGTGGGAAAGCTCAAATTAACATCAGTCAGATCAGTCTGGTTTGCTTCAACTCAGTATTAGAGGTCCACAGGAATGAGGGCCTCAGGAAAAGTAAATATGTGGATTTCTCTGACACAAAGAACAGTTGCAAACTGTAACAAATATAATAAGAAAAAAAAAATGCTTCACATGGTGCATCCAAATGAATCATACACAACACTACATGGACAGCACGTTCATAGCCATGAAAGGCGTTCTTCTTAATACAGCCCTTTGCTGGCCCTTTTAGACACCGTTATTATTTCTGCAATTTAAAGCTTCAAAAAACTAGCAGGAACTGTAAACTGCTGTATCATTCTCCTCCCCGACCAAAGCTTAAAGTTCTCTAAATTTGGATAATCTTTAGATTTACACTATGTCAGATTACAGCATATTTTGAAAACTAAAGCCTTAGGAAAAAAACAATGGCTGTGAAGGCCAAAAAAGCCTTGAAATAATAAACCCAGCTCCTGCTGGAACACAGAGATTCAGCACTGCAACTGCGTGAAAGCAAATCAAATAATCAGTGTGGATTGCCAGCAGATCAGGACTCCCCAGCGGCTGCCTTTTCATTTTCTCAATGGAGACCAACAGATGGAAAAAAGCTGAAGAGAGCAGGCTTGCTTTCTCTGCCCGATGAATAATTTCCTTCTTACGCCTTTTTGTCTATCTGTAGCTTATAGCTCTATTTACCCAAAATGGTTAGAGCTTTCTGTGAAACAGAAGCTTGGAGGAACAACAGAAGGTCATGTATATTCTTGCTGATACAGCCACCTGTTGTCTTGCCACATACCCCATTTATTTACTACTGACTCGCTCAACCTTTCTCCCTAAGCCCAGCAATGCCAAACGGGACCCAAATTTCTTCTTTTCAGTTTTACCGTAGCAAGTTAACAAATGCTAGAAGCTGTCTGTCCAGTTTTGTAACCTTTCTGTAGTGAAATCTGTCCTATTGTAACCACAAATCTTCATGGTCCTACCTCCAGCCACCTGCCCACACGGTACAAAAGACGTGACGGTGGCATGGGTTTCCAGACATAGAAAACGATTTTGAGTCAAGTGCACTGCCAGAAAAGCATGAAAGAGGGAGCAAGGCAGGTTATTTATAATTGCTCAAGATGCCTCCCGACGGCAAAGCATCTAAGCCCCTGGTTTATTTTCTGAAGCGACTTGGCTCTGCTACAGATTAATTTTCTCCACAGGACTTTTGGCAACACTGTTAAACCCTGCTGAGACACTGTGGACCGCCAAATTCCACACGAGCAAGGATCTCCAATACACTGACATTTCTAGGTCAAGCTGGTTCTGAGATAAGATTTTTATAGAAAATATCACAAGGCATTTTAAAAAATGAAACACCTAGGGGGTTTGAGTCCCTTGTCTGTAAAATAGACATTGGCCAATTATGTTGAAACTTTTCCAGAAAAATGTACCTCTGGCTACAGCTGAACTCTACCTGCCAATTTCAGATGGAAAAGACTTTAAGAAAGAAAAAAAAAAAAAAAAAAAAGGACTAAACTGCATGCTGAAATATCGGAAATGCCTCTCTGTTTGCAGNAAAAAAAAAAAAAAAAAAAAAAGGCAGTAATTTGTTGATTGGATGGGGGATGAAGCATCCAGAATTAGACTTATAACAGAAAGTGATTCATATTTTATCTTTGGGCTTACTGGACAGCATCTGTAATTTCACCTGCTCTCATTTTGCAGGAAGGTGAGGAGCAGAAAAACATATGATAGAATGGGTTAGAGATAAGTTGGAGGCCGTGGGCACACAGCTCTGACTTTCAGGAGAACGCAGGGGAAAGGCAAATAACTAGTTTAGTGGCCTTTGACCACAGTCACTGTCTCCTGCTTCTCAGAGAGGCTGGACGAACTCAGGTATATATTTAAAAGGTTTTCCCAATTGCTTTCAAACTCTAATTGACTAATCCTTCAGACAGGTCATCTCTCTAGTGGACTTCTTCCATGAAGAAGCCATGTTTATTTTCATTTCCAATCGCAAATGTGGTGTTTTAGTGTTTTTAAACGTTTGTGGGAGGACACAGCCTTTAAGTTGCCAATCTTACTTTCTTATTGCTGTATTTTGGTTTCTACTGGAACTAGTTAGCAGCTTGACCTGAAGGATCAACTAGGCAAGCACCATTTGTTTGGGGTAAACCTTGTTAATAATACTTGCACCGGAAAGGATTAGGCTGGCTTTAGTCAGCATCAGCATTTTACTTCAGAAAATCTGCTACACGATCTGTCAGATTATATTCACTCTTTGAAGTTTTTTTAGGAAAAAGCACTCAAATTAGACTTATAAATATTGCAAAGCATTGAGATATGCTAGAGAGATACCCAGAAAAAAGAAAGAAAGAAAAAAAAAAAAAAAAAAAGACGCCACTGAAAAGAGAGCCAGGAGAGCTCAAATATAATATGTTTTATGGTCTGGTAGTAACCATTCACCCAACCAGACCATGCACAGCTCTAGCTTAGCCAGGGTATGTTCTGGCTGCCATTTAGACTGAACACTTCAAACAAAGGGGAGGCTTCAGCACCCAAATGGCTTGAGCTAGCTCCAGCAAGTTTCATGGTTTCGCGTGTGCTTGGTCCCAGCTCCCTGTTGTTTGAGGAGAGCCACAGAGCAACACTCATTTATTTTCCAGTACTATACCAGTTGCGAACAAGGAATGCACATTTCTTTCTGCTCAGAAAATGCCTGAAGACCAGTATGAGGTCACGTCTGGGATAAATCCAGATAAGGCACACCAGGACAGAAGGACAAAGGAGATTTAAGTTGTAAAAAAATCAACATCTCCTGTCTCAAGGGCTAGGATTACACTTCCCAGTCTGAGGTTGCACACCATATCAACCCTCCCAATGAAATCTCAATGAGAAGTCTCTGACAGGAAATCTGCTTCTCTCAGTTACCAGATCCCTTTAAAACTCTCACTAGAGAGTGAAGTTTTGGTCATTGCAGCCCCTCTGGACACCAGCAAAGCTCACTTCCCCCAACCAGATCTGAAATTCGTAAAACACGCCCAGCAAGCGGATGATATTTAGGAGCTTATTTCCACTAGCCCTCTTGCACAGACTTCTGCTGTGGCCCAGACCATAGCTCCTGAAAGAAGATTTCTGTGGGCGTATGTGGAAGGCAGGGAGCAAAAAGGTGAAGAAGCCGGCTCTGCCTCAGGGTACTGCTGTCTGTGATAACAGCCAGTATTGATTCTGGGAGCAAGGATGAGAGAGTAACCTTGCCCTTGGCCGACATAAAGGGCCCTCATGGGTCCTTACTGGCCCTACAGAGTGCCCTGTGCCTGTGGGCTGGTTCTGTGACAGCCCGTGTTATGTTCAGGGCATCCAGGCATCCAGGACACTAGGGAAAATCCACCAAACTGCAGGTAAGCATCCAAATGTATGTTCCACGCTGAGGAGCTGATACCCAGGCAGAGAGGCGGTGGAGCCCACATTGTTGAAACTAGGGAAAAAGGGCAGGGAAGTATGTGCCACTTGCAACATCACAAGCTGGTAGCTTGGCTTTATCAGTGTTCCTCCGCTAGTAGGAAGAGGTCATTAGTCCGGCACCGAATCTGCAAAGATGGGACTCTCATATTTGGCCAAGGGTTGTTAGTGCTCATAAGCAAGCTGATCTTGATGTTCTCCCAGCTCCTGTGGTAGCACTGTCATAGCAGCATTTTCCGCTCACATAATTGAGGCGCTGACCAGCCAGAGGAGACTGGTCTATACTGGTATCTGTGGCCCTTGCTCATCTACAGAAACTTTATTTGATTACTCTTTTCCTTACCTTGAGGGCATAGATGCTGAGCTCCAGACAATGAGGCCAGGCTTCTGGAAGTTTGAATGGATGCCCCAAGGTCAGCCACAGCCTTTTCGCCTTGTAGTTGGGTACCAGCCCCCTGAACGGTGTGTCAAAGATGAGAGGATTTTGCAACCCTTGCCAGCAAGAGTAGGCAGAGTTGATACAAGAGGTGTCAGAGAGGTGATGCAGACAAGCTGGGGGAGAAGTGTGGGCAGAGAAATCAACGTTGGTGAGACATGAAAAGCCAGCGAAACAGTCAGATGGAATTTACTTCTGCCAAGTTTTGCACTCAGCTGGAGAAAGCTGGAGACGAATGGCTGTGTCTAAAGTGAGAGGAGACCAGAGCAAAAGCTAGGCAACCCGTAGTGCCCCCTTCAATGACAGAACGCTTTTTAAGGTTTATGTCTAATCCCACTGCTAGAATAGCAAAGATTCAAGCTTCCCAGAAGCAAGGGAAAGGAAATGGAAGAATTCAAGCTGTAGTGTAATGAAATGTGCTTTCCACCCACTTAGATTTAAGATTGTGATTCAGTACTGCATTTATGCAGTTTCTGGGATGGAAGGGCATTGCAGTGCATCTAAACCAGATTTCTGAGCCAGTGGTAGCAGATGGACCTTAAGAGAAAAAACACACAGTCAGATAGCTAAAATAAGCAGATATTTTTCACCGCCTCTATTTCAGTGATGGTGTCACCCTCTGTCATTGCCAATTCTAACAAGACTAGTAACCTCTTTAAAAAATGTGACACATGGAAGATAAAAATATCAAGAGCAGAGGTTAGCTAATTTTCTAGCTTCGCAGTTTTTGCACAATTTGCATCATCTGTATCATCTGTCTGACACTGACACACAGTGTATACAGAGACTGTACTGGCGATCCAGGAAACCAACTAGTAAAGGCTATCTCATGAATATTATCGTAAAAGATTACATTAATAGACATCATTAAAAATTGGTGACAGCCATACTTAATAATGAACTCAATTTTAAGGAGAAACTATAATAGACTGAGAATTTGTATAGTTTTATTTTATGATTAATTTGCTTTATTAACAAAGAATTCTATAATAAAATAAGCAAATGAGGCTTTGGAAAATCTTTTATGCGTAACAATCTTAACTGAGAAAAGTTTCATCCACTTTAAAAGTTGCTCAGCCTTCCTGCAAATTTTGCTTAATGTTTCCCTATCAAAGCAGCATTTGCTTTTCTCATTCCTGCATTGGGAAGCTCTGCACTCTCACTTGCTATTAAAAAAAAAAACCACAACAAAAACACTAACACAAAAAACCATCAACTTTCAGGACAGCATGACTGCTTCTTATTTGATTGGGACGCTGGTGACAATCCAGTGATCAGTCGAAGTATGCGGTTTAATCTGAGAGAGATAAATCACTCCAGTATAATGCCAGACATTGCCTGTGGTTTCAAGCAGAGGAATAATTAGTCCTTTCCAAGTCTAGCCCAGGTGGTGATATCAATAACAAGTAAATTTAGAGTTGCATATATAGCAGAAAAGTTCAGTCATTAAGACACAAACCAGAATAGCTTATAAATTAGGAAGAGATATGCACTGATTTAACATTTTTTATTTCTGAGACTTCCTGTTACAGAAATTGTCGTAGTCAAATACGTCACTACATTTTATTCAATGCTTAAGATAAAATGTGGCAAAAAGCATCCATCTGTTCATCTTTAGCACCCGCCCAGACAGAATCTATAGTGCCAATTTCTACTCAGAAGTACACCAAGGTAAACCAGTAATAACTACATTGACAGTAACATATTCACTCCAGTTTTAATATAGAATAAAATTTGTTTCCTGTTTGGCAGTTCTCAGAAAGACTAGAAAATCTCCCTGGAGCCCTACCTAATACTTCTGAAAAAATTAGTGCTCCTTATCTACAGTAGTGTTTATGTTACTGTTTGGCAGATAAGTGTAAACACTCTGTCCGCTGTTCAACTGCTGAGCAAACTGCTTTGAGGTACCACAATTTAGAAAACCACCATAAAATGCCACAGTGTGTTAAATATGTAGGAAAAAAAAAAAAAAAAAAGGACTTTCTTTAATATCTAGCTTTCTAATTAAAAAACA
>VYXH01006889.1:30818-73877 GCA_013397275.1 Burhinus bistriatus | reverse complement strand
AAAAAAAAAAAAAGGACTTTCTTTAATATCTAGCTCTCTAATTAGAAAATACATCATCTGTGGGATATTACAGGAAGTCATGAATGTTTTTTCTTCAAACATCCAGCTTCACCCTACATGAAGCAAAGTTACACAGGGTTAAAGTTACATCAGTCTTGTCAACCTGCATATTACCAGTGTCCTCACGGTACGTTGACCAAGTATTTTCCCTGAAGGGCAAACCTTGACAGATTTTCTAAAAGCCCTTCTTCTTCACTTCAAATCAATCCACCTTTTGTCTCAACTGGCTTCGTAAGCACATGAAATTCCACATCAGACTTGCACTAAATATCAGATTTTATCAAGAAGAAATGCTTAAGAAAACTTGCTTTCACCCATCTTCTGAGAACACCTGGAGTGAGCTTGCTACATTCCTCCATACTGGCAGCTAGTACTTTGATTCACAGAGCTGCCAACAAGCAATGACATTAGGATAAATTTGCCTGGACAATTTGAAAGAATGGAGGTCTTTTCCTGCACAACGCCTAAGGAAAAAATTTTGCCTGCCCATCTCCACTTTTTTTCCAAAACTCTGCAAAGCCCCTTTACAATGGCCCAGCATATTCCCTATAATGTAATATGTAGCTTTGTTCTCAATTTGAAGAGATGTCAACTAAAGTCAAAGGAACGATACTACAACACAGTGAAAGATAAAAAATTTTAGTCCAAACTCTTCCCTCCCTCATTTATACTTTCCCACAAGAATTCAAAAGGCAAGATGACAAATGATGATGTGCTGCCTAAGTGGCAGGGTATGGAAAGCTCTGCACCTCTTATGCTCGATGGAGACCACGAGCACAACAATGTCAAGAGACCTTATGGTATGGCTAATGAATCTGTGATCATTCCCACTCTCCAGGCAAAGCCTGTTATCAGTATGTCACTTGGTAGAGAAATATTAAAGGGTTGTAACAGTATAAGTCGATTCTGCTGCCCACATCAAGTTCTGAGAAAAACCCTAGGAAAACTCCATTTGAGGATTTTTTCTAATAACAGTAGTTGGATACTACTATCAATTTCTGAGAATGTTAGTGGCTGCTGAAGGCCCTCCTAATTTTGGACTTCTACACCTCTAATCTAAATGATCAGTACGGATTCAAATCTATAATCCTAGTTAGAGTTTTGATTCACTTCTGTAACTTTCAGGATTTCTCAAAGGTAACAACACTTTTAAATGTTAAATATAAAACTACTGCATTTGTAGTAAATGAGTGCATTCAAGTTCACGGTATTTTCTACTTGGCTATAGAAGTAATATATCAAATGAATACCAAAAATGGATTGACATTAAGTTTTGAAGAACCACCTGTTAATTGATAACTTCAGAAATCTACTTTGAAACCATGAAACGTATCCTCTCCAATTAATTTTAAAACTATTAAACTCTCTTAAGCCTGAGTATTACAAGCATACAGAAGCACAGTCACCATTTACTGATGAAACTATAACCAATGGAAATGTATGCCATGGCCCAGGATAAAGAAATCGCTGTTGAAGAAGTTTGCAAACAAGCCACCGGCACTACCTTATGAAAAACAGAAAGATGGCCTTATGAAGAAGTGGAACACATGGAAAGCGCTCTCTCTGCTTGCTGTTTTGCTATTTCTCGAGTGGGCTACCTGCCTGGAGACAAGCCAAGGTCGCCGCAGCCGCCAGCCCAGCCTGGCTCCCAGAGCCTGCCACGGGCAATGACTATTTCACTGACTCAGTCTGTTGCATTACTGCAGATGCCCTTATTTTTTTCTCTCCCCCTGCATGTAGAGCAGACCCTGGATGTGGTGCTGGCGTGGATTTTGTTCAGATGTAACAGCTTGCTTTGGAATTTAGCAGAACTTTCCTCACCGCATTCCAGCAGCAAGGGTACGAATTTAGCTGTGTGACTTTGTTGGCTTTAGTGGGAGTTACGCAGCAATATCTGAGCACAAACGGGTTCAACCACACATTCCCATGGCTGACATTCATTAATAGGATTGTGTCCATAGAAACACAGTAATCCTTCCTATTGTGATGTTCCCATATCGCAGGATAATGTAATATTTGTCTGCATTGCTGTCCACTTTCACCTTTACCTTTGCTCAGAGAGTAAAGCTGCCTTGACAGATCAGAAACTGCCTCATTATGCATGAGCGGTTTTCAAAAAAATTGTCTTTTTGCAGCTCAAACAGTTTTAAAACAAATCTACTGGTTCTTGCATGGGCTAAAAAAGGTTAGCCCCTTAGCATCTCTATCAAAAAAGAAGTTCCCACACGGTTAGCAACCCCCATCTTGACCTGCAATCAACAGACAAACAACCAGTTCAGTGCCCTGGACAGACCTTGCAGAAAACCCTTCTGATGAGACTGCAAACATGAATGCCAATTAACACCAGTGTTGATGGCAGCTTGTTAAAGCTTGGAAAAGAGCTCTTAGAAATTCATCTCGCCTAGCCCACAGACTTTCTGGGAAGAACACCATATGCTATGACATTTGACAGTATTTCTTCTGCCTATTTAACACAGCACTAGGTTAAAGTAACCTGGACTGTGTACCACAGTCCCATAGTACATTATAGTAACTATTACAGTAATCATGTACCACCAAGTACATTACACGTTGTGTTGTACCTATATTTAGGTCCCAGGCTGCGAGGACAATTCTCTGTAGGTGGAATTGAAAGGCTGATTTACTGAAGGTATTAAAAATATCCTTGGAGAGGATGGATGAAAGAGAGAAATGCTGCTGGACGCAGCTTGCAGCCAAGAGAAAAATCTCTAGATAAGCTTTTCTCTGTGCTGTATTTTGTATTATTAATTTATTTTTTTAAAAAAATAGCCAAAATATCATATACACGTAACATAACAGGGAGTGGTATAAAACAGTCTAATAGTAAATAAATAACATTAACAATACAAGTATTACATTCAGAATTTGATGGTAACAACATTAATAATATAAGATACCTCATTTTCCTGCCAACACAGGATTTGATTGAGTAAAACTCTAGAATAAGTGCCATGCAATAATCATGGTGTAATTCTGTGCTGCTCTTTTTTTAAAACAAGCATGACCATGGTAATAAACAAGTCATATCTGGAAAGGGAAGTTAAAAAATGAGTTTCATCTTACCACACTTCAGAGATGTAAAAGTTAGCCCCCCAGTCTAAGCTTGCCCTCTTCTAGAGTCACTGGCAGCAGGTGGGCATTTCTGGAGAATTACTCATCCTCCTAAAATAAGTTTCGTGGATAGAAGGGGTGATAGAAGGTACCTGAAGGTACCTAGAGAGCACAGCTTAGATTAGATGCCTAACTTATCAGTGCTGAAAGTTAGGTAAAATCAGTCTCTCATACAGTAACTATATGATATTTCTTAGAACCCAGAAAAAAAATTACAAGTGAAGGTGCATGAATTTTCCTCACTCTGCTGGGCTTATGCTGCTTTTAAAAAGCTGACAAATAGTTACAGCTTATTCTTGACAGAATTCAAAGCAAATGCCATTAAAAGACATGTACCAAGCACGTAAGTGCAGCAACAAAGTACCATTTTACTGTTCCTTTTGTTTCTCGCATTACTATTACAGAAAGGAGACACAAAGTGATCTTGAAGCGTAGTTATGTTCAGGCAACCATAATGGGTTCCATTATTACCTTTCAAATACAAACCTGTTAAAGCAATGTGCATTTCATTATAAGACATAAAAAAAACCCCGCATAAAACACACTGATCCACAGCACTGACACCAGGAACATTAAGAAACATCCAACCCGTTTCCTTTAAAAACCCGCCAGCCTATATTGGCTGGAGACAAAAAAAACCCCAACCCCAGGCTCAGTTCACTGCCTTGTTAAATGGATGTTTCAGCGTGGTAGAACTGGACATAGCTCCTGCAGGTTGCAGAACGGTGGATGCTTCCCAGCTCCTAATCCATACTGGAGCTAGACTGCCTTTTCTCTGAAACATCTCAGGGTACAATACATAGAAACTGGAAGTAATAGGCTATTATTCTCAAAATGAAGCATCCTCTGTATTACTTGCATGTGAGGGTATTTCATCGCAATATATGTCTCCAATTATTTCTTCAGCTGGAAGAGGTTTCAGGCCACACAGCCATGCAACTCTTTTAGTGGGACAGGAGTGAATGAACAGCCAGCAAGAGACTGCCACAGTCCTTATGCTGTACTAGTCCTGGCAAGGAAAGATCAGCCAGGTAAAAAACTTGCATATTTGTTATTTCTAATATTACCTTGAAAGAGAATAATTCCAGTTTCTGGCAAACACATTTAAACTAATTCCTCAGACACAGGGGAATATTAGGGAATAGCATGAAACTCCGGGCAACTGCATGTTTTGACAGGCATATTTAGAAAATAGTTTCTTTTTTCAGAGGTTTAAGCACATTACTGCTTAAGCCATAATTGCACTTCCTCTGCATTTGCAGTGATTGATTGCATTGCTAATATTGAATGAAAGGGTCAGAGAAGCAATATAAAACCAGATTTTACTACACACATGCACAAACTTGTTTTGAGTCAAGTAAACCAAAGTTTTCTGTTGCTCTATGAGCTCAGCAGGGTATCCTATCGTTTGAAGCACGGGTCATATGGAAGACTATGATTAAATATCCCTGACTGGAAATAAGTTAAGTTAAAATACCACCAGCTTGGATAAGTTCATTGGGAAAAATGTCAAAATTTGATTTCTCAAGACTTGCTTGCTAAGCAATTTGAATTAATTCTGGATAAGAAAAATGGGATGTAGGTCACCGATGCATTGCAAACACACATGCTTGGTGCTCTACAAGAGCCATTATACTTCCTTGTCTAAAATATTTACCCAGGTTTATATTGTAAGCGTGCTTGGTTCTCCCCCTCTGTCTAGGTCAGCCCTCAATCTGAAGACTGACTTTAGGGGCTGTATCGTGATATTATATAATAATAATTGATAAGATACAATGATTAAGACTGCTTCACCATCCACCCCCAAATAACTAGAGTTTTGCAAACCAGGTCATTTGAAAACAGTACCACCTATTTTGGGACAAGATACATATTTTCCAGCACCACAAATGACAGCTTTGTCATTTGCCACTGCAACAGGGAGGAAAGCCGGTACAAAGGGCGACAGCCATCCCATTGTCATTATTTTTACATACTTGAAATGCAGTAAGAAATGTGTAGCAGCAGAGCCTTCCCTTTTCCGCTGCCATTGATCTATCTTTGAAGAGCAATTCCAAATTTCTCGTCATATGGAGCTTTGTGTGGATAGGTTTGTGAGCATACATGGATGATGATAATGATGATGACAATGACGACGACATGTAAGTACACATACACACATGGTAAATCTCTCCCAAAAGTACACTCATCCAAAAAATATTAAATTCTGGACAAAGGAGAGTTTCATATCTTTAATACTGATGTTTGCAAAATCCCAGAAAAAAACTAACACATACCTGTTCTTCAACTGAGTGCATAGAATTTGGTTCTACCCCATACTTCAAAATGAGAGCACTTGGAACAAATTACACAAATCATGCAATTTTAATATTAATGTTAAATAGCATTTTAATTTAATCTCTTTCTCCTTCAGAGATCTATTCTGTACTGATCTCGTAGAGCCAAATACTACAAAGTCTCTTGTGAGCAACTGTATTGAAATTAATGGCTTTATTTCACATTTACAAGTGCTATAATGAAAGCAAAAATTGGCCCCCTGTAATGAAGCTTGTCCAGCCTTGGAAGTGAAGATATGGGAAAGAGAGTCCAATAAATTTTAGACTTCTGAAACATTTCCAAGATGTTTTTCATGTAACACCAGTAGCATACAAAAATTGACTGAGGTACTACAGAATGACCTGGAATTAATAATTTAAAGACATAAGCAAGATGAGTATCATTTCTAATCATGTTTGTAAGCCATCCTTTCTAAATAGATATAGTTTTGTATTAAAACATGTAATAAAACAGGTAATACAACATGCCTTTCTTCCTTATAGTTTGGGATGTAACGAAACACTGAAGCCAGCACAAAGAGTAACTCCTCTATGTCAATCAAATACAAAAATTTAAAGTAGTGCTAGTATCAAAATTTTAAAACCCAGTAATTTTCTGAAGGTTTATGACTCAAATCCCTCAAATAAAAGCATTGATCTAGATATGTAATTGACCTGTGGCAACACTGTGAAATCTTTATTGCTGTAAGACTGAAAGCAATATTTTCTGTAATCAATTAATCAGACTTCCTGAAACTTATTTATTCCAAGGCCCTGCTTAAAGTGATTTAGAGCTTGTAACATAAAATGATGACATAATTAAAGAAAAGAAGCTATTTCTAATGGCACATTCATTTTTTAAAGCCATCCTGTCACTTGATACACATAACATAAGCAGATCCAACAGAGACAGTGGTGATCTTTAAACTGAGCTGCAAAGTTCCTACACAGCTCTGGATGGGAGAGGTATGAGGGGTTCAGATTGCCAGGCATTTTTTTCCCCCACTATTTTTACTTCATTTATCCTGGTGGAGAAGTCAGTGGAAACTGACTCTAAAAAAAAGGGGGCTTTGGCCTCTCCAAAAGCTAGATCCCTTTCAATTGAGTATGGTTTAACATTCAGAATCCATCACCTGCAAAAAAATACATCATACAAAATTTATGTTCAAGATATAGTATGAGCTGGAAAAGGTCTGAGCCACTTTAGGTCTGAACTGAGTATAGACCTGAAGTTGAACATAATTCTTACCTGTAATTCCAGGCCAGCCAAGTTCTATATTGAAATTATTTATCTGTTTGAGTATTTATAACTCTGAGTACCAAGTAGCTACCTAAAGCCACCACTTATGCTTTACCCTGTGTCTTGTTGATCAGAGTCTCATCATCTCAACTTTACCACTATTTTAGCAGCAAAAGATCAGCTACCGCTCCATGGTGGCATCATGATTCTCATGTGCTAGGGCATCTCCCAGAACAACCTCCCAACCACAAGCTGCACAGAATTCCTGGGGCAGTACTGGGCAGTGCTAACATATTCACTATATGGCATGAGGATACTCATTAATCCAAAATCAGTTATTGCCACCAGATGCAATGGCAGTAGGGGCATGTCTCCAGAGAAGAGACCTGAATTCAAGTCCTTGTTTAACGAATACAGGCGGGTTTTTTTAAAGTCCTGGGTTCTTGAGGAGAAAGGTGGTCATGAGATTACTGTATTAGCTCTGCAGGCAAAAGACTTTTGTTAAATGCCTGGACACCGACAGGGTTTTGGTGTGACTAAGGCATCTACAGTACAGCAGGGTGACAACACAGCTGCTTCTGGGCTTGCCCGAAGAATAGACCTCATGTAGTGTGGGAAGTGTAGACACCTGCCGACCCTCAGTACCTCCAGGGACAGAGAAGCATCTGACTAGAGATTCTGATTACTGATTTTTTAAAAAAAATTAATGTCTCCCATGCCTCATTTCTCACTTTATAAAAATTTGGATAATAATGCATCTTTCCTTTGCAGTGGCAGAAGATATGTATACTTAGAAAAAAAAAAAATCCAAAGCTGTGTTAAAAAGAAACTGCGACTGGAATGATCAGAGTGAATAAAAAATACTTGGAGGGGTAGGGAGATTTCTATGCTAACAATGATTTTGGATATTCTGTCCTTACTTTTGGGAGTCTGCCATTCATGACCAGATATATTTATTATTCAACTCAAATATTTGGAACATTTCACTTATTTCCAGATTGTATATATCCTACACATACTATGATTAGAGAGTTAAGTTGTATGATATTTCTATTACTGTAAAGTTTAGAAACCCTATTGAACAAATATTGAAATTCACCGCATGCAAGTTTTATGCTAGAAAACCGCATCACTTGAAAAGTTACCCAAACTGAAAACAAAATCAAAAAGGATAAGACCAAAGGAACTTACTTGAACATTCAAAAAATTATTGAAAGTAATTGTGGGTTTTGTTTTTTTCCTTTATCCTCTATCATTTGTACCTCGTATTTAGCAAAGCCAGTGGAAAAAGCCAAAGTAATAGGACAGAATGAAATCTCAGCTGAGTATCCAGGTGTGTTTTTTTACTTAAGCAAGCTGCAAATATGTATTTCTACTCTGACACAAAACTGCATAGGAGAAAAGACGTCATCATCTTTTATGACTTAAGAAAGCACTCCTGTATTTCATGTCACTTTGTCCTCCCAACTAGAATAACCATTCTTCTTCTAATATCGCTAACATATATTACAGCTGATTGCTTTTGTCAGAAGAATTGAGTATTCTGAATTATATTTGGGACTTTTGTTTTTCCTTTGGTCATGCTGTGGTGTATCTTTACATTTGAGGAGGCTGAATCTTGCTTTACATTCACATACTTTAAATTGTTTTACATATGGTTTATGCTGATCTTTAGCTCCTGCGGGAGTTTTTCCATTGGTCAAACAACAGTTTTCAAGGAAGAAGACTCCAAAACAGGCCTTGTACATGGTACTATTCATGGCCTCTCTGTCTGGGGATAATATTTCATCATTTTTTCACTGTGTTTTGCTTTACTTTTGTACATACTATAGTTTCAGTCCCTCGAGAGACACTCCACAAAATCTGTTGCTTAGTAATAGTAACCTTCATGGAAATTAGCTTGAAATTCAAAAGAACAAAACATCTTTCATTAGTCACAGGTTTTGAGATAATGAATTCCTCTGAGAAAGTTGATTAGAAAAGCCAGCCTTCCACAATCAAGTACCACCAATGTTGACCTAAGATGAATTACAAAGGTTAGTAAAGCTCTTGGAAAGGGCCATTTCTTTGTACCCCTTAAATTATGTTCAAGATTCTTTCTACCAATCCCAGGCTCACCTTGACAATGGCACTAATAAAGTGAACTTTTATGTAAGTGGAATCACGCTCTCATACAGAATAAAGCCGGAAAGAATTACTGCAGTCAAGGAGTCTGGCCTCCTGCGTAATATAAGTTACATCAATTAATTATTGTCCTAACAAAAGCACTTCTTAAAAAAAAAATCTCAAATATAAAATGCTTTTTGAATTTTTCTTTTTTTCCTTAGAGACCTGCTTTATTTAAAAGAACTGCTGCATGGTAAGGAAGAGGGGTTAAGGACCAGAGATGCACCAGAAGAGCTGCAGACTCCTATTCAGAGGGTCAGAGATAGGAACCTACGTCCTCTGTGGTGTGAGCAGAGAAAGTCAGCTGCCTCTGCGGGCTGTCTCAGGTCATCCACATGACAAGAAAGCAGCTGTACAGAGCTGCTCGCTAGAAATGCTTGGCAGGAGTGACACCTTTCTGCTGAAGTCCTGGCTTCCATCCTCCACTGCACTCACTTGAAATCCTACATCTCCATTCCACTTGGAGGAAGGCAGATACCGAACTAAAAAGAACTCATCTCCTTTAAAACACATCCATGTTGAAAAGTACTAATCTCTCAGCCTGATGGTTAGCATGTGCTGCTGAAGAGGCAAAGTGAGGTTTGATTGCCTCTCCCACCACTTACCTGGGAGCCACAGCACAGCACAAGAAGCAGCGAAAGCTTTGTGGGGCCAGAAGACAACTGCCCAGGAATGAGTGAGATGCTGGTGCCTGGAGAACAGGAGACTTGAAGCTTCAACTCCCACCTCTGTTTATGGGATTGCTGATGCATTTCATATCAAGTAATCACTGAACAAAACCCAAAATCAGCTAGCCAGTTAGGACCGTCTTTGAGGTTTCCAACTTGCTCAAATTAGTAGGCTGCAAAGTCAGGCCCCCTCAAGTGAGTCCCTAGGCTTCTTTCTTATAAATTTCACATTGCTCCCTCTATCTAGTCTAACAAATTAGATAAGAGAGTATCTCAGTCTATGCAAAGATGATACCTTCTGGATTTTTATATCTGAAATAACAGAAATGGAGTAATTACCAAAACTTTAAAAAAAGTCATGCTAGAAGGCTGGGTAATTTTAGAAGTGACTTTATTATAAAGACTTGTCTATGCCTGAACATGAGAAGACCAAGTAATTAAAGGTACAAAGGCAATGCATTCTAGCTGAACAATGCTAGATCTCAGTGTAGATACTCTCACATGGAAGCAAAGTGGTCTAATTCGTTCAGACAAATTGGACCAAATAAGGCCAATTTACTTCTGCAGGAGGAAGTGCACACCATGGTTAAAGGTGCAAGTATCTCGTGTCTCGTCTACAAAGAAGCACTGGAGGAGGTGAATCAAGTTCTAAAATGCACAATCTTTTTTCCAGTGCAGTTATCACCAGAAATCGCAAAAAAATACTACAGATAGATCCAGACACTTTAGAAAGTCAGAAGCCCTGTTCATTTGACCCTGATGTTCATAGGTGCCCAAGTTTCCCACTTTATAATTTCTTAAATGTTTTGCAGTGAGATTAATCTGACCAACCGTGAACATGTATCTCTCAATTTAACACTCCAGGTTTCCTTCTTAGTCAGTGGAGAGACACTGGCTTTTCCAGGCTGTTTCTCTCACTACTTTTGGAAGGTAAACTTCCAAAATAGCTCCTATAAATCATACCTAAAAACATTCACTCATCTCCACTGACTGCAAAGGAACCTCAAGTGATCAGTGGAGCTGTCTATGCTAAAAGATCACAGATGTATCCCGTCATATACATCTGCTTCTGCATATGTCCAGAAGTGCTGCAGCACTGATAGCAGCGAACAGTGCAAGGCCCATCTCAAACAAGAATTTACAAAATAGACTTTACACCATCTATGTCACAAGAGAAAGTTCCTCCATAGGCATTTTCAGAGCTCATCCAACAGCTAAGGCTGTAAAACCCCTATAAACTAACACAAAATTCTTAGTAGACCACTCCCTTAACCCAATAATTCTGTGATGATTTATTTAGGAAGGAGACATAATTTCAGTTCCTCTCAGGATCTCAGAGGATTTTAAACCACAGCTTCTATCTCTCCTGAATGGTTTAATCAGTGAATTATTACCTAATCTGAGGTAAGAACAGAAAGGGCACTCTCACTGCATCCTGTAAAAGCCGTTCCACTTTGAAGAGCATAATTAAATATTCACTGGAAGAGAGAGACACCTGGGCTAGGGTAGTTACTGCACACAGCAGTGGCGGTGGAGCAACTGGTTTCCACTGCTGCTCTCCCGAAAACCTAACCGTGAAACTCTACACCACCTTCTATCAAATGGTGGATGGAGCACCGCCTCCCACTTTCTTGTGAGTATGCTCACTCTTTCTCTCTGGCCCAAGAAGCATTGTTACCCTGTGTGAAAGAGTCCATAGGAGGTGGATTGACAGTACCTCCCACCTCCTCTAGAACACACCACAGTATACAGGCTGGTACATGATTACTTCAAATCTCCTCCAGGGAGGAAGGGAAGGAAATCCAAGTCCAGGGAAACAAATTCAAAAGTATTCTTCTCAAGTATTAACTTAAATGTTCATAAAGAAGCAAGAAATGATGTCACAAATGCCACTTCACCTCTCTTCCTTTGAAAGCGATGACTTCTTCAGAAAAAGATGGCACTTACACCCCAAAGAACAACAGGGCTTAAACTATACTCTAGCACTGAGATTCTCCCGTAAACTTGGCTTCCTCTTGCCATCCCAACTGTTTAGGAACTGCTCTCAGCCACCAAAATCTCCCCTCTGTCTTTCACACAGAGCCTAGGCCTGGTAAATCAAAAGGAGACAGTGTTAAATTTATCACAGTAGTGATTACATCCCCTTTGGAGATCAGATTAACTCACTCTTTGAGGAATTATTGTTATTTGTTCGACTAGACCTTTTCTTTCAACAGGGCAGTGTTAGTGGAATTCCTACTCATGTTGGTGAACAGGCTTAATTTTATTTCAGGTCGACCACAGGGGTTTGAATTACAGTAATCTATTTAAGGCAGGGCACCAATTAAACAAGGAGTATGTCTCATTATTGCTATGTTCTGCACCCACAAACACAGCAAAGTTGGTTATCTAGACAGGATAATAAAATAAAACAGGAACAAGTTCTACTTTGATATTTATGAATACTATGCACTTATCTGCAGTACTGTTAGTGATTTGATACCAAGCTGCATTCATGGTCACACAATAAAGAACACGACCTGATATTCTGTGCATACAGTATCTGTAACTTCTGTTTTAAAACCAAAAATCAGCTCCGTAAGGGGTACTTAGGAAGCATCACCCATTACAACTCGCATTTTCCTCTATGACACTGCACAGACACGGACTTACAGCTCTTTTTCTCTTCATATCTGAGGAGAGTTGTGATTGTCTCCATGAATGCCATTTTTGTTTGAGGGCAAGTTGTAGGAACTTTTGTTCCGATGGATTCTCACCAGCAGGTCCTGTGCCCAGGGCACTGACAGAGACACAAGTCAACTAAGGTATTCTTATTCAGCCATGAATTGGCTATAGATTGTTGTAGTTCTGTTGCCGAAAGACAGGAGTAGAATAAAACCTGTAACATCTACTGGGGACAAAAAACAAATCCTGTACTAGCACCAGAGGCAAATATACATGCTATACATGCTCCTGTAGCAGCTCTTCTCTGATAGCTGTAATCTTATAACTAAAGGTGGTAAAACACACCCTCAGCCCCTCACAGATGGTCTAAATTGTGCTCAAGATAGGAGGGAGTGGCACTAGGTGAAAGAGGCTTGCTGGCTCCACAGCCTCTCCAGGCACCTCCACCTCCTCCTGCTCCTGCTGTCAGCACCAGCATCTCCTGCCACCACTCTACCTGCTGCAACACAGCAGCGCAGAAGGCTCTGCCTCGGAGAGAGGGAGGGGACCAGGAGAGAAGAAGGGAGGAAGAAGTGGTTGTTACGGAGATATGGAGAAGGAGTCTCAAAATTAGGCGTGTGGCCAGCTGAGCAACTGAAGATACTATCCCTTCTCAGGCATTCTTTAGGGATATGTCTTGACTCTTTATCATTTAGAGAAATTACTCCAGCAGAATTTCTGCTAAATCATTAGCAAGCTGAAAAATTTCCCCAAAACAGCCGAGATGCTGAACATTTTTCATTCTATTAATACAGCGAATAATCCATCACATACAAACATGCAGCACTTGAATCATAAAGGTCACTGTCTAGTGTTGAAATGAATCATGCCATGCAGTACCACTGCCTGTTTTATTTCTTGCACAATAAGATGATCTTAATTACTCAGTCCAGGTAGTATTTTTAGGAAAGTTATTTTCTTTTTAGGCCTTCCCTCTCTTTCACTGCATAGTATTTCATTTGTTTTGGATATATTGACACATCTCTACCCTGTCATCTCAGAAGAGAACATTCTGTAAATTCTTTATACATGAAACATTTTGGCTTAAACAAAACCATGTAAATCAGGCAAACAATCTTTGTTATTTAATACACAGATAAAATAAAGTGTTGGAAACTATGAAGGTGGCACTAAATCCAAGAAACCTGTGAATGCACAAAGATAGAGCAATTCTATAGACTTTCACCACATTTTTTGACAATGTTCATGTTTATTTTTTTCTTTTT
This sequence comes from Burhinus bistriatus, assembly GCA_013397275.1. Taxonomy (NCBI): domain Eukaryota; kingdom Metazoa; phylum Chordata; class Aves; order Charadriiformes; family Burhinidae; genus Burhinus; species Burhinus bistriatus. The sequence continues at coordinate 60,367 of VYXH01006889.1, read as the reverse complement.
TTTTGTTTTGTTTGTTTCTCAGGTATTTTCACAGGTGTAATATGTACAGAAAAGACAATGCCATTCTACTTAACAGCTTTTTTTAAAACAGTAATTCAAAGTTTCTCCACACCAGAATATGACTATTCTTCAAAAAAAGATCAAATCAGTTCATAATGGCAAAGTAGTGGCTCCTGGAAAATTGGACTTAAATTCCTCACCATTCAAACCGCAACAAACTTGTGCTCTGAATTTTTATTTTTCACATAAAAATAAATCAAAATCTCTTTCAAGGAGGGTATTGTTGAATGATTTGAGAATTAAAAATCTCAAATGGTTGCAGAAAGACCACTGAAATCTGGCAGTTGTTTATGCATATGCCCAAATAAAAGAAAATATGAAAGCATTAAGCATACAAGTAAAAAAAAAAATAGTAACAGAAAGCAGTAAGAGGCAAAACAATCTTCTTCTCTATATACATAAATAGTTTTACATGAGTAACAAGAAACGTCAAAAATACACAACTGAGCACAAAAGAATCATTTTAGCAATAGATTTGTACAAATTAGATTTGTGTAAGCAGCATGCGTTGACAGAATGAATTAAACCGCAACAAAATTCAAAATACATTCATTTCAATCCTCCATACCAAAGATTTCTGAAAATGTAACATGAGGGAATACAGCTTAGTAACAAGTAACATTTCTGGAAAGGAAGAAGATTATAATTCCCCAGTAGAATGAAGACGGATCAATTTCATTTTTTAAAATCCTTGGCCTTGGTCAAGGTCAAGCCCATTAAAATGCCTCAGTAGCCCCAATCCTGCCAACACATGTGTGTTTTAACATTACAAATGTTAGCAAGGTTATGCTGATCTTGGCAGGATCAGAGACAGCAAGACTGAGGAGTTTAGTGGTCTTCAACTTGGTCCTAGGACTTCAGCTGTAATTATCAAGGCACTGCTCTAAAGACAGTATATTAGACACAATAGGCCAAATGGTTCTGTAAACACATAAGTACCCTGGGGTTATTTCTATGCCGCCTTTTTTCTTTTTCTGAACACCCTTTTGTTCACTGTATGCTCTGATCAACTCTAAAACCTGGTAAGTGTGAATACTGTATCACCATGTAAGTCACCGCTGAATCTGGGCCACACAATTTGTGTTTCTTTCCTCCAAGTATCAGCAGATACAGCTCTGAGCAGAAACTCTGCTACAGTCAGTGTAAACAAACAATTATCAAGACAAATTAACTTTCTTTGATGTTTGCCATTTCTGCTTCACAGCCAGTACTTATTGGAGCTTATGAAATCCTCACAAAATGTTTTCCCCTCTCCCTTCAAGAAAGTAATTTCACTGACTTTCCCGTATTACTCATCTTCTTTCCTTCTTGAATTACTATGTTTTACAACATTCATTCAAACCTCTTACATTATAGCTCTGGAAGACAGCAAAAATACCTGTTCCTGCCATCTTAGCAGTGTATGCTCTCACTCTATTACATTAGCTCTAAGCACAATTTTGCTGCTTTCAGAGATAAACAGGCATGACAGCTCTGAAACAGAAAATCTATACTAACGAGATCATAAACTTCTGCTATCAGTGTAAATGTAATTGAGAAATAAAAGCTACACTGCAAAGACACATTAAAACACTTTGTTTTACAGCAGAACTCCTTTACTGCCTGTCATTTTGATCAGAAAAATCAACACCATCAGCAGTGAAGTTGACAAGGAATGGACAATGAGGACGTAATAACATCACCACTGCCTGGGTGCCTTTACATGTAACCCACAACCTCAGCTACCAGGGTTTTTTTTGAAAAATGAAATTACTAAATTCACAATTGTTCCTTTTATACTTCTAAAACTTAAATATTGCCGACACTTTTACCAATAGTTGTCAATGAGAAGAACAGAGATAACTGTTAAATTAGTTCTTCACTGAAGACCTAAATAAAATCGGCCTCAGGAAGGAAGCAGTCCCTGGACATCCACACAGTACAGGGCATTTCCTTCATACCCTCAGTTCAACGTTTACGCAGAAATAGATAAAATTGCTATTATCTGCTCCTCAGGTACAAGAATGAAGAGGTCCCCATACTTTGGGGTACTGAAAGAGAGATGGAAGCCTCAGAGCAACTGGGATTTCACTTCAAAGCCCAAACCTAAGTCTTATTTTATTTACCTCACATTAAATATTTATTTAGCTGATAAAGAAAAAAAAAATATCTCAGTCTAGATTGCTATCATCAAGGAAAACTTTTGTGTGTCTGCTTTCTAGGCAGGTACTGAGACAGTCTGACATTAATTGGAAAGGTGGTTTGGCATTTCAGGGAGAGAAGCTGATGCTCAATAGATGAGTACAGCAGAGTAAACCCTTGAGGCTGCAGGCACTACAGAGGAAAAGGGGTAACAAAAAAATCAGCGTAAAGTAGTATTGGAGGGAAAAGGGGAATTTAACTTACATCTCCAGCAAACTCTGCTAGCCAACTGTTATTCACTATTACCAGTTTATAGTCTTGGTCTCATACTTAAACTGGAAAACAAGCAAGTTGCGGATTTTTCCCCCAGTCATTACTATGTAGATTAAGTCCTAGCCTCAACTATGGTTCATGTGCTATTTGTTTGCTGGTTTACCCTACTATTTTTAATTCTACCCCAGCAAATGCCTGAAAGCATGATTTCAGCAGTGTAGTGCACACCTAGCCTTATACGAGCTCCAAGCAGAATGAGTATTATACCAACACAGTGTAAATTGTAGGCCCAAAGTCACAATTCCAGACAGGTTTTCAGGCATACCATCAGCTTTGGATAGCTTGTAACAGCCTAAAGTAACAACTATAGTCACCCTTTCCCCCTGTAACAATTTTCACACGAACTTGTAAATCCTGTGTTAGCCTAAACCTGAGGACATGGTATTTTCATTGTTTTCTTTCCCTTTCATTCCTCCACTTTCACCTTCCAACTCCCCTGATAACTGAGCAGTTAATGTTACTCTTGATCCATTGTTAGAAAAACAGCAAATCTATGACTGTATGTGTAGCTATACTGACATGAATTGCCCTCCTAGAGCTTACATGGGTCTTTCATTGAAATTCACCAACAAATAATAATAATAATAATATCCCTTCAATACAGAACAAAATATTCCAATGAACAAATTCCACAGTAAATTTTGTAAAGTGCACAAAAATATTAATGGAAATACTAAAAAAAAGTTCTCTAGTGTCACCATGAAAACTTCTGAAATATTGTTAGAATTAAATAGAAGTAATCTAATGAGATTTTTTGGCTCTAATATATTGGCAGACAGCAGCAACATTTTTCAGAAAAATTACACCAACTAAATATACTGTATCTTAGCAGCATAAAAAGTCCCTACAATTAGATGCAATTGCAGGCCTAGTAAGCATAAACCTGACAAAATGTTACAAATGTAGTTTTCATTTAAAAGAATGGATTTCCATGGAATCCTAGAGGTAACATTTGGTTTTTTGTTTACATTGTATTCTGTTAGTAAACCCAACTACAACCAATCACTTTCCCTCCATTTACCTTTCCTCCCAAAATTGCACAAAGTACTGAAAAATTTCATCAAGTTATAAGATGTGGCCACACTGAAGAAGCCATATTAAACAAAACAAAATTCAACCTAAAGCCTAAAAACAAATAATCCCAGAAAATAACAATCATTGTCAAGCAACTGCAGCTTCACACTACTGACCGATGCTCCCCACACACATAGATGGCACTGGGTCGAATGCGCCGCCTTGTATGGCCAGGTAGCTGGGGCAAAAACTTGAAGTATTTGGGCATCAAGTCCAAGCATGCATCATGAAATTTCTTAATCCTCCAGTAGTAAATTAGTGGGTTCAGTGCAGACTTGAGGTAGCAGAGCCAAAGGAGCCAAGTGCTTATCTCAAAAAAGTTGTGCTTGTAGTAGAAGTGGCTGTTGAATGTGGCAATAAGGCTGTAAGTGGTGAAGGGTGCCCAACAGACTATGAAGACAAGGAACAAAATCAAGATGGTTGTGAAGGCACGAGTTTTAAAGCTCATATCAATATTCATCTGAAAAGGTCTCTGTAAGCTCATGAGACCAAGTTTGCTGGCCTGGCTGAGGCATATGCTATCAGGGTGGCTATGGATACGAACTGCATTGTGGCGGACGGTGTTGAGTATGCCCATAAAAGAATACAGCATTACCAAGAATGGAATAAAAAAAGAAATTAGCAAGATAACTATCACGTAGGCTCGGTAACCTGGGCTTGTAGAGTAGCCAAAAACACACTGAGGTGCTCTCGAGGGTATCTGCAGATTAGGATTCCCTACTGATAACGGAAAAGCAACAACAAAGGATGCCGCCCAGGAAATCACAATGAGAATCTTTGCACGGTAAGGGTTCAGTTTATCTTGCCTCTGAACTATGATAAGAAACCGGTCAATACTAATGATAAGAAGAATGGCTACCCCTTCTATGACAAAAAGCCAGAAGAACATGGCAGAGACTCTGCAGAATATATCCCCAAAAATCCACTGAGTGGTAATGATTGTAATTAGAGCAAAAGGCATGTTCAGCACTGCCAGCAGCATGTCTGCAAAAGCCAGGCTTGCTAAGAGGATGTTAATTGCAGATCGCATAGCTGCCTTCTGGTAGACCATGAGGCAGACAACAAAGTTTCCAAGGAAAGAAACCAATAGGATAAATATCATAGCAGCAGAAAGAATGATCTGGAGTGGCAAACTCAAGCTCCTGAAAACTTCTTGCGATGGCAGGATAGCTGTAGTGTTTACCAGAAAAGTACTTCTCTCAGTGGTGAGCACGGCACCGGAACTATATCTCAATGGCTGTGTTGTGCCACTACGAAGCAAGAACTGTGGAGTGGTAAAATTCATATAGGTATTTTCATAAACAATAAAAGTAGCATTTGAGGTCCCAGAGTGGGCCAGTGTCAACATTGCTGATAAAACCATTGCTTCAGGAGAAATGAAAGCAGAACCAAAAGTCTTCAAGGCATGTCATCTTGTTCAGGCAGTATGTTATTCCTGGTCATTTAACAAATCAAAATTCAGCATCTGAAAGCATCAAAGTTCTTAAAGTCATGTCAGTGTTTCCATCTGAAAAAGAAGAAAGAAATTTAAAGAAACAAAGTAAAACTCTCTAAAACCAATGGGAACCAAATGATTGCTCTGCTTTCCTTAATGACAAAAGTATCCTTAATACATATTTACACTTTAGGTTGACACAATTTACTTAAGCATCAGTCACAGAGTCTTGTCATATTTGGTCTTTTTCTTATAGATCCTGCTCCGGTAGTCTTGCTGATACTGTACAATACTCTCAAATCACCAAGCTTTTTTTCTACTATAACCAGGACTGGAAAACTTTCGTGTTTGAAAACAAACTTTACTGATTAAGAATGAATAAATCGAATCAGTACCTTTATTTAAATCTCATAATATTTAATCTAACTTCATGATTTTTTTTTTTAAATTGCCTACAGCTGAAAACTTTAACAACATTTCCAAATAGCTTAAATAGCATTAGTATTGCTTATCTGCCTGTTTGATAAGCACTGAAAAGCCTACCTATCTGAGCTATCCTACATAATACAGAATCCTTGGTTCCATATCAGTCATCAGCAGCAGATGCCTCAAGAAAAACATGTAAAACATCCTAACCTGTTATTAATTATTAAATAACTTGTCCACAGGATTAAAGTATTTCTGAATTTGTCAATTCATCTTGGTATCCCACATAATTTAACTGTGTGCACCCTCTTTTTCCCTGTAAATCTAATCCTTAGACATTCTGCTGAACTTTCTTCCTCATCGTTACGCTGATGCAATGCAACATTTCCTTTTATAGTTTACGTGTACTGTCTTGTTGTACTATTATTACATGTATTATTAAGTGTACTGTTCTCACAGACAAATAAAATGCAAAGGAGTTGGTAGTTGTCTCCCCTTTTCAGTGCTAGCTCTTTATAGAACTCCTCCTCTCTATCTTGGACTATTAAATTAAATGCTCAGAGTACTCTGGCATCTGATCAAGATGGAAACCAGAAGTATTCTATGACCTTTCAAAAAAAAAGATCACGATAGCCAGAAACACAAAGTGGGATTCACCTCATTCATTCTGGATGACTGTAATAGTCACTTCAGGCTGTTTTCATGTTTTTAGTCAGAAGAGGGATATAGGCAACTTCAGAGGGTAATCTATCTCCTCCATCTCTGAACATGGTGACAAGCTTGTGCTACTAACTCAAGACGCTTATGTCTGGGTACACAAATCCTGCCTGCAATATTTATGCAGGTTCTGTTTGGTATCAACATTGGGCAAAAGTGAAAGGAGGAAGGAATGCTTTTACGAATTTACACAAGGACCACGTGCTTCTTGGAGGATCAAAAGTTTACTCTTCCCTGGATACTACTTCACCAACAAAGAAATGAACTGCAAGCCAACAAAGTCTAACCTATGTCCCCAGTTTGGACTTCTGGTGATCCAAATGCAAGCCTGCTCAGGCTCATGCCAAGGATTCATCAAGGAACATCAGCACAATGACCTAGTCCTCTCATTTCATAGCAAAGCTATTCCCTCCCTGTCTACAACCTCAATATCTGTAGATGATTTCCAGGGCCAGACCACCTTCAGTGTTTTTTCTAAGACAAATGATTAACCTGTCGTCTTTAATTTTCAATGATATCATGAAGGGGTTATCATAAACATCCTAACTTCATTGAGTCAGGCATAGTCCACTTTCTAGAGGTCTTCCTGCTTGAATGGGAGGGAATGCCATAATTTTCTATTTTATCCTATTTCAAAGATTGTTAAACTCAGCAAGAGTACAGTAAGCTATGTACATTGACATTTTGCAAAAATGCCAAATTCTGTTAACTTTGTTCTAGATCTTCTTTTTCTCTCCCTTTCATTTTTATTTTACACTAACTCTTCTAGAGAAAGCCTCAATGTAATTGCAGGCTAAAGCATATGTAGTAGTCAAAACTCTTTTTTTCTTTGATCTTTATAAACCTTTCTTTTACTTGCCATCATCAATGTATTTGTTAGAATAAAATCTGTAACTAACAGCAGAAAGGTTAACACAGCTTTCCAGGATAAATAAGCAAGGATTTTAGCAACGAACATAAAAAATCTCACCCAAAGTTCCACTGAGTTTTATGACTCCCCAAACCAAGAATACTGAAGAGGGAAGGAAGTTGTAGCATTCTGCAGGGACTGCAAAAGAGCATAAATTCAACAAATAATTCTGGATTTAAAATCATGGAGTACAGAAGATTAGATCCCCAGGGCAGTATCTTTTAGAGCTCTGTAAGCAATAAGCCAGCAAAGGTAACTTTTGCATTTCCAATTGTGACAAGGTCTCTCCACCAATGCACTAAAAGAAACTAATCTGCCATTAGGTAAACGTAAAGCCCTCTCACAGACAACAATCAGTTTAAAACAGGAAACAAAAGGAGGAGCAGTTTTGAAGTGAAAAAAGGTCACCAGAACAATCCTACAAAGAAAATCTACACTGGGGTTCAAACTCATCAAACTATAGGGGAGACAAGGGAAATGTGAAACCATGATATTTGCTGATGATGAAGTGTACTGTTTTTCAGACCAATTTAATAAAAACAAAGGTCAACTATAAAAAGGTACAGGAGGATCTCATTACAGTTAGTAACAAGCTAATAGACTGCCAGATAAAATTCGGTGTTGTCAGGGGTAAAGCTATGCATGCATAGAAAAAAAAAAAGTTATCTGCACAGTAACAGATGTTAAATCAACAATTACCATCCAGAAGAAAAACAGATGTTCAAGTTTTGATAGTCTGCTCTATGAAAACATCAGCAAAGTGTTTAGAATTGTTAGCAAAGAAACAGGGAAGAAAAGCAGGAGCTGTCTACATACACTGTGTATTTATATACACTACCTGCTACAACACACATCCATGGCACCTCATCTTCAGTACTATGTTCAGTTCTGCTCCACCTGATATCCATTCAACAGTGACTGAAAAAAGGTATCATAGAAGTCTACAGAATTATTGGTGGCACAAGGAATGTGAATGATTGCTCTCTCTTATAATAGAAGAATAGGAAAAGCCAAAGGAATCACAAAATCCCAGAATGGTTGAGGTTGGAAAGGACCTCTGGAAGTTATCTTGTCCAACCCCCCTGCTCAAGCAGGGCCACCTAGAGTCAGTTGCCCAGGACCATGTCTAGATGGCTTTTAAGTATCTCCAAGGATGGAGACCCCACAACCTCTCTCGGCAGCCTATGCCAGTGCTCAGTCACCCTCACAGGGGAAAAAAGTGTCTCCTGATGTTCAGAGGGACCCTCCTGTGTTTCAGTTTGCGCCCATTGCCTCTGGTCCTGCCACTAGGCACCACTGAAAAGAGCTTGTCTGCTGTCCTCTTTGCACTCTCCCTACACCTACTTATATACATTGATAATATCCTCCTGAGTCTTCTCTGCTCCCAGCTGAACAGTCCCAGCTCTCTCAGCCTTTCCTCACTGAAGAGATGCTCCAATCTCTTCATCATCTCTGTAGTCCTTCACTAGACTTTCTCCAGTATGTCCATGTCTCTCAAACTGAGGAGCCCAGAACTGGAAATCATTTCACAATTAATTGTGAAAATACTTGCCACAGGATACTGGGGATGCCATAGAGCTTCTGTGGATTTAGAAGTCAATTTAGAACACATTTCACATTATCTTTACACAGATGTCCATGTCAGGAAGAGGTGAACCACTCCCACGAAGAGCCTATCTCCCTCTGCTGACTGCAAAGGGTACATGACCATCTGATCTGAATACGGACATTTTGAGCACATACATGCAGTTACTTGACTAACTTTAAATACATACAATAGAATTTGCTCACTTAGGTAAAGTTTACAGCTCTTTAAACATATTTATGCCACACAACTTTACATTTTGAATTATGAAGTTCAGCAGAGCTTAGATCATAACATGTATCATAAAAGCTCTGAAGTGGAAAAAAAACCCTGCAAATGTTCCAAGGTAAAGAACCAAAGTTTTAGAAAATACTGCTTTATCACAAATGGTCCTTCTAAACAGAGGAACAAGACAAGGGGAGCAGGATCAAAAGTGTTCTGCACACTTAGTTTAGTCAAAAAGACTGCGCTACCCTGCATTTCTCAAGCCAGTAGCATCCAGCATATAGCAAAGGACTCTTAGGTGTCTATAGGCTATTCCTAACAAACCCAGAAAAAGTGACTAAGAAAAATAACCTCATGTATGCTCTTTCACCATCCCAGCTCTCTAAGCAAATAGCTACCTCCTATTTTGTGCTTTCTCCCCTCAGGGTAAAGCTTGTATGCTTTTCTGTACAGTGTTAAGAGGATAGGAGGAGAACAACCTCATGCAAGCTGCTGCCTGGACTTAGCCAAGTGCTTAAAGTGGGAAGTGAACGTTAGCCATTTGGCTATTGCATAAATCATCAGCCATATCTTCTTTTCAAGGAGCACAAAAAAGTGACCAGATATCAGCTGTTGCAAAGATGACACCTAATCTAGTAAGAAGACTGCAGGCTTTGGATCCCCTGTAGAAAAAAACTTGAGTGTTGTTCCTGCGCTCATTGCTTCCTGACTGACAGTTTCCAGGTTGCACACTTCTCTGTACTCCGTTTATCAATCTGAGGTATGAAATCTCTCCGTGCACTGCATGCTGAATCTGCATGCTCAAATGCGTTTTGGAGTTACACTTACCTAACTGCAGGCAAGTCAGTTATGCTCTTTCTTGGCTATCATGCTTCATAAATGTGATTGGCATTTCAGCCAATAAATTCAAGAGGATCTCCCCTTCTGTAGCAGTCATCTATAAATTTTTCTTTTTCTTCTACCATAAGCATCCACTTGATTACTAAACATGCACCTCCTTCCCTCTTCCTACCCTTCCAACTTCCCCAAAATTACATAAAGATAGAAACTTATGCTGAAAGGAACCAGTAAGTTAACTTCACAGTGATTTCATTTCAGTCCTCACTTGCTCTTTGAGAAAGACAGATCCTGTAAGTTTGAAGCCAGAGTCATTGCTGAATGGTAATCACATAGCTTGTAAAAGATGACCATGCTTTGGCAGTTTAAATAGGTAAGCTTATTGATGGTCAAAGTACTCATGCAAGAGGCAGATACCTTTTTGTCACAGCATTCTTACTTTTTGAACATGTACTCTCACTGATTCTTTTCAGATGTAAAAAAGCTTCACACAATCACTTTTTTCCATTTCAGTGCTGAAAATTACTGGGTATGCACATTTTCTCTCAAGCAAGGTTCTCACTCATATGCAACTTTCTTTTTATGGAACATAATAGACACAATTATTTCAATGAAGTACACACTTAAAGCTAAATACCACACAAATTTCATTCATCAAATATAATTATTGCTAGAACTATGGCATCTGTTTTTAACAGCTTTTGAAGCTAAAAGGTTTCCATTCAAAATTTGGATAGCATGCTCAACCAGAAATAAAAGATTATATCTTCTATGCAAAGCCAACATCAGTCAAAACCAGTAACTCCAACATAGACAAAATAGGGAACATAACGGTACCATAATAACAGTTATGTTTAATGCAAATCAGAACACACTATGAACAGCTGCCAAAATGTTCAATGATTTATTAAATTTGTCTGCTAAAAGTAAGCATATTTTCAGTACTGCCCAGCACCAAGATTTGGTTCAGCACACAGAAAACAGTCTTCTTCAGAAACCTGCTAGCAATGCCTGGTACAGCGATCCTATTTCTTGCGTATATTTTAAGTGGTCACAAATGGGAAGTTTCCGCATGCTTTTTAGGTACTATAAGTGGTTTTATTTTGAAGGTAAACTTTGGCAAAAGTAATTTTTGTAACATAAAAAACATCAAAAAAGCAAAATATACTTAGGGGGAAAAAGATAAATTCAACAACAGACATGAAGGTTGTGGGCTTATTTTGTTTTCAAAAAAATTTATGCGTTGACAGAAAATACTCAAGTATGTGCTCTCTGACACCCCATTATTGTACAAAGGAGCCCAGGACATATTCCCCTCTCAAAAGAAATTGAGCATTGTTTCCTATGCCATTAAGCAGAGGCAGGAACATATTGCAATGGAATCCTTTCTGCTAAAGCCAGTGCAAAGAATGAGTCAGAGCACAAATCAGCAGGGACAATGTTCTTACTCACCTAACTGTTCCTCCTAAAAGGAACTAGCAGTTTTCAGTTTTAATACCTATTTACATATCCTAAATTCAAACTAATCAACTACACCGCATGAGTAGATGACCCATAAAACTATTCACAAGAGGAATTAGTTTAATTTAGGAAATTTTCCTTTTTTTCCACTCTATAAACACTACAGAGGCAAGTTTCATAGGAAAGTATTGTGGGAAACAGCCACCTCTGCTTTGGGTCATTAAGTAAAACTAATTGCCCTCTTGAGAATATTTCTTTCTGTCCTCGATTCAGTGAGCCATTAATTGTCAAGAAATGTCAGCCATGGGAATCATTATTACTATTCTAAACCACAAACATGCAAAATGTAAAGAATAATTCTATTTTCCTAGCTCTTGGGAAAAGTCATGTTCTCAATTTGTAGATCATGTGAAAGGTCTTACGTCGTTCTAGGTTCATTTCTAGTACTATCACAATATTCTCCCGACTTCTAACTTTCCCACTGGTTCAATGGTCATGTTAACCATATTCATGTTGAAAAGCTAACTGAATACTGTAGTACCTAGAAGAACAGTAAACGCTGAAAATATTGAAAACATACTCTTTTAATTCACAGTCTCTGCCCAGTTACTAACATACAACTAACAAGTTGGAAGCTTCCTAAATGCTTGGCTTCCTAAATTTTAAGTGGACCTTCAGATTACACATGCAATCACTACATGTCAGTTTGACAAATTTAAGGGAAAAAAAAAAAAAAGGCATACCAATCCAGACAGGCTCCCACGAAGAGTAAGAATCGTAAGTCATTTTGTGCTGTTCTGTTCAGCAAAGTATTCTCTTTCCAAATAACCTGTCAAAAAAAGAAAAACAGTTGGTGACATATTTACACACAAGGCAGCACAAGATCACAGTAGAAAAAGGTTTGCCTGTAATAAAATTATTTTTATTGGGAGAGACAGAACATGCTGTGTCTCCTGACAAAGGCAGATCACATACCCCCTTCTTGCAGAAGGTATAGACGTTAGGCAGGACTAAGGCATTTAAGTTTCACCAAGCCAAAGAGATCCTCAGCTATCTCACCTGTGAAACATAAGAAACTCAGCATTTCCACCTGACACCATTTGCCAGGACTGGAGTAGCATGTTGTTTTAGATCTCATTCAGATGCTTTTATTTAATTCATAGACAAGCACACAGCAGTTAGTTGCCATGAGTCTAGCAGTAAGAACAAACTGTACTTTAAGACCACTCATAATCTTCTGGTTCCTCCAAGCATTCAAGTGCCGAGTTTCTGTACCTGCAACTAACTTAACACCAACTTCAAACAACCAAAACATGAAGCCTGATTCGCCAGACTGGCACCTGCTGAGAAATCTGCCTTCTGCAGTACAAACTCATTATCTAGCCACAATGGAAGTCAGTGTCTGAAAGATCTTTCTGATAATCATATTAATATAAATTGTTTTCCATTAGCACAAAAACTTAATCTTTAGATTTATTCCACAGAACAAGGTAGGAAGGAAAAACACAAGTCTCAGATTTAGCTATGGATGAAAGTGACAAAAGTGTAGCCAATAGATTATTATAGACTTTCACCACTTGGTTTGTTCCCTCTTTAGTGACGTTAAGTATCATAAACTGTTAATCTTCCCTCTTCGGCTTTCTGAAGTGTCAAAGAAACAAACAGGTTTGCAAGCAGGCAGAAGGCTCTGCCAGGAACTTGGATGGATTAAATACAACAACAACGTCTCAGATCTTCCGACCAGTGTCAGAGACATCCTCTGACATAAGAACCATTTCTTCTCTCTACTTACGTGTTTATAGAAAGTATTTCTAACTCTCATTAAAAATATCTTTAAAACCAATTTAGAAAAGCATTCAAAACACCACCATAAACTAGAAAGTTCTTCCACTTCAAGCCTCCAAGAAGGGAAAAAATAAAAGCATTTTTTCAAAGTCAATCTGGAAAATTTTACTAAATTTGAGTACCTTGCAGAGCTTGCTCTTAACTGGGTAAGATTGCTTGGGTAGTTTTCTTTTGGCAATCAGGGGTTAACACTGTTTCCAAATGACATTCCTCTTTTCTCCCCATTATAAGTTATTAGTCAGGCTTTTTTGTAAGAACAGAGCGGAAAAGCTCTATAACCCTTCAGGACTCTGCAATGAAATTTGAATGCAAGGATTCCTGTACCTGCAAAGATCTCTACTTGTGGAATTACAACCTTGATATCAGCATTTAGAGCTGGCAGAGCTACTGAAAGGACAGTCCTGACCTCTTCCTTATTCACTCACTCATTCCTGAACCCAGTTCCCCAGTCATGAAGCAAAAGGATTGATCTGGACTAAAACAGACTCTGGCAAGCAAATTTAAAAGCTTCACATTTCTGGCCTTGAGCTGTGAGAAGTTGGGGTATGCAGATCAAGGCATAAGATTTAGATTTGGCTTCTACATACTAAGAGGTATTTATATGCAGGACAGTACTGTGCCATAAGTGTGGACAGTGCAAAACTTGTGATTACTGATAATCTTAGAGGAATTTGCACCTTATTAGGTCTATTTCGATTCCCCAAACCAGGAACTGTCATTTCCAAAGAATGAAATAGCGGAACTAAAGTCATAGAGATCTTAAACACCATTAAACTTCAAAATATTTCCCACAAGCATTCAGATTACGTTAGAAACTTCGCAACAGGCTAGAGAAGGTCTCAAAAATATTATGAAATGTTTTCAGTATAGCATCGCTTTTCAAATGAGTCATAACTTTTGTTAAGTACCTTACCAACAGCTCTCTACATCTCTCTTGCACCTAGCCCACGGCCATTTTTTAGCAAGTTTTGTTAACATTTTCGTAGGATATTAAGTCACACCATGGGAAAAAATAAACTGAAATACTGAAAGCTTCCTTTCTTCACCAAAAAGTCAGTCTATCGGAAGATAACAGGCAAGTAAAAAAGCCTGCATCAAGTCAGAAAGCTTTAACAGAGTTGTCCTAAAGCTATTTTGGCTTTTAAACTAGAGAAACTTCTCCAGTATATTCTCTGAACAGAAAATTGAGTTCCGTGAAGATGTTTCACCTTCATATACCACAAGGTAAAGATCTAAAGGCTCCTTGTGTTACATCACTCCTACCTTCTTGGTAGTGCCCAGTACACCCAACATACACTATTGCACTCCTTTCTGCTAAAAACACAGGAAGACGGATTTTCTTATTCATCAGCAGTTTTGACAACAGCCATTAACACACTATCTTCTACCAAAATGCAAGACCTTACAAAATTCATCTTATAAAAATGGTAACCCCATCATCAACAGCATTCTATATTGATTGAATTTATTAAGCTGTTTTTCCAACAAAAACATACCTGTTTTTTGAAACAAATTGATATTACAAAAATTTCCCTTTTTCTACAAAGATGCAGGGATGCTAATGGAAAAGTGATTAGAATGACCAAATTTGTACTCTTTTCACACTGTGTGCCACCCACAAGAGGTTCCTGGGATTTGGTTTAGTTCTCAGAGCAAAGGGATCAGCCCTGATTCTGCTGTTCCCACAGGGATTCGGCTCATGCTACAGCTAATTGCTGCTGTAATACAGATGTTGTGGATCCTCCTTCTTGGCACTTGGTTCAGAAGGAGGAGGTGCTGGGAGCAAGTTAAATAAGGTGATTGTATTTCAGCAACAGAAATGCTGCTGCTCGCAGCATCCTGCTCTTAAAGAGTACTTAAAGGCTGCAAGGGTAAGAGTTAGCTAAGAACTAAACATAGATTTAACTTATATGCATATTTATGTTACACACTTTTCTTCTTACACATACATGCATGCATGTGTATGTGTGTATATTTTCAATGCTTATTAGCATCTCTATTCAGCCAAAACCAAACATAAAATGCTTAACGCAACAAAATACTGACAGCTGTTTGTGTTCCTTTGAGTTTTTTCCCCAGATTCACCCTATACTTTGTTTTTACTCTAAATCAGTCTATTAAAAATAGCTATGTTACAATAGTAACTTATTTTTGATACAAAAAAACCAGAAACTAAATAAACTAACTACTTCTTAATAGTTATCCATGTCATTTAACTGTTTTAATAGCTTCCTAATTTTTTTTTTTTTTCTCATACCAGCAAACTGGAATAACACTTTCAAGATAGCAATTGTTTCTAACAATTCTAGTTAAAAGTCTATTCATACTAGAGATTGAAAAAGACAGTTAAATTGAGAGTTCCCATTTGGACAACTCTCAGGGTGAGATGACATACTGCAGACGTTCAGATCCTATGCAATACAGGCACTAACAATTTCTGTACAGACTTGACAGGCAGGGCTTGGAACATGCATCACAAGCAGATTATAAAAATTGATTAAATTTACAAGCCAAAACTATTTAAATGAGTCAATCTGGTGATTTTTAAAGCACAGTTTTTAATGTAATACAAGGGATCACTATTTCAATTTTTTAGCTTTTTTTTTTTAATAACAATGCAAAGCAAACAAATACGTGCATCAACTGAAGGATTCAAATCCTTTGTAGGAACAATCTTTTTAAGTACATTACAATTCCCTGTTACAAATAACTTGACAGTTAATTGAAGGGATTTTGCACTACTCAGTGGTTTTGGGCTACTTGGGAACTGTTAAACAAACAGTAGGCCAAATCAAATGTCTCACATGGATAGAGTTACAGCAGCTCCCAGTTCACAAATCTCATATTTAAGTAGGCTTGTTTCCATGGAAAAGCTCATTCAGTAATAAATGTGAGAGATTTTCACACTATTTTTTAAAAACAAGTAATTAATATTAAAAAAACAAGCAAACAAGCCCCCCCCAAAAAATAAAAAACCCTACACGATCAAAAAAAAAACCAAACCACCAAAAAAACAACCCAAAAAACCCCAAACCTACAAAGAGAAGTATTACCCCACCAGGAGGAAGTCACCCATTAACTCACGTTGCCTTCTACTTTGGTAGCTCAAGATCGTATTTCCCTATTTAACTGAAAGCTGTTGAAGTATGCTCAATTAACTCATTTTGCAAATAATATCGAAGTGTTTCTTCAGTTACAAAGAAGTTTATTGGGTCTCAATTTCAATATGAAACTGATTCTGAGAGAATACTTTATGGAATTTATTGTCTTGCATGCGAGGTAACTCTAAATAGAATAATACACACAATATATAATTCTAATTTGATTGCCACTACTCAGCAACTGCTGAAAAATTCAGATCAAGAGACTTGCATCAATTTTTTAAAAACACTGAAACACACAAAAGTTAGTAACAACTCAAAGTTGTGGGCAAGATTTATAGGAAAACAAGTGTAATGACATCCACCATAAGAGATCAGAAGATGAAACCCTTGCCTCTGTGCTCTCTATAAATCCTTTTATAAACCCTAAAATATCGTTAAAAGTTGAAATTAACATTATTCAGTACAAGACATCAAAAAGAACACATACAAAATCACAAGTGACGCTTCTCCTGTATTTCTAAGGAAAAAAAAAAAAAGGTTTTAAACTACTGGGGAAGGTTTGCAGGTCATTTTAAAGGACTCTGTATCAACATACTAAAGAAGGAATCATGACTGCCAATAAAAATATAATTTTTCCGCCTTTCTCTGGGATTGATTTAAAGTTAAGTATTTTTGTCTAATCTTATTATTTTCTCTTTAATTCTATCAAAACCACTTTCCTACTGCAGATGTAATAGTCAAGCTTCTGGTAGTAGCTCCTTTACATTCACAGAGCTGCTGAAATTTACTTCTACAGAATTTTTTGCCTATCAAATCATTATTGTTTTTTCCATTGAAAATCTTGTTGAATTTAACATATTTCTATAAAATCTCTCAAATAAAAGCCAAAACTGCTTGTTTATACATCTTTTTTTTTTTTTACACAAAAAAAGATTCACTTTAACAAAGTCTTGTTCCAGCACACCAGGCTACAGTACAGTACATTTACTTTAGTTCCCTCAAAATATTTCTCATCCAGGTTCAACCAACAGTCCAAGAACCATAATTAATCCTTCAGAACATTTTCATCTGGCTTGCTGTCTCCTTACTACTATCCCTTTCCTATGGGCACTTCGCAGCAACAGTTAATCTGATCCACAGCAAACTCTTTGTTGCCAGCTTTCTCATGGGTCCCAGCTCCTTCCATCACACAACGGGCACACAGTTTGTCAGAAGATGAGAAAGAGACTTTCAGGAAAGATGCAAGGCAACTTTCAGGGAGCAAACAGACAGCACAGCAATTAAACTGGCTCAATCCTCAAGTCCCTTAGCAAAGGGGCAATTAAAGAGGAAAAGTCATGATTTACATACTGTGTCAGCTGTAGTCTGCTCCTGGCTACTGTTTCCAGTGATAAGACAGTGGCAGATCCTGATCCATATGTAGACCAACAGTACTCATATCAATGCAATAAATCCAGTCAAATGACAAACATGGAGGGAAAGGTTATAGCGCACTTAATTCCATCTCCACAATGACCGCTGTTGCCCACCTGGCTGAAAAGACCAGAAACAGTTCTCTTCACTGTACTCTAAATAAGTTTAAATGCTTCATGTTGAAGAGGTTTAACACTGCTGGAATACTGGCTCATTTTCCAGAATGCGTTTTACTGAAAACGGTTTCATTTCATTTCAGAAAACACAGAATGGCAATTCTACCAACCACCTGTATACACTTTAAATCATTCCTCGGCCTTCCATTTCATATTTAGCTCACAAACTATCTTTGTTTGGCAAGTTCTTAAAATTTTCAGTCTTACAAAGACCTTTTCAGATCTCCTGTTTTTGTTACAGAAGAAGCTAAGACAAGTTTCTGAAGCTCTACAGACTCAACCATTGCCTGTTCTCCTCCCACCCCGCTTTTATTCCTTTTCTTCTTAAGCAAACGTAGCCTGTGAAACTCATGCATATTCAGTCCATGACAGACTCATTCGGAGCAGATATGCGCCATATATAATACGTCTGAATAAAGTTATAACCACTTGCTCATGTGCTTGAATTTACACCCTCGTATGCATGGGATACAACTTCAAAGCAGCAGAGCACACTCTTGCTTTAGGTTTTTTTGCTGCCCTTCCCAATCCATCTATCTGCTATCACCATTCGTTTTTTGGAAGCAGGTGCAATTCTAAATAGATCATATCTAGATACAGTCCAGTCATTCCTTTTATCTGAAGCCACAACTCACACAATGCTGAGAACATGGATAACATTACCTACTCTAGTATCTTGGAGTTTCCAAGCCCATCAAGCTGCAAAGAAGGGACTTTAACTGCAGGAACACAAGGCACTTAAGAGTAAAGCAAGCAACATGAAACAAGCGTGTTACTTTACCTCTTACACTGGAGAACTTGGGAAGCTGGAGGGGGAAGATCCACATCCTATCATCTATACCGTTTTAAAAGTCTGATGTTTGCAGGTATTTCAGGCTGTTCAGAACTCTTCCTGCCTTCTCCTTGTCCACTCAGTCCATCTAACCAACAGCAGTGGTTGCCGTCTGTCCTCAGGCTACTTAAGTCAAGTCTTTATCCCTATAGCCACCTGCTTAACCAGAATGGCTCAGCTATGCTTGCCCTTCTGTGTGGGAAAAAAAACCCCACAACTAGTTCTATCAGTCAATAACCCTGGTTTGGAAACCTGACAGATTTTCAGCAAAAGCATTAGAAAAAAGAGCCAAGGTTTCTTCTTGGGCAGAGCAACTATCAAAAACGCAATTCAATTCACTTGCTCTGAGAAACTTCATATATGTAAATCAAATAGGTATAATATAGATGTTAAACAGCTTATACATGAAGTTCAAAATCTGTAACTTCACCAGGTCCATAGTGGCTCTATTCTTTCCCACATACTTTGAATAATCGCATCTTAATTTCTAGTCCCAGTTTTTCAGTAGGACCACACTGCTGCCAGGTCTTTGTTACACCATTATCTATCCACTGAGCAGTAGCTTTAATGATTATGTCAATGATTACTTTAGGGTCTGTTTTACTGTACAGCTTTTGTCCATTTTCTAATTTTAACAGCACTTTGTTCACTGACCACACACCAGGTGGTCTGAATGGGAAGTTAAGGTACCTTTTGTAAATACTAACAAAGCAATGAAAATTAACAAACCATAAAATACAGGAAATTAACTTCTCATTGCATCATCAATTTATCTACCCACCTAAATGAGTTTAAAATACCAGCTTCAAGCAGACTGATGTTCTAGGGACACTCAGCTGCCACTTCATTTATAGTCTGTTTCCTTAGCAACACTATAATCCATCTGGCTGCAGAAAGCTAAATTCCCAAACCATATCCTCCTGTACACCGGAAACAGGCTCAAAAACATTTATATTTTAAACAGCATACAGTCATCATGATTAGTGAGCGTATAAATGAATCTGGAAAGGCAATAATGTTCTTCATGCACACGCACACACACAAACCCTCCCTGCTCTAGCTTGAAGAAGTGATTCATGTACTGAGAATGGCACAGTCTTTCAACTTCTAGATGTTACAATAGCACCTCTTTCCTGACACTGAAGTCCTAAGCAAAGCTGCTGAAGACCTAAGTCCTGGCTTTGAGACAGACAGATCTTGTATATCATTTTCCACCAAGACTTTCAGAAATAAGAATATTTGTCTCATCTTTGTTCCACCATGCCTAACTGAAGGAGCCTTCAGAACTGCACAAGGTCAATCTGTTCTCTTAAGACTTTTCTAAGAGAAGTAATTTGAAAGACCTGGGATGCAATGCTACTAATACAAGCTAAAAAACCCCAATGAAAGTTAATGACATTACAAAGTAGAGCCACTTGTCTTAAAAATACTTAGTCTTCATATTTTTGCATCTAAAATTATAAATATCATCTGTACAAACTAAAGTAAAAATCTAGTCCCCCAAAGAAACATTTAAACATTGCTAAGAGCATAAAAACCGCAAATCCCAAATATTCAGGAAAGCTAATTGAGAGACTGGAGGATAACTAGCAATTCCCCAATGCTGTAGCAAAGCTAAGATGAAACCGGATAACATCAGGCCTTCTACCACCATGATGAATGCATATAACTTAAAATGGCAGAATGCATCTTAATCATATACCATTTTGCATGAATTTGGCAACTCCAACCTGGCAAACAAAATTCAGTTCCTATCTAACAGATAAATTAATCAGTTACGTAGAGCAGAACAACCTCCTCATTGCCTACATCTCACAAAGACCCATCAACAGCAAGCCAGTCTTTAATCCACAGAATGCAGTGAATCATTTCAGCGATAGCTGAAATAGCTTTGCCTGACTCTACTGTACAGTGGTGGCATACAAGTCCATATTGCCTGACCTGCTGACAGCAACTGAAGGGAGATTTGAGCTTTCATAAATCAGGAGTCTCTTCAGGTGAGGAACCGCGTGGTATTTCTCACTGCTACTCATTGGCTAGCATCCCTCTATGAAGTGCTTAATACAGTAGCACTTACTTTAGACACCTGATGCTTCCCTCAAGTCCTGCCTGACTCTTGACTACAACCAGCATTTCTTAGATGCTTTAGTGGTGGTTGGTTCCAAGAAGGAAGCAGGCTGACTATATGAGACAGAAGGAATGACAGTTCTTCATGTCTTTTCTCCCAGGTGAGGGAAGAAGTGGGTCAAATTCACAAATACTAGTCTAAAATCACTTATATGTTCAATCATATATATGCTATATGAGTTACCACAGCAAGTTCCCAGGAAACAGGCTGTTAATCAACTGATACATACAGTTGATTACATATATTGGAAAACATTTTCAAAAAAATTAGTTTAATCTTTTTCATGGAGTACATCACAGCTCTTTGAAACACTTCGAATGCAGTGGTGTTGCAATCCTCAGACTGGCTGAGTACTGAACTGGGAAGGCCTTTTGGCAATGTCTGGCAACTTTATTAAATGCTTATCAATACGAAGCCCCAGCTTAAGACCTTAGGGAAGTCTGTTTCTGTATTAGCATCTGTTTTTCCACACACATTTTCATCCTGCTAGGGCTGATGTCACCTAATTTTAAGACAGTTTTGAGGTAATCACATAAGCTTAGTCAGCAGTCAGACAGAACATGCGTTTCTGGAAAGCAAATTCATCCAAACCATTTCAGGTATCTATATTAATTATCTCGTTTCTTAACAGTATTGTGTATGAACTCCACACCTCTGTTATCTACATCAGTCTGCATACATCTGTACTGCCCGAACAACTTATTCAAATGTATTCTTCTATGCAAGAGCTGCATAACACTCAATAGGGGCATTCTACAATTCTGTAGTTTCAGAAAACTACAGAAATTACCCTATCAATGGCTGACACCAGACTACCCCAGGAGTGATTCACCAGGCCCCCTCTTCCTGGAGTTAGGATACTGGGATCCTCAGTGTGATCTGGAGCTTGCCAGGAGCCCATGAAACACCATAATGGAATCAAGATCATCCATCTTCCTCATCATTTTAGAAGTGCAAAATCTTGGAAGACCAAAGTGACTGGTCAGTCCCTGAGCCAACGGCTAATTCGTATTCATTTATATTGGCATCAAGAAAAGAAGAATCCAATTAATTATTCAAATAGCTGCATACCCAGGAAGGGAGATAGACTTTGAAAACAGTGGGGAAACCAGAAAGGCTATACAGGGGCTATTACATTTTCAGCCTTGCTGATAATAGCTCGAAGTGTATCACCATATTGCCAGTCTACTGTGGAGATGCTTTTTCAAGTCTGTCATTTGTGGTGGCCTTGAAAACACACATTTAATCCAGTTCATTTGGCTCTAGCAGTTTAACAGCAGAAGTGCTATTACCTGAGATGTCATGCTTTGATTTGATATTTCCAGAAAAGATGAATGCAGTCAAAACTTGCCTTATCTTATTGAGATGAAGGGAATGGGGAGGGAAAAGGCACTTAACTTCAGTCAGCAAATGCCCTCAGCCACATCCCTATCCTCATAATAAATGCGATGGAAATTTCTTATGGTAGATGCAGATGTCCTGATACCACTAAGATATAGTACAACCTCTCCCTGTTATAAATACTCTGAACATGCCTTTGTGAGTCAGTATTAAATATTGCCGAATTTCTTTCAAATGTCACCTCCTTAACATAAATGACACACTTGGAGCCCGAGCAGACACGCTGAATGAATTCAGTAGCGTGAAGAACAGAATTAACTTCTCAGCTCTACCAATTCATGAACCCTTCAATTAGATAGAAGGCAAGAGGTGGGAGGTAGCAGCCCCACTGCTACTCAGTTGATTTTGCTCCAAAAATAAACAGGTAGTTCCTCTCCAGGCCACACACAAATTTTTCCAGAGTACTCAATACAAGCATACAAAGGTCTAGGGTACCAGTGTGCATTTTTGATGGAACAGAGTGCAAACATAACACATATATTCCTTCAATGTTTCATGGCAAGTCTTTGGCTGAATGTGGGAAGACTGGATTTTGGTTTGGAGATTTTTCACTTTGTTTCTTAAAATAATTTTGGTAGTAAGACAAAGCACAGGAAATTTGGATACAAATACAATTTGAAATCATTATCTGCACTTTGGAGTTTATATATGCAAAAGCATATACACATACAGTTAGTGATACAGGAATCAAAATACCACAAATACATTATGTGCATCCATTTCTAAACACATCCACAAATATCATGTAAGACTCCAAAAAATGTCTAGAGAAAATTCAGAAGTGACAACTGACAGAAGAGTCTAAATCAAAATGATCAAGTAATAAAAGGCTTGTTGGAGTACTATCTACTTAAGATAAGAATTTAATCAACATATAATATCATGTGTTTTCAAATTACTTTTTAAGTCTTTGACAAGAGTAATCTCTTTTTCATACTCTCTTTTCTATCATTACACAATGAATCTTGTACAATCCTTTGAAAGGGATAATTTTGTGAATTACACTACTGATGCAGAAAACTTGTTGCAATAACAACTCCTTAGTATCAGGTTTTGAAGTTCTGAGACAGCTTTAGAAAAACAGGATTATTTCACAATTTGCATTATAAATATACATTTTCTCCTGTTTTGTTGTAGAGTTTTTCCCCTTGCGCTCAAAGCAAACCAAACTGAACAACCTCTTGTTTGTGAACTTTTTTCTATCACTTTTTTCCTTTTCCTGTTTTTAAAATGAGGAGATAGCTTGCACAAGGTAGTGAGGTAATGAAAATAATTTAATATTCCTGAAGAACTGAGATATTATAGGGATGAACAGCACCACAGAGGAAACACACATTAAAGTTAATTATTAAGCAGTCAGAATGGGTTGTAAATAAGGCATGTGACCATACATTGAATAATAACAAGAAAATAAAGGACTGCAAAGATGCTCACTAAGAATTAACCTTACCTAAATGTAGCTGTCCTAAAAGCTGGATAGCAAGGCTAAAACACATGGTATCGATAGTGAGTTCGAGCGCATGCTCAGAAAGTTTGCAGATGACACAAAGCTGAGTGGTGCGGTTGACATGCCTGAAGGACAGGATGCCATCCAGAGGGACCTGGGTAGGCTCAAGAAGCGGGCCCACGTGAACCTCATGAGGTTCAACAGGGCCAAGTGCAGGGTCCTGCACCTGGGTCAGGGCAACCCCTGGTATCAATTCAGGCTGGGGTATGAAGGGATTGAGAGCAGCCCTGAGAAGGACTTGAGGGTACTAGTGGATGAAAAGCTGGACATGAGCCAACCATATCCTGGGTTGCATCAAAAGAAGCGTGGCCAGCAGATCAAGGGAGGTGATTCTGCTGCTCTACTCTGCCCGCTCTGGTGAGACCCCACCTGGAGTACTGTGTCCAGCTCTGGAGTCCTCAGCAGAGGAAAGACATGGACCTGTTGGAACGGGTCCAGAGGAGGGCCACAAAAATGATCAGAGGGATGGAACACTTCTCCTATGAGGACAGGCTGAGAGAGTTGGGGTTATTTAGACTGGAAAAGAGAAGGCTCAAGGGAGACCTTATTGCAACCTTTCGGTATTTAAAGGGGGCCTAAAGGAAAGATGGGGACAAACTTTTAAGCAGGGCCTGTCGCAACAGGACATGGGGTAATGGTTTTAAACTCAAAGAGGGAAAATTTAGACTAGATAGAAGGAAGAAATTTTTTACAATGAGGGTGGTAAAACACTGGAACAGGTTGCCCAGAGAGGTGGTAGATGCCCCATCCCTGGAAACATTCAAGGTCAGGTTGGACAGGGCTCTGAGCAACCTGATCTGGTTGAAGATGTCTCTGCTTATTGCAGGAGGGGTTGGACTTTAAAGGTCCCTTCCAACCCAAACTATTCTATGATTCTAGAAAAGAGCCAATGAGAGTCTCAGGGCATAAAGCAGAGACACCGAGAAAGTAATTCAGCCACAGGTGGGATAAACCACTTTCTGGACAAGCTTATTTTTTCTCCATTGACTGTACAAGTCTCTGGAAGGCTAGCTGAGACTACCTCAGTGTCACCACAGTCCTCTGCAGGTTATTTCTAACAGATCCCTGAAAGGTAGCCTATGCTGAGTGGGTTTAAATTTGCTATGCAGGCATCCGTATACCTAATGAGATTGAAAAAAATCTCAGGGGAAGATAGCTAGTGTTCAGGAGCTCAGATTGAAGACTTAAGATTTACCCCCTAAACCACCAGCATCCATTCACTGCACATAATGAACCAGGCACCTGCTGGAAAATACCATGCATGATCATGTGGGAGAAGGAAAAGAGAGATTCCAAACACCTCATCTGTTTTAAAAACTAAGGCTAGCAGATTTTATTTTGTCCACATTAAAAAATAAAAAGTAATTAAACTGATTTGATCAGCAAGCTACTGAATAAGGTCTGCAAGACTGGATGGAAGAGGAATGTTTTTTACGTGTTTGGCAAAGGTTTTACATATACCTGACAGAAAGTGTGTTATTAAGCATGTGAAAAAAGCTGTTGTTTTTAATAAGCACAAGAATCAGATGCTTCCTGGAGGTTCACAGCAATACACGATACACACAAGCTACAGTAGGGGTAACTTCAATTAGGCCTTAAGAAAAAAAAAAATCATGATGAGAGTGGTCAAACACTGGAACACGTTTCTCACAGAGGCTGCAGAATCTCCATCCTTGGGGATATTCTAAACTCAAGTGGACATGATCCAGAGCAACCTCATCTAAATTTCAATCTGAAATCTTGAATCTTCAGATTGAAGCTCAGTGCTGAGCAGAGCGTTGGCCCATGTGACCTCCTGAGGTCTCTTCTAATCTCAATTATTCTGTAGTTCTGTGCTTCAGCCTCAGCCCACTTAGGCTATAACACTGATTATTCCTTCACCACAGCCTGTTAAATCCAAGCACTGGATCTGAAAGCCTGTTTCCCCTTTACTTTCTTGACCTGATCTGCTTGGCCAGCTGGCCTGACCCAAGCAACCAGAGGGCTGCAAACTAGATTACAGTAGAATATTCCATCTGGCCAACTAAAGTACCTAGCAACTAGAAATTATATATGAAATCAACCAAGAGAAGAATTTGGTGAAAAACGCAGGAAGCAGCTGGCCAAGAAGATGGTCCAGAAGAAACAGGTCAATAAGACTAAAATATTGCAGGGAAAACAACAGTAAAGTCACCAGACCGCATTGTCCTGTGGACAACAGAATGGAAACTAAGCCCCAAAGTTTCACCATCCTTCTTAAGCCAGCTATATTATACTACATAAAAATTGTGAGGTAACATGGGTCATTTAATAATCCTTATATAAAGCATGCTATTTCCCTTCATTGTGAATCCACATATGGATCACGACCAACTGCTACAGCTCAGACAGCTACAGTCTGAACTGGCATTTAGAGGTTCTAACTCTGCTAAGGACATAGGAAGTGATCAAAGATAGCCTGGAAAAAAATACTCCTTTTGTTTCCATTTGCTTTAGGGATATTAAAAAAGAAAAAACCCACGGGGAAAACTACACACACAAAAACTATGTTAAAAAAGAAATGTTATTAAGGTTTCAAAGTCAAGCTCTGAAGACTTGAGAAGTAATAGTTATGGAACTCTAATTAAACACTATGACATAGCCTTTAACTACACGAGTAAATACTACTTATCCACACAGAATCCAGCTTCCTTTAGAAGGTTCAGTGCTCACCAAGATGAACAACTGTTCAAAACCTTGCTTTTCCCACAATTATTGTCACCATGTCATATGTAATCAACCATTCAAACCTTGCTTTAGTAAATCCAAGGAGGAGAAAATCAAGGAAGAGATGCAAGAATTATAACCATACAGTAATTTTGATTGCCCAATTTGAGATTCTAAGTGCTCTGAAAAAAATCAGATCCTAGATAGTACAAAGCACAGCTCCCAAAGGCCATATCATCACCACTTCAAAGCTTTAAATTTCCAAACACTTCTGTGCTTATGTGGTCTTAACTATATTCTTTTAAACACAGCTTGTGTATAATATACATCTAGACTAAGGTAAATTAGGTTACACATGCAAGATTTCTTTAAGTGCCATTCAAACCAGTGGGACTCCTCAGACACTTCAACATGTGCTTAAGTGCAAATACCTTACTGAATCAGTGCGTTTACATAGAGGCAGAAGAAAAGGATAGCTCACCTTTCTCCTAAAATACATGTTGAAATGCCTTAATGTTAAGATTTGTATTTTATGAGGTTTCATTCAAAATGAAATCGACTGGAATTTCACTGAGACAAGCTGCCTGTTCGGGAAAGTACTTTAAAGCTCTTACCAAGTCCCATCAAGTATGTAAGGTTTAGGTTAGTGTTACCCTCAATTGGAAATGAGGCAACTAAACAATTTTCCTACTTAAGTTCAAACTGTGCTACTAGCTAGGTTAGCAAACTAACAGCTGCTAGCATATATAAAGAAAAAAATACACCATTCTATTGAAGTATTTTATATGCCTATGAGAGGCGGTGCGACCTGACAGATCAGTTTTCAATCTGAGATTCTACTTCTGGATTCTATGACTAGGATTCCTTAGATAGTCATACTTCCTCTTGCCTCACTTTCCTCATTTGTTACAATTAAGTCTGACATCCTTTAGAATTGCTTCAAATTTATTTATGAGGCTGTTATGTGAGATAAACTACACACATCAATACCCAAAAAGTGAGCACAGCGTAAAATACAATGCACATGCACCATTTCATTATTGAACCAAACAGTGAAATACTACAAAAACGTGAACCAAAACACACGCTTGCAGAAACGTTGTGAAGTACACAGGCTTTGTTCATAATTTCAGTGACAAAAAAGGCAGCAAGCATGGCAAGAGTCCTCAATGATGTATTTTAAATATCTAGTCTAATAATTTTAACAAACTAGTAATCTCTCCAGACATCTAGAAGTAAATAATCTTCAGAGCATTCAAAAAAAACCCAAAAAAACCCAAAACAAAACACTTCCTCTGCCCAACTTGCTACTTATAGACAAATAATTAGGAAAGTAGCAAAACAGCATGAGAATGCAGGCCACAGACATGTTCATATCTAAGCCATGAGGATTGCTTATGGACATGCACTGCCCTGTGAGTACATTCCCAAACAAGCAGAACAAGTCATGTAAGCCCTTCCCTGATCCTGTTTACCCCATCCCTTATGGGCAAGTGGGAAAGCCACCAAAGCCTTCACCCACCTACTCCCTCTTCTCCACTTGCACAAGTGGAGAAGAAAGCAGCCCTGACAGTTCTAAGCAGCTGACTATGAAAAAAGCAGCATTTTATAGTGCCAGATATCCTCAATGCAAGGAAATTAGATCACTATGACTGAGTGCAGAGTTAAGAGAGGCTACTTATAGTGTTACTGATAGATTATGTCCACACTAGTAAATCAAGCAATGCCAGGGACCATTCCCGGCGAATGGAATTCACTCAGTCATGCAGACTGCTGAACTGCTACAGAATGGCGCAGCATCCTTCTAACCCAGGCCAGCTACAGCTCTCCCATGCAACTCTTAGGCATGATTTCGGATTTAACACAGACCAGGAGCCAGTCCCAACCAGTGGCTTGTATTCAGCTATCCCATTCTGGAAGGCAGGAGAGTTTAGCAGCATTGACAAGGGTTAATCCGTGCCAGTTGGCTTCAGGACCAGAGAGAATAGTCTTGGATGCATTTAATTAATGGGTAGAGAAGTGGTCATAGCCTCTCCGGGCTTTGTCTGCCACTATTCTTAGAGGAAGACTTTAAAAGTGGCACATGCAATGAAGTATACAAGCATAACTTGATCAGCACTACCTGACAAAAGTCATCTACACATTGTAGTATACAAGAAGACAATTAGAAATCAGTAGAGCTCATCTTGGCTTCTTCCCGTTTCCTCTGAGCAAACAGACCTTGCATACAATCTACTAATACACACAGTCTTGTTTCTTTTCTCAGTTTTTAAAAAAAAAAAAAAAGTTCTATACATTTAGCATGCACTCTTACAGTAAGGTCACTCTCTAATAAATGAGTCATGCAAAATAGCGTAAGAAGCTGGGTTTCTGAGGGCTGAACATTTGGCAGTAAATATTTCAAATGAAAGTTACTTAGAAATTATTCTTCTAATTACTAGTCATTACCAAATCTGATTCTGTAGACTAAAAATATAATTACTGGTGAATCTATTATATTATCCTGGAAACATCGCCACAGTAATGTTGGCAAATACATTTTTCACAATAGATAACTGCACAAAACAACAGTAAAAATACATTTGAGAACTGACAATACATGGTTATTCCGTGTCGTCATTATCCTTTGAAATCTCTTTACAATTTCAGATATCTAGAAATGGTCTATTTAAAACTGTCCCTTTCATAATCTGATGTCTCTGCCACCTTTGCTCACATGTCAGAATGTATAAGATGTCCCAAAGAAAATGCATTCCCCACATTGCGCAAAACCCATTTACCACTGTTTAAGCAGTCACGTTTTCAGTAAGGATAGACAATTTTGTTTAACCCTCTTGGGCATAGATCTAACTTGCTAGCTATACCTAGCTCTGATCATTTAAAATGTGTATATTACCTGTACCTTTATGTAAATCCACCGTTTTCTTGGAAAAGTGTTTTTACTGATTTACAAGGAAAACTTTGTAATATGGGTTGTTATATATATATCAGCCTGCACTGTATCATCTGACTTTTAAAAATCAAGTATGAAGAAAACCATGTGGAACACTCAAATAAAAATCACATACTCGTTTAGGTAGATGGGAAAAAAAAAATGGTATTTTTTAAAGTGAGCCACTTCTTTTTTTTCCAGGAGCGACTCCCCACATCAGCAGCAACACCTACACCACTCCAGACACGGGCAGGTCCCCCCGATCAAGAGTTTTCCACAATCAAGAGTCTGAAGAGCAGGTGACAGAAGTCAGCCAGCACCGCCACAGCCCGCCACAGCCCC
>VYXH01006889.1:14484-29712 GCA_013397275.1 Burhinus bistriatus | reverse complement strand
GCAGGCTCCGGCGGAGCGGCTCTCGCTGGCCCGGGCGGTGGCGGTGGGCGCTCCGCGGCGGAGTGGTCCCCGCTTCCAGCCAGCCGGTCTCCGGGCTCTGTGGCCCGCATCTGCGGGCGGAGGGGCGGTGGCGTAGGCTGGGCTTAGCCGCTCTGCGAGGCCCCTGTTCATTTCTCACCGCCAAGCGTCGAGCAGGCTGTTCCTGTAAAGTTGGAGAGGCTTCTTTTAAAAAAAATCCAGGTAAAAGAGATGCTGGAGGCAGGATTAACAAATCCAAGGGAACTCCACGCCTCCTGCCAGGTAGGGACATAAATATGACATGCGCTTGGTGGTATTGCAGTCCTTGCGTACATAAAGGGAAAATGAATATAAAATGTTTCCCAAGAGCTGCGTCTCAATTATATAGAGTTGTGCCAGCTGATTTTTAAGGACTAAGACAAGCCTTTATGTTTTCTCATTGCTAACTTGATAAGGAGGAAGATTTGCCAAATATGATATAGTTGCAAGGCTAAGGTCACACAGTATGCGGTATTGGCAGCCTTATCACCTCCAGACTGGGATAGGGTGACTACTGATGCTGAGAAGTGCAAGGCAATAGATTGCAATTTCAGGCCAAAGTCTACGTGGTTCAGGGTAGCTTATTGTGGTTTTAGCTAGTCTTTTTGTTTTCATAATTAAAATAGGTAGTATTGGCAAGACTCACTATATAGTATTAAATGGGTGTACAAGGATGTAAGTTCATATGAAAACTCTATATTACATTACAGAACTTGATGTCTGAACCAGGAAGAGTCTTTCACAATCCCTTTTCCTATTCAAACTGCATTTAGCTGATTGCCAGCTAACAGGTCTCTACATCAGATCACAACTGCTCTCAGCGAACTCAGAACATGAGAGAAGAGAATAAGGAAACTTCTTGTTCTCCCAGATCTCTTAAGCATGAAGCTGATGGGATGCCAGCAGAATGTTAGCAGCTACATCCACTGATACTGCTGACTTTTGGGAAGTAAACTCTCGATGGAGTTCACCTGCCCTGCACCCACAAGGCTATTGTTGAGAACCTCAAGGCAAATCCAGAGAGGAAGCAATTCTTTCTGGCTGCTTTAAAAAATTCTTGACCAAGTAAAATTATTTCTTTATTCTTACATCTTTAACAAGTAAGTGTGAGCACTTTTTTGTTGTAATTTCCCATCAGAGGAAAATAACTGTTAAGTTCTACTGCTCGTTTTGAGTGTAGAAAGAAAAAAAACCCAAACTGTGGGCTCTGTTTTCTAGGACGCACTCTGAACTCCTTCCGTCTGAAAGAAGCATAATTAACCAGTGAGAAGCTGCCCCACTGGGGCTTCTGATTTGTTTTACTGTGGTTGGCTAAAGTCTTTAAAGGCTTTTTCTAGCACAGGGGAGATATGATATATTGATTCAATTTGAAAATCCTCAGATATTATCACTGCACTCCATCTTGTGGAAGAGGCAACAACACATTTTAAAATGATCCTGTAGTGGGTTTTTTGAGTAATTAAACCTAACAATATCTGGTTCTTCCTGCCAAAGCAAGAAACTACGTATAGCAGTGGATACAAGAAGCTGTTTAATTCTCAATCTGCCTAATTGTACCCAGTGGATTTCTGTAAACGTCCCTTGGTTTTAGGTATGAGCTTCATGTCTCCTCCTTCTTTGTTTTGGAAAGGAGCTTTAGGAAAGCATTTGAAGAGTCTAATTTGAAAAGAGAAACTAAAGCAGAAAGCAACCTGCTTTCTAGATGAGGTTGCCAAGGAGCACCCCAGATTTGGGAGAGCTGTCATAAGGCTGAAGAAGCATCCAGGTGGAGTAGGGATGGTGATCTATGGGGATATGAGGCTGGGGTGAAGACTCTGCTAAGCAGGATTGCTGGTTTGGTGTGGTTTGTTTTGTTTTGTTTTTTTTTTTCTTACCCCTATAATAAGTACAGTAATCTAGCTGTATCTGGGATGCTGTGTTGAGGATCACTCTCATCTTGCCGCAAAAACTCAAGCAATGAGGTTCTCTCTGCCCTTCTGAAACTGCCTTTTGTGGCTTGTGACCTTTTTCCCCTTGATGTTCAGTGCTGCTTTGGGAAATCGGAATAGGTATTGAGGCAACAACTATGAACCATAGCAAAGGCATATTCGTACATATTTGTGTCTGGCCAGGTGCAGAGAAAATTGAGCAACCTATCTGGATTCACAGCTATAGAAAGGTTAACCTTATAATAGTTGCCCTAGGACAAGCTTGACGAGAAAGCCATTTAACTTTAATGAATAACTTAAAATACAAAGGGCTAGTTATTCCAACAGTTCCTTGGACAGAAGGAGAAAGGTTTTCTTGAGAAAAGTCAGAGAAAACCTTAGTCATTCAGACCCAAAACAGCAGGGAAAAACAGGTCTTGCGCAGGAAGAAGTTAGGAGAAAATTCTATTGTACAAATGAGGATCCTCTGAATTACCTCACCCCAGAAGCAGGTTCCACAAGGAGGCTAAATTTAATTAGCAGATGTGAACTGTACTTTAGGTTTTTTTTCCAGAACTTCCCCCTCTCTTGCAGTAGCAGTAGTGCACATGCCTCTCCCCGTGATGTGTGGAACAGCAATGCTGAATGAAGCACTGACCTTTTTTGTTTTGTTTACCAGGGAGGGCCTTGGACAACACAGTGGTCAACTTGCTGATTGCCGGTATGCTTTACTGCTCCAAACTGTGGTATGTCCAGTAAGGTAGCATTGATCTGTTTTAAGTAATGCCTCAGTGCAAACAAGGCGTTGAAGGTGGAGTGTCTCTGTCTGCTATTATAACAGTGGAGACAGGTCTCATTAATTCCTGAGATAATACTAAGGGCAGGGAATCTTCATTGACTATGGTATTTGTTAGCCTTTTCCAAACTCCTTGATCATTTTCTTGGAGCAATGACTCATCGCTTCATCACTGCACTGATTACATTAAATTGTTATTATTATTATTACAATATAGGTAACATAATGCTTATGCTAATTCACTTTGTGTGCAACTGTCAGAATTCTTGAAACAGTTGTCAATTGAAAACATCCTACATGAGCATTTTGGCATTATTTAGACTTTCCCTGATTATTCTATTCATATTGATGATATTTAACTCTGTTCAATGGTGATTTTGAATATAGTATGTGAAAACTCAGAGCAAACGTTCAGACCTTTTTGTGAACCCATTAGTATTGTTTGAAAGAAAATCAGGACATAACATGACTGCTCTTCAGTTTTTACCAAAATTCAGCCTCACAGGTTTTTTTCTTACAAAACAGGCCAAAGAGTAATGTTGGGGTGGGGGTGGCAGGAAAGACTTGCCCAAAAGAAAAGGTGCGCTTGTTAGAAACACTGAACATGGGTGGTAAAAGGTAGTTAGATTTTTTTTCCTAACAATAGCAAGAAATCATGTGGGTAAACAGAAAGAAAAAAAAAAAAATCAAATATTCAGAGATTTTTTATTTGCACTTATTTTATTAAGCAGTTAGTTGTGTACAACCCCAAAAGTCTTGAGTTTCAGTCTGTCTGAACTCTGTGCCCTGAAGAAAAGGAAGACTTCAAAATGTGGTTTCTGGTATATCCAACACAAAAATGTTAGCGTCCCTTTTGCCTGCTTTTCCTTTGCAATAGAATCAATTTGAAGATGTGAAAAAACATAGCATAGCGTAACAATGAAGTACCAAAGTCTGATCTTGGTGGAGTTATTCATGTGCTTGAAGTTACACAAGTATTTTGTTCTGCCCATATACAGAATGCAGGCAAGCTCATCACAGTTAACTGGAGTGAGTGAAGAAAGACTGTGTGAGTAAGGATTATAGTGAAAAACCAGACTGCTTTTTTGAAATGGAAATTTATGACATTTATCTGAGAATTGATGCAGAAGGCTTGTGAACTGGAGCTAAGTTTGAAATGTAGCATGAAAATGCTTTCACACCTTTCTCTAGAAAAATGAAGTTCTCTAGAGCTGCTTTTGCAGCAAAGTGGAGCAAATATCAACCAGTCTTTTCCTCACAGCTTCAGTACTTTGTTTTCTATCCTGTTTTTATTCTGAGAGGAAGAGAGAGAAAGAGAAAGCATTTGAGCAATATTTGTGTTATTGCCAAGCAAATACGAGATCGGTTGTTATGTAATTTCAGGTATCGCCACACATTCAGTGTCTCTTGTCTTCTCTTTTGGCCATCTGACTGCTATTGAAGTCATTCCTCTTTTATTTCTCATAGCAAAAATGAAAAGATGGTCAACAAACCGCATAATTTCACCTTCCTCTCAAAGGCCATTTGCTGCTTCAGTTGCTGCTGTTTGCCTTTGAAGCAAGATAAACCAAACTTCTGTTGCATCTGAGCGCCATCCACATTGCCATGAAAAAAATGTTTTGGGAAAATGCAGCATTCAACTTCAGATCTATAAGACCCTGAAGTGTCTGGGCTGTAACTTAAATCCTTCAGCAAAGAATGAACATAGAATAATGAGTTTAAAACAAAATTTTGTGTTCAATGGATTTAATAAGAATATAAAAATTTTACTGTGGTGTTGCACATAATTTCCAGTTCTCTTTTTAAAAACAGATACTACCTATTTTAATTACATCTGGGATTAGCTAATTTTTCAAATTCTTTTTAAGTTCCCTTTGTCCTAAATATGCCTTACCATTTTTAGAACAGCACTAGTAATTTAACAGTGACTTTCACCTGTGGAGGCTTTTACAACTTGTACTCCTCAGAGAGAAAGAAGATGCCTAAGAACATACGTGAACACAGAAACACCCCACTGGGTCGGACTGGGGATCCTTTTTTTTTCTCTGACAGTGGCAAGAGACCCTGGCACATATCAAGTACTTTGAGTGTACATCAAATGAGGCAGGCTGCAGTCTGTCCTCCAGAAATCCTCATTGAAGTTCTAGCTGCACTTTTTCTGTTCAACTTTTAATTTATACATTCCCTAACCAAGGCCCTTCCAAGTTGCAGGACCTCCTTATCAGCCTCTTCCAGACCCTGTCCCTGTTGGTTATTCATGTCACCAGAAGAAGGAAGCTTCATGGGGGAATCCTGGTGACTGTGGGACCTCTGTCCTTTCATTCCATCATCCTCCCACATTTCCAGGCAGAGCATCACTGGGCAGTATCCACCTGCTCCTCGGTTAACCTTCAAGAAGTGGCAGGTGATATCAGTGTTTCTCTGTTTTATGCCCTCCTCCAGTTCCCTATCTCTGTATTTTCAATCCTCTAACTCTTCACTTTCTTTGATTTGTTTTTCATTGTAGTTCATTTTTTCTCATGCTTTCGTTACGTTCAGCTCTCTCCCTCTGTAAGAGGGCTTCAAGGTTTTGCTAATACGTACCTAAACAGAAAAGCAAATAGAAACAACAGCAGGAGGAGAAACTATTTATAGAGCACACATAAGCTTCTTCAGGCCTTTTTCCTTGTACTCCCCTGGGTTCCATGGCTGTTAGGAAGGTAAATCCTTGCCGAGTCCTTTTACTATCCATTTTTGGACTTATCATACATGAACTTGTCCAGTTCCTGGTGGAAGCTGCTGTTGGGATCTGGTTCCACAGCGTCTTTTGGCAATAAGTCCAGAAATTCACTAGCCACTGTGTAAAGTAATGTGTTCTTTTTAGCTGTTTTAAACTAATTTCACCAAATGAACCAAACTCTGTGATTTGCTGAAAGCCCCACCTCGAATACCGTGTTCAGTTTTGGGCCCCTCACTACAAGAAAGACGTTGAGATACTGGAGCATGTCCAGAGAAGGGCAATGAAGCTGGTGAAGGATCTAGAGAACAAGTCTTATGAGGAGCAGCTGAGGGAACTGGGGTTGTTTAGCCTGGAGAAAAGGAGGCTGAGGGGAGACCTTATTGCTCTCTACAACTACCTGAAAGGAGGTTGTAGTGAGGTGGGGGTTGGTCTCTTCTCCCAGGTAACAAGTGATAGGAGGAGGAAATGGCCTCAAGTTGTGCCAGGGGAGGTTTAGGATGAATATTAGGAAAAATTTCTTCACAGAAAGAGTTAGCAAGTATTGGAACAGGCTGCCCAGGGAAGTGGTGGAATCGCCATCCCTGGAGGTATTTAAAAGACAGGTAGACGTGGTGCTGAGGGACACGGTTTAGTGGTGGTTTTGGCAGTGTTAGGTTTATGGTTGGACTTGATGATCTTAAAGGTCTCTCCCAGCCTAGGTGATTCTATGATTCTATAATTCTATGATTCTATATTCATCTTTTCAGCCGCCTTCATGATTTCATAAACCTTGAATAAGTCTCACCACAGCACTCTCATTCCCAGTTGAAAAGTCTCAAATTTTTTAGTCTGATCTCACTACTCCCTTTAATCCCTTTAATAATTTCAGTTGTGTTCTCTGTATCTTCCCTAAGTCTACCATGTCCTTTTCCAGATACCAAGACTGGAACCGTACAGAGCATTCAAAATGTGGATACGATCGAGTTACACTAGAGTTTAGGCAAAATGATGCTCTCACTACCATTTCGGATGATGCCAAACACCTTTTTTGCTTTTTGTTTGAATGCTACTGCAGATTCACCCAGTGAGTTCAGAGAACTTCAGTCTCAATAACTCTAACATTTATTTTCTGAGTTGTATCTGGTTGTTAGATCTGGCAAGGCTATGTGACAATCTGTGCTTCAGAGAAGGGCAAGTCATTTAGCCATTTTAAAAGTGTTGTTAATTTTTAGAAGTGACGTTAACCTATACAGGTTCAGAATTTCATTCTGAATCCCATGAATGATTACTTTTACAATTTCTTGTATAATGTATAAATATGTCTATTGGTCCCAGTGTTGTAGGTCTTCCAAAGGAACCGCTCTACCTTGAGTGAAGTGGAATTCTTACTTAAATAAGCTCAAACATATCTTTCATATGAGATAGATGAGTTGAAAATGCTGTAAATGTAGATCCTAGAAAGGAAGACAGCAGAGAAAGCAAATTAGAGTTATCTTTGGAGCAGTACCTGAGTCATGTGACGGAAAAGTGAGCTTCTTCCTTCATGGCTGGTGATCTCCACGCTGAGTAGATAAGGAGGAGAGGAATGGGTGCTCCTTAAACATCATTGTGATCTTTGTAGGTTTTTATTTCTTTTCGTAATTTCATTTCTCATTCTTAGATGCACAAATGCTAAAAGTGATCAGTTAGGAGGTTGTTATCAGAGACTTTATGACATTGAGCTGTTTGTGTGTGTATATACACCCCTTATGTGATGCACCCTTTGACTTGGAGGCCTTGTACTAGAGTTCAAAAAAACAGATACAGGCTGAAGAAATAATTTTTTTCTTACTCATTTCACTCAGAGAAGTAATGGCTTTCTAGCAATTGGACATTTTGCATATTACATTTTTCTTGGCATATTAGGTCTTGTCTATTCAGTATCCACATGAAACAATAATGTAGGGGACCTGTGAAGGCAGTCACACAGACAGCAGGCTATTCTTTTATAAGCCTCTTCACTATTTTAGTTTTGTATTTTAAAAACCCAGACATTTTAAATTAGTTTTCTAGCAAATAAAAGAAGGTGCTACCGGTTGGGTTTTAAGGGAAAAGGCTGTAAAATATCCAAACAATAAGGAAAATATCAATTTAAAAATTAATAATTTGACACTATTCTGTTCTTATGAATGCTGATTACTGGGGAGAATAGGATTCTTAATGTGAAAGCTCTATGTCCTCTTAAAGCGACTCTGTTTTATTAAAAGTAAACATGTTTGAAGAATCAACCTTTTGCTAATCATCAGCATACTCCTTTCCCTTTTTGTCTTCAAATAGACCAGCTGATGCCAGCTCTGATTTTTTTATTTTTTTTTTATGTAGGGAGGAGGTGGTTACAGCAAAGATGTATTATAACCCACGAACTTGGAAAAATAAAACCATCCTTTTTTCAGTTTCAGATCATGTTTACTGAAGCGTATTTCTTCTGATTGCTCTATATAAAGTCCTTTCTAATATTATGATTGATGCCTATAAATACACAGGCAGTGAGATGGCAATCACCAAGGAGTGAGAAGAGTTATGAATAAATTTAGGCTTGAAATTTAGAACATTTCTAATCATCAGAAGAATCAGGTTGTGGAACAGCTTTTCAGCAGAAGTCATGGTGGGATGAACTCTTTTCAGTACAAAGATGACATCTCTGATTTCTAGCTCTGCCAATTTAATCAGAAGGCTGTAACACGGCCTGGAGTGTCTTTCTTGTGCAGAACAACCAAAAAAAACCCTGAATTCTACAGTCTGAGGATCCTACTGTCTATGTGGGGACATAGCTACAGCTCTGTCTTAGGGATTAAAAGGAGAAAATCCACATTCTACCCTGCTACACCTTGCCTGTCAGGGAATGAGCTGTTACTGAGCTGTGGAGTTGTGTTAAGTAACTTTTGTGAAAGCATCTGTAGAAGTTTTAGATATGACTGCTTTTCTGCTGGAGGGCACTGTCATCAGAGCTGAGCCGGCAGAAAGGCTTGTACAAGTGTTTCTTATTTGCTTCAGCAAAAGGTCAGCCAAGATTAGCTCAAAATACATTAAGCAATAGGTTAAACGATGCCAGCTGACTTTGTGCAGAAGTAGATTAGGAGCGCCCACAGAGGCCATTCCACAGCTGAGCTCCAGAAGCAAGTGAACTCTGAAAGAAAGGACGGGAACAGCTTCTGCCATTTCTGTGGTGACTATGACACAGCCCAGTAGCTGTACCTATGTAACCAGTTACTTCTGCTGCAATCTGAATGCTAGTCTCAGTGCAGTTGGGACCTTTGAAATATTAAGCTTGCAACACTTCTGGACAAGGTGAAAGCACTTTGCTTCCAGATTTATGTATTCTCAGATGTTTTACTGTAGCACACTGAGAAATGCCTGATAGATGGCAGGAAAAATCAATGGACGATATGGACTTGTGAGTCTAACTCAAAAACTGCTGTGCTCCCTTTCACACTGCCCTGAGGCCTGTTTCTCCGTAGCCTGTTTGGATGCCTCTGTACCACACTGCTGGTCTTTGCATGTTCTGAAATGTTGGTGAAAGGGTGTTTGACACCTTGACCAATGGATGTCTCATTCTGGCAAGTCAGCCACAAAGCTACCACATGGCTTTAGCGTGGCACTCATGCTGGCATGTGTTAGCCCAGTGTATTCTTCTTAAGGGTCATCAGTAGATGCTTATGAACAGCATGAGAAACAGGTTATGTACCAAATGATTACATCTGTTTTCCAGCAGTCAGTGACTTATGGACTTCCTAAATCACTTGTTCATCCTAGATGTTACATCCTAACTGCTGTGTTAACAGCATGTGGACTTTCACTTCAGTGTTGTTTGGGTTGTTTTTTTACTTCTTTTTTAATCTACTTATACTTTTGACCTCCATAACATCTCATGGCAATTAGTTCCAAAATCTAATTATACATTAAAAGAAGGAATGGCTTGCAGGACTGACAATGCACAGTAGCTACGCGTTCCTCAAGGCCTGTTTGCCTTTTAGTGCCCTCATTGCAAAGTTCCAGCCTACAGGGACACATACAGAAGGTAGAAATGGAAAAGATCCATTATATCATAGTGTTAGCTCCAGCCTTAATAGAAAATGTTTCAGTCACAGCTTGACATGATAACATCAGTGTACTTAAGAGATACAGCAGGTCTCAGAACAGTCTGCAGGGTGCGAAAACAAAACTGCTTTTACAGCCTTCAGGGTGTTTTTTCCTCAACAGAACGAACAGGGCAGGATTTGTGTTAGAGCTACTCTGAGCATCTCTTTTGGAATAGTTGATATTTTGAGTAGGCCTGTCATCGTCCTGACAATTGTAGTTCTAGAGGTATTTCCTATCCTTCTTCAACAGTTGCTAGAGTAATACTGTGTGCATGTTTGTATATGCATTACAGAGATGACATTGTTATATTACTAAATCACAGTTTGTAAGTATCTTCATGGGGAATACAGTTGGTTTTCAGTACCATAAACATTGGTTGAAGAAGAGGTAATAAATGGTTGAAAGCTTACCACAAACAGTCTAGAAGTAGAGCTCAGTCTTAAACCATGACGTTAGTAAATCACTGTGGTAATTGTCTAAGGATTATGCAGGATTGTCTCTCATTTGAAGTTGTTTGATCAATACTGGGTTTCTATTTCAAAGAAGTGGGAATTTAGGGAAGCATTAAATCACTGTATTTTAGATCACATTAGATCATCACAATGGCCATGTCTAAGATTATATAAAGTATGAAAATAAGGATAAAGGAGGAACTCGGAATACCCATAAACTATTGAAAGACAGAATTTGCTCTGGAATAATTCAGAGGAAATAAAGATCAATTAGTTTAAACAAAAACTCCTTTGGTAGTCTTCTGAGGGCTTTTCCTAACAGATACCACCGCTGCAGATTTAAATAATACTTTTATTTAGTGGTAATCCAAAGTAGTATACAGATGGTATATGGGATTATTTCATGCATCTCTAAAAAGCAATCTCTTCTTGAGTAGAAAAATTGTAATTATTCGCTGTCAAGAATAATACACTGTGTGCTGGATCAGCAGTGTGGTTTCAGGATATCTGGGGTATAATTCCATTTATAGGCAGAATATATAAGCTACTGTCTGTTTTCCTCTTTTGAGAAAATGACAAGAAACAAATGTTGACAAAAATGTCTAACCATAAGCTGAAAAACCTTCCTCCAGCCAATCCTCAATGTCTGATTAAGATATCATGGATTTTGCATTAACTCACTTGGTTTTTTTCTCAGAGAGAAAAAATCTATTACCTTTTTTTTCTTTCAAGAAGTTTTAATTCCTTCAGTCATGCTAGTGGATGAAAAGCTTTATTTCCTTCTTTTTTTAATGGAAGTTTCTAAGCCTTATGATTGTAGAGAAAAGATTAAAAGTCTGCAGCGAAAGTTCAATAATTGTAAATCAAATAAACCCCATGAACCCCATATTTCATTTAAAATTCCCTGATGCCTGAGGGTAGTAATACGATTCTTGGCAACTGGGACACAAGACTTTTCTGTGCTTGGGGCTGATAATATTGTAACTCCTACCTCTTTGTAGCTGTTTGTTGTAGATGAGAAATAACTTGCGATTGTGTTACAGCCTCACTCTGCATTCCAAGAAAACTCCAACAAACTCATACGGCTTAGGTGATACCAAAGTGAAGATGTTATTTTTTTTTCAAATGTATGTCTTTTGTTCTTGATTAATGGGAACATTTAGTGGTATGCTGAACAGGGAAACCAAGCTTTTATAACAGGTGAATTTTGTAAAACTCAGTAATTCACCACATCACCTGCCCAAGTTTATTTTACCTAGACAGACTTGAAAT
The DNA here is from genome assembly GCA_013397275.1 of Burhinus bistriatus. Taxonomy (NCBI): domain Eukaryota; kingdom Metazoa; phylum Chordata; class Aves; order Charadriiformes; family Burhinidae; genus Burhinus; species Burhinus bistriatus. The sequence goes on along the minus strand of VYXH01006889.1, from coordinate 18,411 downwards.
GTCATAGACATTTAAATTAGCACACTATATACTATTGCTCAGTTTTAAACCAGGTACAGGTTTATAATATCTGAGAACGTACATAGCAAGAAGAACAAATTACCAGTTTGTACTTAGCTGAATACAAAATTGACAAAATTTGGTGCAGGGCAGTTATGTAAAAGAGCTCAGTTATACCGATCCAGATCTCAAAGCTCACCTTAGGTTTTTAATATGACTTCTAATTGTTTTAAGTGGCTCTGAGTTATATACATTTCTAACTAAAGTAAGCTTTCCAGACTGCACATGCATGTAATCCACGTACCAGGCATATGGAGACTGTGGAACAAATAGACGCAAGCAGCTCTGCAATTGTTCATTGGCTTTGGGCAACAAGTGGATGCCTATTGAACCATCACCATCACCTCAATATGTTTTGGAAGTCTACTCAAAGCTGCCCTTCTCCATCCCTGCTGAGAATGTAAATTCTCATAGCTCAAAATGGTATAATTGTTTTATTCAATATTCCTATTTTATATTTTTTGGATACTCAACATTAATTTTCAGTGTAATTCTGTTCCAGGTGTTTGTGCACTACGAAAGGTTTTTGTTTCTAAGTACATGTTCTGCTACAGTAATTATCCCTCCTGCACTGTAATTCAAGCCTGAAAGTTGATTTATTCTCCATGTGTTCTTTGTAAAATTAAATGTGTCGCCATTGTAACTGACTTACTTCTTACAAAGCTAATCTAAACAGTTGCAGAAATGTCTCATTGCCTTCGCAGTTATGAGCCCAATTAACTTGTCAACATTTTCCAGCAGTTATTTACTACAGATTTACCACAGCTCTAATCAGCTATAGAAGCGGGGAAAAAGAAGGACGATTACGGTAGGGACTGTCTTTCCTTGCAGTTTTCTAGTGACAAGTGCAACTGGAGACTCATTTCACAAGTATTTTAGGATACATGGGAAGTTGGAAATGGTGGTGGGTCAGAAAATCACAAAGAGGTTTGTTCAGTGATTGTGATCTGACTGTGGAGCCTACTGAAATTAGCTTTTTTACTACTAATTATTTCACTCTGTTGTTTAAACAGACATATTTAAAAATTAGGTTATCCCATCTATCTTTGCGTATTTCATATGTCATTTCACATGCAATTTGCTACCTAAAGACTAGTTTCTTCGGTTTTTGTTTGTCATATGCTGAGAACACCATAGCTGCATGGAAAAGGTGAAAATTCAGAAAAAATTGAGAACATTGGTTATTGTTCTGATAGCATTAATCACTTTCATATTTTGCTTCTTTGTATGTATTCTGTATTGCTCAAACTAAAGTACTGTGGATTCTCCTAGGAAAGTATCACACTGAATGTTGTGTGAACAACACACGCACACCTTGCTAGAGAGCAGGTCACTGTGCATTGCACTTTCTGGAGCTGTTGAAAGGTGCAGAGATCAGAAGCTGTTGATCTAGCCCGACACCTTCAGAATAAACGCTGTGTTCAAAATGCCTTCATTCTTCTCTTACAAGTATACAAGCGAAGACTCCTTTTGAGAGGGGGCTGACTTCACACTGTGGATCTTTTTTCCCCACCCTGACCATCGCAACAGCGAAGCATGACCTCCCAGCAGCAGGGCAGGATGCCAGCAGTGGCTGCTGGAGGTTCCCAGCAGCCTCTTCCAGGCCCTCAGCCCATCACCACCCGCTAGTGACACGACGGTACCATCTGGCGCTGAGCTGGAATTGCACAGTCCATTCACTGTCAGGGTGCGTCATAACCTGCAATGTTCAAAAGGTTCAGCGCTCTTTGACAAAAGGCATCTCTGTGAGGGTGTTTATTTTCAAACCTCTCTGGGATAAGAGGAGATGCTCTTAGGTCTAGGAAAGTATGTATCATGTTCAAGAACCAAATCATGATGATCTGTCCGTAGATAATTCAAGTTGCAATTCTGTTTTTGAGATACCTAAGGAATATATGTAATGAATATAAAACTAAAGTTCTTTTCTGAAAGGGCACTGTGGCTGAATGGAAACCATGGTAACTAGGATGGCATATGCTGGTACCTTGTTCCTGAGTGATAAAAATGCACACAGAGTAGGCTTTGTGCTTAGCAACAAAACCTAATCAACCAAGTTTTCAAACCACCCTTCCCTCCAGCCCTCCATTGCACCTGCCATCCTTGTCCCATGCAGAATGTATGCCCAGTCTTCGTACTTTCATGTTCACTAATCCATCCTTTAGGCATGCAATAAGCGGTGCAAAATACATTTCACACAAAAGAGAACAGTTTATTCTTGTTGGCCATTGCTTTAGAAGAATACACAACTCAGATCTCCTTCCCTGTAGAGCTGTTGTGAAGTATGACTCATCCTTGGCCAACATGTTGGATGTTCACTTTAATTAGAATATGTGCATCTAAAGATTGTTGTCAACATTTGCTGTTAATAGCAGATTACTCCTTGGTATAGAATGGGAAGTAGAAGCAGTTTTAATACATTTAATACATTAAGCTGTATGTTTTAAGTCATGTTAGGGCAGCACGCTGACAAAAATTAATTAGGGAAATTCTCTAATTAGCATACATTGGCTGCCATACAAATCATGTTGGCATGAAAAATGGGAATAATGCAAATTCTACTCTACAGTGATGATTAAATATTTTCTAAACACTAAACAATATTATACAAATCTTTGATAGCTACCCTATGTGGCAAATCTGGATGAGGATATGATGTATTTATAATGACAAGTGAAGAGATAAAGTATTGCTGCTTTCTGGTTGTTTGTGGTACATGTTAAACAGGCTGACTTTCATAGAATCTTACAGTAGTTTGGGTTGGAAGGGACCTTTAAAGGTCATCTAGTCCAACCCCCCCTGCAGTGAGCAGGGACATCTTCAACTAGATCAGGTTGCTCAGAGCCCCGTTCAACCTGACCTTGAATGTTTCCAGGGATGGGGCATCTACCACCTCTCTCGGCAACCCGTTCCAACATTTCACCACCCTCATTATAAAAAATTTCTTCCTTCTATCTAGTCTAAATCTACCCTCTCTGAGTTTAAAACCATTACCCCTTGTCCTATTGCAACAGGCCTTACTAAAAAGTTTGTCCCCATCTTTCTTATAAGACCCCTTTAAGTACTGAAAGGCTGCAATAAGGTCTCCCCAGAGCCTTCTCTTCTCCAGACTGAACCTCACAGGAGAGGTGTTCCATCCCTCTGATCATTTTTGTGGCCCTCCTCTGGACCCACTCCAACAGGTCTTACCTCTGCTGAGGACTCCAGAACTGGACATAGTACTCCAGGTGGGGTCTCACCAGAGTGGAGTAAAGGGGCAGAATCACCTCCCTCAACCTGCTAGCCATGCTTCTTTTTCATCTCATGTGCAGATGCCTTCCTCAGTACAGCCATGTGAAATGCCTTTATACTTAACTGAGATCTAACTGACCCACACAACAGAGCCAGCATCTGACACAGCACAAGTTGATGATCCAGAGATTTTACAATCTCTTGGGAAACTGTAAAAAAGAACAGGAATATTATGTCTTTCCTAATCACGGAATTTTTAGAGTTGGAAGGGACCTCTAGAGATCATCTAGTCCAACTCCCCTGCTAAAGCAGGATTGCCTAGAGCACATTACTCAGGACTGCATCCAGCCGGGTCTGGAAAATCTCCAGAGAAGGGGACTCCACAACCTCTCTGGGCAGCCTGTTCCAGTGCTCGGTCACCCTCACCCTAAAGAAGTTTTTTCTTGTGTTTGAATGGAACTTCCGATGTTCCAACTTGTGCCCGTTGCCCCTCGTCCTGTCACTGGGAACAACTGAAAAGAGTCTGCCTCCATCCTCCTCCAACCCACCCTTCAGATACTTAGAAGCAAGAATAAGGTCTCTCCTCAGCCTTCTCTTCTCCAGGCTAAAGAGTCCCAGCTCTCTCAGCCTTTCCTCATA
>VYXH01006889.1:0-14180 GCA_013397275.1 Burhinus bistriatus | reverse complement strand
CTATCAGATTGGTCAAGCATGATTTACCCTTGGTAAATCCGTGTTGACCACTTCCAGTAACTTCCTGTTCTTCAACGTGTTTGGAGATGACATCCAGAACAAGTCGCTCCATAACCTTCCCAGGGACAGAGGTGAGACTAACCGGCCTGGAGTTCCCTGGGTCCTCCTTCTTTCCCTTTTTGAAGATTGGAGAGATGTCAGCCTTCTTCCAGTCCTCAGGCACCTCTCCTGTTCCCCACGACCTTCCAAAGATGGTGGAGAGTGGTCTAGCAATAGCATCTGCCAGCTCTCTCAGGACTCGCGGGTGCATCCCATCAGGGCCCATGGACTTATGGATGTCCAGCTTGGCCAGGTGGTCTCTAACCCAGTCCTCCTCAACTGAGGGAAAATCTTCCTCTCTCCAGACCTTCTGCCTTGCCTCCAGGGTCTGGCATTCATGAGGGACAGCGTTAGCAGTGAAGACCAAAGAAAAGAAGGCATTCAGTACCTCCGCCTTCTCTGTGTCTTCCACCACCAGGGTGCCCAGCTCATTCATCACTGGGCCTACATTTTCCCTTTGTGTAGCTTAGCACACTTGAGTAAGCTTAGACTGCTCCCAAAATCTAAGCTATTACACTAACACTAGAATGATAGTATTGTGTGTGTGTAAGTCTTTCTCTGCCATGCAGAAATAAATCATATTTGTCTGTAAGCAATGTATCTTTTTTCTCTTTTTGAACTTCAGTCATTTACTGACTCAGGATGTACAGTGTCAGATTTTGTAACATAGCGTAATGCAGTATCACTGTGTGTTAAAAGGAAGTCTCTAGGGTGTTAGAGTAATTGACTTTATTAAGATCATCTGTACTTTTAAGAGCGTTCTCACATGGTCAGATCAATAGCACATGATTAGAGCATTATCATGCTTTTTACTACTCGGAAATCCTCACAGGGTGCCACTTCACACTTTCATAGAAGAGTATATTTCAATGTTTTTCGTCCCTCAGACAGAAAAAAGTGAACAACAGAATCCTAACTGAACTAGCCTTATTTCTGAGAAATTCACAGAAGCCTCAGAGCTAATCTTAAGACCTCATTGTGCATATTTTTGATCCCATGCATCATTTCTATTAGTGCAAACCTGACCATTTATGTAAATAAACATTCACCTATCTAAGCTGCAGGATCAGGACTTGAGGGTCTATCTTGTTCCATTCCCTTGATGAGGATAACGGTGCCCCCCTGGACTGGCACAGGCTGAGGTTCACCAGTTCTCCCACAGTCTTCTTGTGGCAGTTCAGACTTTTTCAGCTTTCTTTTATCACTGACTTGAACTTAAGATGAACAGCTACCAGAAAGACAAACATGTATATGCCACAGAACCATCAGAGAATCTTCCTGGAGTGAACGACAACAACTTGGTCTATGCTGCTAAGGCAATGATCAAAAAAATAGAGCTGTCAGTCACTGCACCCGGATTCCTTCATACATCTGATGCAGACCTGAGGCATTAAGAAACTGTGTGTATTTTTTGTGTGTGATATCTTTGTGAAAATGTGGGAAACTTGAAAGTAAAATGTCAACTCATCGTGCCTATGTATCAATACTATCAAAACAAAGAATCAAAGCAGCATAAATTATAAAGCTGATCTATAAGACTTGTTTCCAACGTAAAGTCTGGGGCCCTAGAAAATGAGTAACAACTATGGATCTTTTAAGCATGCAATAAATGGAAACAATTCCTTTCATAAAGTGCTCTGACTGTAACGTGGATCCTGTAACCTGATTACCAGAAAATGTTACTACAGAGGAATTGCTAAGGGAAGAGGAGCGGTTGTGAGCTTACGTATAATTTTTCTACATTACTGTTCATTAAATAAAATAAGGCAATATTATTTCCATTGGTAAACCACAGAGAAAAAACAGGGATAAGTTTTGTTTGGATTTTCGCTCTTGTTTCCGTGTTGTCCCACTGAGCCCTGGCTGCTGCTTTCCAGAGATGAATCCATTGCCTGGTACTAAGTATATACAGAGAAAACATGCAAGCTGGCAGTAAGAATGATGGCATTACTATTGCAGGAATAATCCTTAAATTTTATATTTGTATTCTGTTGAATGTTTCCTTTGTCTTTTAAACTATATTTTAGTACCTTTTCTCTCCACTCTTGTCTTTTAGATGAGGTGGCAGAGTTAGCTCCCAGTAGGAACAGGAATCAGAAGGATGACATTCCAAGAAAAGAAGTAAAGCATAGATGGATGGAATCAAGTTTCTTTCCCTATAATTTTAATGTTCTGGTGATGCTGAGAGACATTTGGTTTGGCATAGGCAATATGGTGTCACTCTTCCCAGAGGCAGGCAGCAGGAACCACAATGTTGCAACAGGAAATTTTGCCTAGCTGTGAAGAAATTACTTTTCCCTTGAAGATAGTTAAGCATTGGAATGGGTTGCCCAAGTTGTGGAATCTCCAGCCTTGGAAGTAGTCAAATTTCAACTGCACAAGATAAATTATTGCCTTGCAATCTAAATTATTCTGTGATTCTACGAATTCAAAACTGTTTACAACATGGTGCCCAATGTTTTGATGTAGCAAGTGATCTGCTTCTTTCCCAAAATGAAATGCTCAGTTCTTCTCCTTCCACTGAGATCATTCCTCATCCCTATAACTATTAGATCCCAACTGCCTAGGTGGCTAACTACACTTGCCTTCCATGGAAGTTGCCCAGCCCCTGTTAAAACTGCCATCCAGCTCCTGCAGGTCAATAGGACTCCAGTACTTATTATTCCAGTGCAGTTGCTTTTGTATAACCTTAATGGACTAAGGACAAGCTATGAAAGTATTACAGAAATTACAGATGCTACTAATGGTCTGCAATTTTATAAGTAAAATTAAAAAGTAAAATAGAAATATTGTTGTAGCATGGCGAGAGACACATATGTAAAAATGCATGCCTAGGAAAAGTAAAGATTAGTTTCTCATATTATACCTATAAATTTTTTATTCCTACTCTGCTGCTAGCAGACCTCAGAAAAAAATAAGACAATCTTACTCCTAATGGTAAACTAGAGAAAAACGTAGCAGTAAATTGAGTAACGCTTTGCGTGATGTCTTCTCTAAAAGCTATGGGGTGAAGTGTCCTTGTAGAACACAGCCAAAACAAATATTATTCTTGTTTTCATAGTTTACATTTAGGTGTATACTGGTAAGGCACTTTCTCAAACAGTGCAATTGGGTCCCCTGGGACTCATCCCACATAAATCTCATGATAGTCTGATAAATCTCTGGGGGCACTTAAAAGCTTTGCTATCTAACAACATAAGAAAAGAGGCCACCTGCAGCATATATGGACTTGGCAGGGCTTTCAGAAAAAAAGTTTTATTTGGGGAGAGGTGTTATTTGCAAGGATTCAGCAACAAAACCATCTGCCTATGTCTCCTCCACAGCATGGAACTCCATTTTTGTCTAGCATATCTAGTGAAGGGACGCAACAGATAAGCTGTTCTTTCATCTTTAAGCCACGTTTTTTCAGCTGAATCTTTAGATACCACTCTGCAACCATAGAAACAGTTTGACCAATTGGAACGCACACTGGATTTTTATCTCTCAAGTAATCACTTTTCCTTATCATGGAAATAACTTGAAACCAGCAGCGTGTGAAGTTAGTTCAGATTCAGGTTGTCTTCCACTTGAAACAACCTTTGATCAAGACTGCACAAATGCAACGTATCTGTGTCTAGTGCCCGGTGTAGAAAGGACGTAGCATTTGAAAAATCCATCATGACACATTCTTCAACCTGACATTTGAATCTATTTGTCTGCTGTTTTCCTCCCTCATTCAGGAGGCTGAGATGATTTGTGCAGGGGAAGGCGAAGGAGGTGCTATCATTTCATCAAGGACAAAACATGATTTTAGCAAAGGCCTTTCATATTGTTAAAAAAAAAAAAAAAGGAAATTGTCACAGAGACTGGGTTAAATTCAAGACAGAAAGCAGTAGCACATCAAAAGCCCTACGTAATTTATATTAATATAATTTTCTGCATTTTGACTTTAACTACATTTAGATTTTCATCTTTCATTTTCAGAAGTATCTAGCAGCTAAGACGGGGAGCAGTTCATATTTCTCAAAAGTATTATTTTAGATTGCAGCAAACTCAAGGGGATTTGAGTAGCGTGGTTCACACTCAGTTCAAGCTTTTGTTCTTGGCTGAGAACTAATTACACATTTCTGGCAAAATTAAATGTTATATGCTAGAGCACGATGTTGTAGCAAGGTGTAAATTCTGTAAAAAGTTCCACAGCCACAGAATTACAGAAAACACAAAATTTTGAGGATAAAATCCAACAAGGGTTTCATATAGTGCTCTGTCAGTAAAACTGTTTTTTCCTTAGGGTATCTCCAAAATGTTGCAGTTTCTCCACTTTCTGAAGGCTAGAGAATTACGTATGTCATGGAGCCTATACATCACAAACAGGTACTTATGTTATTTGTTGAAAGAACAGACTTGCTTTTAGTAGTATCTTCTCAGCTTTTAATCACAGCTTTGTGTCCATGATAAAATTCAAGTAATTTTTGTTCAGAAAGTATAAAATAGTACATTTCTTTCAAAACGGTTAAGAAACCATGATTAAATGCCAACCTATTAAGACAGTCACAAAAAAAAAAAAAAAGGCTCCATTTCTCAAATGGCTACATTAATGAGAACTTTGCAATATAAAAAAATAGTTTATTATTGAAGTATTGCATGTACAGAAGTGAGCTGATAGAATTTATCTTTGTTAAGTGACGACAACTGTGAATTCATTCCCACACAGGAAATCTTTAACTGGTGACAGTTAATTGAGAAAGGCAGAACACAGTATGAAATTTATTCCCACTTTCTTCCTCTGTGGAGAAGCAAAGCCAATAGAGTGGCATTATTTCTTCCTAAAGACATCTTCAGTAGCCTGCTTTGCTTTGATTCATTGCTATTCAATGCACTTACTTTATATTTATTCCAGTTTCACTGTAGCTGTAGGTAGACAGTAAATCAGCCTCACTCATTGTACACAGTTAATTGCCTATCTATGAAACAGGACTAGAAACTTGACAGATGATACTCATCAACAAAGTAGCGAAGGGAGTGGGAGGACTGAAATTAGGTAAGGATGGGAATGGTAGTAGCTAGGATGGGACAAACTTTTTGAGATCAACCAAAGCTAAATAAATAAATAAATAATTCCCCCATTATTTAGCAAAGCAAGGCATATCTTTGGTGTCTGAACAAAATATTTTGCATTCGGTTTGAACCGTTCTTAGAAATAAATGTCATCTCATACCACCATGCCAAAATATTTTATTGCAATGTAAAAAAAAATAGGTTTTAGAATATGCTTTTCTCATCCCAAGTCAAATAACTTGGTGATAATGTATTTCAAAAATTCAGAGGCATTTTGGTACCTCTGCATGTTCAGCTTTTTGTCCCTAAATTATGCACAAAAAGCATACCCAATTTTAATAACTTGTTTCCCCTGGTGGATATGGCTGATAATAGAAGTAAGCTGAATATATGCTGGCTCTAACCAAAGGATAGCCACTGATGCTGACAACAGTAAAGACTCCTTCTCCTTCTCAGTTTTAAATATAGCAGTTCTGGTTTGTTTTCTGCCACGTTAGGGAATTAAAGTGGTTCATAAAGTGGTCCACCAATTGCCCAAGCTAGCAAAAAGAGAGGAGGTGGGCTGTAGTTGGCTGTAGTGCTGGGAACAGGGCTAGGAGTGGTAAGGAACGAGCAAGGCTTCCCTCCCTGAGCAGTAGTGAGCCCTTCCTGCTCCCACTGTGCGGCAGGCCCTACCACTTCCCCACCTCAGCCCCACCAAGAGGGACTCGAGCTCTGCGACGCTTGGTGTTCATGAAGGAAATTCAGGGTGTGGAGGAATTACGCAACTAAAATAAGATCCAGTTTCCAGCTTTTGGGGAGCATGGAGACAGCTAAGCTAGACTCCTATCTAACATTCAATTTCTGCCTCACCTTAAGGGGGATGTGGATTCCTTCAGCCACACCATCACCTCCCTCAGCTTTCTAAAAAGTTGTGGCCCAAGAGCCTCAGTCCCACAAGACACCATGCATTTTCCATTCCCGTACAAGGAATCCTTATAGGAGATGACTATGGGGTCTGTCCTGCCCCCAGTCTCTTCTCTCCTAGGTAATACAGCAGCACTACTCTCGTGAGGAGGCTAAAACATAGCAAAGACAGGGCTTCAGCAATGGAAGTAACTCACACCATAAGAGGATCTTGCACAACAGTCAGAGAAGAAACACCTCGGTGGATTTATTTTTTAAATTCTCTTTCTGGCAGCGGGCACATCAAACCCTGCTCCACTCCACAGAGGTGCAGGAGCTCCCGCAGCGTGCTCCCTCCAGCACACTACAGCAGATGTGCTGCTGTTGCCTAACACTACTGTCGCCTTGTGTAAATCTAAGTCTCTGTTTCAGACCAAGAAAACTAATGTTAAGTTTCTAAGAGAAATTAATCCATGGTTTTTGGGTTGTTTTTTTTTTTCAGCAGAAAACACTTAGCTCTGATAACAACAGAGGAGTACCTAAACCGTGAAAGGTTACAGAATTCATTAGACTCGTAGATTGCTGGAAACAGATTTCATGACAAGCACCAGCACAGTGTTTTGATTATTAACAGCATGTCAGTCAGCATATAGCTTCCACAGTCTCAAGTGCCAAAATCCGTTTGCACCTGAATCTCACCTGCACTGGTCATGCTCCCCCTGCTGTCAGTTCAACAGTGGTGCCACCTGATTAAGGACCAGAAAACCCCTGTTTAGAAAGGGGCTCCACAACAGAGCTGTGAAATGTGAAGCTTCATGGAATCTCAAACATGAAAGCATGATGCTCATATGAAACAAGGTGAGACAGCCGTCTTTTTAAATTTTTGCCTTTTGATCCTGTTTTATGACTACGTGAGGTTTGGCTCAATTTTTCAATACAGAAATAAGACATTCCCTTTTGTAAGTTCAGTACACACCTCTCACATATAAACATCATTTTCTTTTCTCCTTGAGTAGAAGGAGGTAGCTTAAAAGTTCCGCGTGCTGGAAGGCTACAGAACGATCGCTTTTTGTACTGAAGTTCCCTCTGACTAACCTGCACAGAAAGCAGAGTTAAAACTCCTGCCTCACAGCTCCAATCTTGCTGTCTTGGCATCAGACTGCAAGAACCTAGCTACGATTCATACATGGTGAGACAGCACAAGATTACTTAGTTTCACATATTCCAAAAGAGCAGCTTTTGAAGATGTATGAAAAGCTACATGCCTTTTGAAAATCTGTCCTATTCCGAAGTTCTGCAGAACAAAACATGTGCTCAGTTCTCTCATCTTTACCTCAGCAGATGTGCTGCTCATAGAAGGCAAGAGAGCTCTGGAGAAATAAAACAGGTTGTTGATACTGAAAGGGCAGAATACAACCAACATTTGCACATGAGCCAGTAAAAAGCAAAGAGTGCAGCTGCATAAAGTTTCCATAGCAGAAAAGACTGGCTGGAGAAGGCTGGGACCAGACTTCACGACAGAACAAGGCTAGAGGAATGGGACTATGTCCCAGAAAACATGGGTAAGCGAGCTACTAGACCTCACCCCCCCAAAGACACATATTTTTGGAAAAATTCAAGCCAGGAATTCCAGAATACCTGCTGGAACTCCCCAGAGGAAATTCAATTTTGTCTCCCCAGGAATGTAACCCTCATTTCCAAGTGAGGCTCAGCCTGCCCTGTGTACTCAGTCTGTCTCAGTGCCCAAGGTGGCCCTGGCTTTATTCAGTGGCATTTGGAAAACTGGTGTAATAATGCCACATACAAAGAGGTTTGTTAACCGTATGTCATTTACACTAGAAATGAAACAACTCCCATACAGACTCACAAAACTTGGATTTGCTGCACATTTTACATTAATTCAGGAAGAACAAAGCAGTTTCAGTGAGGCAGGTTGTTCCCTACCAAATGCAATGATTCTATATGATGGCCAAAAACATCTGAGCTAAATTTGGTGCATCACATACATGGCAAAGAAACATGAAAAGTTCTCCACATAAGAGTCCCAGAAAACTGAATTGCAGGTTCCCACAAATTTCCCATAATTACCTCTTCAGAACAGCTGCTTGAAGAGTACCTTTTCCTTAAGCTGACAGTCAAACAGCTATGGAAAAGGGATATAGACATAAGCAAGTTAAAACTGTAAAGAACATATCACTCTTCTTCCGATTAGAAATTGCATCAAAATCAGAAACTGGTAAGCAGGCAAGATAACTGATGAGTAGAATCCCTTGAAATAGGGAGAAAGGAAAAAAAAACAGTTCTAGATGCAACAGTGAGAATAGTCTTCTCCCACACATCAACCCTAAAGGCAGTGTTATCTTCGAACACATAGTCGCTTTAACACAGCTTCAGCACACACCTGCCAAGGACGTTGCAGCTGGCTGTAGCTGGTGGCCTACACAGGACAAGACGGTAGCACTGAGAGTGCTTGATCAGGGGCGGGCTTTCCTGCCAGAGCAAAGAGAAAAGGTCCATGCTCCTGGATCTTCTTGTGAGCTCTGGGCAAGTAAACTACTCCATGTCTGAAGAGACAGTGAAAGCTAAACATTCAGACGATGGATAACTTGGATAGATAAAGGTACAGATTTTGTACGATCTCATACCACCAGCAATGCCTTCATAATGCTGATTTGACATTGCCCAGCAGGTGGGGCAGGTGACCAGCAGAAGAACCTGCATGTCAACAGCAAACTACATCATGTCTAATTTTCCTGAAGTGAATGAACACACTGTGCCTGAGAAGTTCCCTGCTCCAGAGGAGCCTTCTAGGCCACCAGGAGTTCACCTCCTTCCAGGGAGATGGATCCCTGGCTCACCTCTGTGCTGTGAGACCCACCCCACCTGCTTCCCCACTGCGGGCAATATATTCTGAGGACAAGATCCTGGCTCGAAAGAAACCAGGGATAACTTTGCAATCATCTCATTCATGGGAAGAATTCTGTCTTGAAGTTATGGCTGGAGCATTGAACATGATGAGGACCAAACATCCCAAAGCACATGCCCCTTGAAGAGTGTAAGCAAAGCAGTAGTATATCATAAAGCCTCTAGGGACAGGGCACTGTCATGGTGTAGACACATCACAAGACAGTTCAGAGGCAGACAAAAGAAGCCAAAATACATGTCAATGGGCATGGTTAAGCTGTTATCTGCTGCTGACTGTAAAGTGAGTTTTTAATCAAGTCCAGTACCTAACTAAAGGTTCATTTTTTAAGGAATGAAATCACAGCGTCTCCAACAATAACAACGGTATCTGTACCAAATGCATTCCACAGCTGTTTCTAAATATGACCTTAAATATTACATTAGGACGAACAGTACTCAAAAAATAAAGTATTTCTGTTACAACATTCTATAAACCAGAGTATTTTGTGGAAAACAAAAAAATCTTAATGTGGTACGTAACTTAGATGCCTTAGTTTCAGAGTGCAGCTCTGTCCCCATTACATTACAGGAAGAATGACAAGCCTATCTCCAGTCCACACATCTAAAGACTTAACAAATTCGAATTTTTATACAATGCACTTAGGTGTCATTTTCACTAAGGTACAGTGTTACATACTTCAGAAATGAATCAAGGAAAACCTTGAATACACCGTGGCAAATTGCACTGGAAATACCTTGTTCCATCTCAGACAGAGAAGTGGAAAGAATCTTGCTGTGAAACAGCAAAGCTGATGATCTTCTTTGTAAGATATTTACCAGAGTCTGAAATTTAAGACCTGGTAGAAAAGTTCTTAAAAAGAAAGTTACATTGTAGGGCTGGTACTGGCTTCCATCCTCTTAATAAATTCAGCTTCTTTAGTGATAGGCACTGGAATGTTAGCACCGCATAAAATTAACATTTTGGGGTTTGTTTGTTTGGGGTTTTTTGTTTTTTTAATAATGGCAACCATAATGCATTTTTAAATATAAATTGTGATTATTCCCCATGCACACCCCAGCTTATCTGGAAAACACGAACGAGTTTTCACAACAGTATTAATCATCAGCGCAAAACTTCTTCCTTACCTACACAGATCTGAATGGTGACAGTATCAGGAAGGTTACAATCCACAGTTACCTCCTCAGAGTTTGCAACGTCCTCATCTAACAATTGGAAGGGATGCTGTTCATCTTCAATGTGGTAGCATATAGACAACTTACTGGCAATGAACATGACCTGATGTAAACCCACATTTGGATAAGGGAGACAAGCCTTCCATGGGGAAAAAACAGCTATTGTAACAGGACAGGCAGAGAGTGACAGAAGACCTACTAGTGGGTCCAATTAGTAGATCCAGTTGCATTTGATAGCTACCTATTCATTATAATATGAACCATTATTTTTCCTACAGGTGCCAGAGACTGCTGCAAGAGACTGATGCTAGAAGATCATCACTCTTTACAAATTCACTGACTGACAGACAGTACGGTACAGATATTTAAGCTAAATCAGGATAGAGTGGAAGAGGAGCTACACATCAGCCATTACTGTTCCAGCATCAGAGAGGCGTTCTTGCTATTCACCTTCTTTTTATTTTGACACAGCTGAATTTGCCAAATCTTCTTGTGGTTAACCTTCTTTACAAAGTATAAATACTATTCCATTTTTATATAAAAGAAAACCAGCTGTTTGTACATACACACACCTTGACAGCAAGTCCTTGAAAGAACACTGTGACATAAAACTACAGCGCTAATACACACAGAGCACTGATTTAGCTGACGGCCAGGCAGTCTTTGCTAAGAAAGGCAATCTGTAAGTTAAAGTTCTCACTAGAACTTACATGTTTTAACTAAGCCTGTAACATATGAATGGCATAATCAGAATCATGTGACATGTTGAACTTAGTAGTTATAGTCTGGTTTACAAACTGTATCCTGTAATTGCTGCTTTCAACTGAAACCATCCAAAATAGAATGAAATTGCTTGCATACATCCTACTGGTATAAGGAAACAGCCTTTTTGGATGACACGTTACCAGCTCTTTTCAAACACTGAATATACTGAAGAGAAAATTAAGACACGAGTAAGATCACACAAGGTTTTGGTAATTATTTTTATGTTGGTTTTATAGCTTTTTTGGTTTCTTTAGGAAATTCCTGCACAGCAAAAGGAATGAAGAATTCCAGAAGAGAGTTGACCTCCTTCAGTTCCAGACTGTATTCCACTGCTATTTTCTCTGCAGTCCATATTTGAGGATGAAGTTTATGATTATTAAGAAGCGTCAGAGCCTCCACAATGGAAATTTTGCCTTTGGGAACTTTCTCAACATCTAGATCTCCCAAGTAGCCTAGTTTTGTAAGTCTCTTTTCCTCCTGTTTACATGGAAGATGTTCACCACCTCCATCTTTTACCTAATTGTGGGAAGGAAAACAAAAAGAGCTTAACAGCAGTTCTGTTTACTACGCATTCTGTAGCAGCCAAGCTGTTTTGCTAAATATGGTATTTCCTGTTAGCTTTCCCCATTGTCACAGCATTAAAAAAAAATAAAAAAAATGCTTAGCCAGCCTTGCTTCTTGGTATCACAAAAAATGTCAGTTGTTCCACAGCCACGCTACGTAGGATGTCAACCCCCACCCAAATTCTGAAAAGCTACCATCCATTGAACTCTGTACTGACTCATACAAGTCAAACTACAAATTCTGGTAGCCAAATGTAAATGCAGATAAGCTAATATTTGGTATTGATTCATGGCATGGTGGGAAAAAAAGAAACAAAAATCACACAACAAATTGGTATCTTCTGATACTACTGGAAATCCTTTCATAGAGTCTCCCTTTCATTTTCAGATTTTAGTTTTGCAACTAAACGATATCCCTTCTTTTGCTCTGTTTAGAGAACAAGCTTCACTGGACAAACAGAAACTACTTTGCAGCATCATATGAAGTTTCATTCACATGACTACTGCAGTGCTCAGACATGTGAAGTCTCTTCTCCCAAGTCCCTTCCTATTTCCAAGTCATTTCCAAACCAGCTCTGCTTTCCCCATATTGCCTTTTATTAAGATTTAACCAGTGAATGACACTGCAAAAGAGACACAATGAAAACCTTTCTTAAGTTTCAGAAAAAGTACTTTTAAAGTTAGCAGAGTCCATGGCCACTGATGAGCCCACAGACACTCTGTATTAACTCATAAGCTGAGAAAACTGATGTGGATGCTACGGCATCTGTAACTGTGTGACTGCTTCTGAACTACAGAGGATGTCTGATGGTCCTACCAGTTCTCCATTTCTTCCTTTTATTTTGTGCTAAAAATGTGCTCAGATAATGAACAATTTTTCAAGTCTTAACAAAATGATCTTTGGGTATCATCTGCCACTTCAGGAATTAGAGTTGGTGCTTTTCCGCTTACCAAAGACAGACATGCCAAATATACACATAGAATCGTTTAGGTTGGAAAAGACCTTTAAGATCATCTAGTCCAACCATAGGTATGTATACATGTGAAAGCACAAAGCATTCAGAGTAACATCAGGAAAGCAAGGAAGCTTCTGGATGAAGTTTTGCCCACAAGCCTCTGTGCTAACACATTAGTCACCCTCTTCCTAACAACTGCAGGTAGACATACCACAAGAGCAAGTCTTATGTGGCAGCAGCCTCGAGTAGGCACAGAATTGAGCACTAAGATGTGTTCTGCTTTTGGCTTTTCCTCAAATCAGTCTTGACAGGATTACAAATGGAGATGTTTAAAGATATCTAAATTGGACCTTCAGCGCTTCAAGATTAGAGTCCTAACCTCCCTAATGAAAATCAAGCATAGAGATTACTTGGAAACTTTAGGGACAGACTGCAGAAATCTGTTTGCATTTTAAAATATTTTAAATCTTGAATAGAAAGTACTATGAAACTTTTATTACTGAATGAAACAGCTAGAATAAAATCATCCAATAATGCAAAAGGTAAAAAGCAGAAAGAATAACGTAACAAGGTGGAAAAGAGGAGACTGAACCCCACTCTACATGTTACTGGAAGGGGTATGCCTTGCTTTCCAAGTCAAAGACCACAGTCCTTGGCAAGACGAAACCGATCACCAGACAATCCAGAAGGTTATGCAGAAAAAAACCTAGGGCAATTCCTCAGCCGCATAAGGAAAAGTCTCTGCACAGTATGACATTAACATCAGTAGTTAAAGACTCCACTAAAATCTTAATGCCTTCATCCTCTATCACATCCATGCTCCCATAGTAGTCCCAATCTCTTTTGTTCTAACAACTCTACATGAAATCGCTGGCAAACACCTGCACCTTTGCAAAAGGCTGGCCAACTGTCCTTCTGCCTTAGAGGAAGCAGAAGTGGGAATTTAGATGTAAACCAAAATAAGATTAACATAATGTTAAGAAGAAAGACTGTAAAAGCATTTAAAAGGTTGTATAACCACAAGGTCAAACACAGTCAGTGCTACTGATACATGAAAGAGTAATGAAAATGTCACTTTTTATCTGTAAAAAAGGTAGCTTTTAAGCACTAAGAGCGCAATTTTCTTTATACAGAATTGATGCTGAGTTTGAAAACCACAAAGCTGATGCTGGTATGCCTCCTACAGAGAGGCATACTCACCTGCACAGGTGGATCTCTGGACTCGACATAAACATCTTTTAACAAGGTGAGGAGCCTATCGTCCTTTCTGTAAATTTCTTCTTGTATTTCTGGGTGATCTAAAGACAGCGGGGAGAAGAAGGGAAGTGAAAAAAAAAAAAAGACAGATCAGAGTCAAACCGTTTCCTTTCTGTTAGTTCTGCGAGCTTAATCGCTTCCCGAGAGGAACGGCACGGCTCCCAACACGCACGGTGCTTCTCGGGAAGGTTTCCTTTGTCCCCCAGCTCTAGCGCTAACAACGCCGCTTCACACGGCGGCGCCGCCGTACCCGCTAACGCCAACGCTGGAAAGCAGCCGCTTGCAGCACGCTCGCTCCCTGCTCCGCACCGGCCCGCGGAGCAAACCGGCTACTGCCGCCGCTGGGAGCGGGTCCGACTGCGACCCGGCCCCAGGACCCCGCCGGCCGCGGCCCCAGCGCCCCCGGCCGCTCCGCTCGCCCTCACCCGGCGCGGCCCCGGCCGTCCCTGGCAACCGCCCCTAGCAACGGCCGCCGCCGCTGACCGCGGCTCCCAGCATGCCCCGCGCGCCCAGCCGCCCC
>VYXH01006884.1:38601-50346 GCA_013397275.1 Burhinus bistriatus | reverse complement strand
CCTCGCTCATTTTTTTTTTTTTTTGGCTGTTTGTCTAATTTATCACGAGTATTTTGAATTCTGAGCCTCGCTTCTAGAGCGTGCCCTGCTCCTTCCAGTCCAGTCCTGCAAGATCTCAGGTGCTTTCTGCTCTATTATCCCCATCCCTGCTGAAATAGAAAGCGAATGGACTCCAGCCCAGGGCAGACAGGAGGAACCAATTTGAAATGCCCTCCCTGGTGATGGAGAAATGCTCGGCAACTATTCCCTACGTCAGTTCAACCGAAGAAGTTTCCACTCGCGGCACTGCCCAAGCTTTTTTCCCCAACTTCCCTCGTAGGGGATGTCACACGGGACGATGTCAGGCACTTTAATGAAGTCAAGGTATATCGCATCTGCTGGCTCCCCCGCCCAATCCATGAGACCAATTACACCGTCAAAAAAGGAAATTAAGTTGGTTTGACATGATTTGCTATTGACAAATCCGCAGTGGCTGTTCCTTATCACTCCATTATCTCCTCAGTGCTCCCAAAATTGATTGCTGTGTAATTGGGCCGCGCGTCTTGTGCAGGGGAGGGCAAAATTGTGCACGACCCCTCGGGCAGCCAACAAAGTAGAGGCAAAAGCAGTTTCCTCCTCGGCTTTGGTGTTTTCAGCTCTGTCTGTTGCCGCTGCTGAGGAAGGGTGATGGGTCCTGCTGCCCTCGTGCCAGGGGCACCTTTGGTAGAGGTCTTGGTCCTTTCCATTTTGACGGTGTCAAAAAAGGGCTATGGCCTTGGTTATCTGGGGATTGATGGGATCTCGGGGGAAAGCTCGGCATTGATCCAATTTATCCTGTTGACTCCCAAATCCCTGGAGATCGCTGGCAGATATCGAGTCAGCTGGTTCTGCAGCTCTGCGCCTGCCCCTCGCTGCCGTCTCCCTCCACCGGCTCCCATGTTTACTCTTCGTACAAGCACCACGATTTAGTTTTATGACCCCAGAGATCAATTCTCCATCAGGAGCTCGGGAATAGCTACTGATGTGTTTCCGATAAATGGGACGTCAAGGAAAATAGATATGATCCTGGTCTGTCCCTATCTTGTTTCCTTCTGCGCTGCACCCACCTTTTGCAAACATCTCCGGGAGGCAGAACCGGAGACGCGTTGTTTTTTGAGGCATTAGGAACGAGGGGATATCGATTCCCCGGGGATAGGAGGGATGGTGGAGAGGAAATTCACGCAACAGAGTCCCTGGCGAGGCCACTGGTCTCCTACGAAGCTGCAGAGACGGGGAGCATGCGCCGAGCATGCCGTGGGTTTGCAAAGAGCAATTGCGCTGTGGTCAGAAATGAGATGTATTGCAGGGAAAAATAACTGGAGGCTGATGTTAATAATTAAGCTTCCTAATGAAAGCATTAGTTTTTCTCTGGTAGATGGATTCAGCCTTTCCTGTCCAGGCGTTGTTGTGTATAAAGCAAACTCAATTTTCCATCTGCCTTTGTTGCTCAGGACACAACACAGTGCGGGCAGCAATTCCTCCTCTGGCCTTCCGTGATGGACAGGCCAGAAGAGGATGGGAATGGTGATAAATGAGGATGAGGGGTGATGGCTTCAAACTAGAAGAAGGGAGATTTAGATTACATCTCAGGAAAATATTTGTCACTCTGAGGGTGGTGAGACACTGGCCCAGGTTGCCCAGAGAAGCTGTGGCTGCCCCATCCCTGGAGGTGTTCAAGGCCAGGTTGGACGGGGCTTGGAGCAACCTGGCCTAGTGGGAGGGGTCCCAGCCCATGGCAGGGGGTTTGGAACGAGATGATCTTTGAGGTCCCTTCCAACCTAAACTATTCTATGATTCTATATTTAAGGTACTCCTGCTCCATGGGAGTTTGGTCCCGCCTCTGTGAGCCTCCGGTTTCCTCATCTGTAAAATGGACTTTAGGGATGCTGCAGCTGGGTGGATTTCATTGAAAAAAAAGTATTTTCCAAAAGCAATCTGGGTTTCACCAGGATTTACATTTGCGATGGTAGGAAGGGACTGGAAACAGGAGCATCTATTATGCCCCACTTTTTTTACTTTCCTGGGGAAAATCCAAACTAAGATGTTTTGTTTGAAATTGGCACATCAAAACTTTGCAAATGCGGTTTGGTACAACGCACCGGTTTGATGAAACAAGGAAAAAAAAAGGCCCTGTTTCTGAATTTCAGCATTGTGGAACTGATGATTCCAGAAAAACCTTTCAACTTCTCACCCTATCTCAAGATGAAAACAAATGTTGAACTACTGAGATTTCCCAGAGGAAGGAAATTCTGCTTTCCTAACACCTCTAACACTTACTTTTTGTTGTAAATCATTTTGAGCTCTACAGATGAAAAGCTCTTGGTAGATGCAAAATATTGCTGCTTTTTATTTTATTTATTATTCATCATGATAGTTCATGCCCAAAGAGGAAATCACATTCTTTCTTTTTTAGCTGCTGGGACCTATGAAAATCACCCAGCTATGGAGCCTGAGTGCTTGTAGTTGTGGAAATGGGAAATTCATTAAAATTTCATCGTTTCTGGCTTAAAGTGTTGATTTTATTTGACCATCTCTGTTGGGGGATGTCTTCTGGCTTGCGAAGACCCAGGGGGCTTTGCTTTGCCAGAGCCGGCCACTTCGTACATGCTCTTGGCACGTTGCAGGAGGGAGTGCAGGAAGAAGGGGGGGTCCCCGGTGGCAAATGGGGTGCTTGGGCTGGGGGAGGAGGAGGAGGCGGCAGCTGATGAGCTTTGCTAATTACCAAGGTTTGCAGGCAGCTAAGCCCCAGGCGGCGGTAACAGGACCACGTCTTTTCCAACACCGTGCCAACTGGATTTGCTTTGGCACGAGGCAGGCGCAGCACCTGCTCCCCCCCGGTCCCGGGGGGCACAGGTAGCCGGGAAGCCGGGGGGGACACACACATTAAGAGGACACCTGTGAAAGCACCCATGTGGTGGCGGAGGGAGGGAGCCTTTGACGAAGTTTCCCCAAATATGCAATTAATTTTGACTTAATAAGACATTTATTGTATAGTAAACAACAACTGATTCATGAAAAAATATTTATTGAGGATTTACGGCTGGGTAATGAATTTGTAGCTCAGTTTGCCTCGACTAGATTTATTTACATAGCAGTTAAACCCCAATCAATAATATGCTTTTAATAATCACTATATTTAAGTGGTATTTCAACAATACACTGTAATTAGACCATGAATTCTGCTGTAATTCGTCAGATTTAGTATACTTTGGGGTTCAGAGTCTCTCCTTGATCGTGATGCGAGTGCTCCATTAACATTAATTAAGTGCGTGCCAATCAAGCAGAGAATAAACTTCACTCTGTGCGATCCATCGGTGAATAGCAATAGGGTAGTGGGAAAGCAGCAGCTCAGGCTTCCTGGGATAGATAGCAACTGTTCCGCTTCAGCATCCTTCACTGCCTCGTGTATCTTCAGATCAATCATCGCCAGGGTTAGCTCCTGGTAGAAGGAGATCCAGGGCAGAGACTGGCGCTACTGATGGGCATGCTTCCATCCACCTATGCCACTTGGCTTTGTCTTGCCAAAATAGCACCCAAACAAGGCTATACCTGCCTTTCAGGTTAAATTGCTGGTTTATGCCCGTGAAGCTGTGACTACAGCTCAGGCCAGGGGAAAGAAGCCCCCGGGAGCTGGGTTTGCTGGGTGTATTTGCTCTGTCTCTGGGAAAACAGCTCCTGAGCCAGATGGTCCACCAGGGAGGATGCGGAACGGTGGTGATGCTCATCCTGCTACCAGTGTGGATGGGATGTAGGGTCCTGCACCTGGGGAGGAATAACCCCATGCACCAGTACAGATTAGGTGTTGACCTGCTGGAAAGCAGCTTGGTGGAAAGGGACCTGGGAGTGCTGGTGGACAACAGGGTGACCATGAACCAGCAATGGGCCCTTGTGGCCAAGAAGGCCAATGGCATCCTGGGTCGCATCAAGAAGAGTGTGGCCAGCAGGTGGAGGGAGGTCATCCTCCCCCTTTCCTCTGCCNCCTGCTGTGGCAGGGGGGTTGGACTGGATGATCTCCAGAGGTCCCTTCCAACCCCCGTGATTCTGTAGGTTTGTGTTGAGTGCAGGGAATGGGTCTGGCTCTTTGTGGCTGTTTAGCTGCTGGTGCACGGCAAGTGGCTGGAAGGAGGTCTGGCGCTTTGCTTCTATCTACCAGAGATAATTTCAGCTTGGCTTTTTAGTCGGGTTTAGTATTCTGCTGGGCACGCTGATAAACGTGAGCATGGAGTGGGTGCACTTCAGAGCATGATTCTGCAAAGTTTTGCTCTATTCGCAAGGCACTTGGAAGTCTTTCTAGATGAATTACACTTTAAATCCACATTTTTCTCCTGCTCTTGGTCTGTCTGTCTAATCTCTCTTTGTCTCAGCAATTGTGCCTCCTGTCTCTGTCTGCAGCTGATGATATCGCTTCCTGAGAAAGATACGGGTGTGTATATTTAGAAAATAGTTCCTGCATTCCTCTCCCACAAGGGACACTTGAAATGGCTTTGGAAAAAAACAAAACAAAACAAAAACCAAAAACCCAAAAATATGGCCTTTCACTCTCTTACTTCTGCCTTATGAGAGCAGGGCCCTAGGCAGGAGTGACGCCACGGAGCCGGGTATGGGTGGCAGGGCTGGCAGTGGAGGAGGTGATGGGCTGATGAATATTTACCGCACCTGGAGAAAAGATTTGGTGCTATAAGGACTTTTCAATTTGGTAAATCACCTCGTGGTGCCGTTCAGGTGCCTCTGCGGGAGGGGAGTGCGGGCTGATGAGATGGGGCAAAGAACTTGGTGGGGTTAAAAGCCCCGTGAGAGCTTTCCCTGGAAAGGCGCAGAGTCGGGAAATGAAGCAAGAGAGCGGACAGGGAAGAAGGATGCGGCGTGTTATGGTAATCACTCTTCTTAATTGCTTTGACTCCGATGACTAGTCATTTCTTATCCTAACAAAGGCATGATAGCCATCCGGTCCTGATTGCAAAGCAAATCCCAAAGGGAGCTCCTCTTCTTGCTCCGTCACGGACCTGAACTGCCTTGTGCCTGCCAGCCCCGAGGTGTAGCCAGTGTGGGGACATAGTGGTAGCCCGTCTGGGGGTCACGGTCCCATGGGGGGCTGAGCCTGACAAACCCAGAGGGATTTTGCCGGAGCGTGGGGTCATGTGAGGTATGGGTCCAGCCACCTCCGCTCCTGCCGCCTGTGACGACCGGGCTGTAGAAAGGCATGGCAGGGATGCTGAAGGCAGGGATGCTGCCATCAGTATGTCACCAAACCCCTTTGAGCTCAAACAGGATCCTGATGCTCAGCTATACCATTTGCACTGATTTCCTCGGTAAACTCATGGTCTAAAGCCAAGGGGAGCGGGTGGAGAGGTGCCTGCTGCTTTTCAGCTGGGCTTGATCCAGCGCAGAATAATTGCGTTGACTGTTTCACTCTGTGCCTGACAGTTCAGGGCTTCGAAATCCCCCGCAAAAGAGGACCTGCATATAGAAACTTGTCTCGGAGTCCAAAGCAAAGCTGCAGCTGGCAGAAGTGCAGATCTTCAGGCTCAATCAGATGCATAAAGACAGGCAGGCAAAGCTGAGATGGGAATATGTTGCTTCAGCTGCGCACAGAAAGCTGCCGAGATTTTCCATATCAGAGAGATGCTTTACAAAAAGGAATGGTCTGGCCTGGGGTTTGCAAGGAGGAAAACAACAGTGATGACGATAGCGGCAACAAAAAGCTCCCCCTGCTTTCCACACTGGTGGGAATTGCTTGTTTATTCTCTTCCAGTGACTTTCTGAGCCAGCTTTCTCCATTTACAAGTCAAAAGCATCTGCCCGTTTGCCCTTGGTGTGTCACAAGCTCCAGCAGCCTGTTGGGGAGAGGGTGTCTGCCACCAACGTCACCGGTGGCTGTGAAGTCCAGCATCGCCGGTGTGAGAGCCAGGCTGGGGATGCATTTGGCCTTGGAGATGCCCGGAGAGCAGCCACGTTGTGGAAAGGGGCTGGCTGAAGCAGTTGTGGGTATTTATTTTTTTTCTTTTTTGGATGCAGGACAGTGATTTTGCGCGTTTCTCCTCATTCCCTGCAGTGTGCCTCCGGGTGACTAAATGAGCAGTTCAGCTACAGGGGGAAGGTATCGGTCATGCTCCGAATTGCGCTGGTGATCTTCAAAATGAATCTGAGGAGAGGAACGCACACTGTGCAGGGGGTTTTTAAACTAGTCTTAAGTATTCAGTCCGAGTGAGAGAGGTCGTGTTTTGCAAGGGGAAAACTTTGCCACTACCAGCAATGTCTTTCTCTCCAGCCTCTCCAGTAAGGAATAACTCGCCCGGCTCGGGCGTGCAGTCGGGAAGCGTGGCTGGCCCAGCGATGGCCACGAGAGCACTTTCTCCTCCCTGCTGCATTATAATTCCCCCGGCATTGCAGCAGCGATGGACACTCGGACATCGGTTGCATTAAACATAGGGTCAGTCATTTCCCTGCCTTCATTCTTTGTCTGTAATTCTGCATCTAATGGCAGCAATTAGTCACTGTCCGAGAAGGGATGAGCAAGCTCCTGGCTCATCCCTGCTCTCTGACGGATCTGCTCCTCCAGAGGGATGGAAAGGTCATTAGCAGAGGGTTAGTTATTGATCGGCTTGGGAGGGAGAGAGGGTCCAGAGGTGAAGCTCAGCACCTAGCTTAAGCGATGGGCCAGAGAAAGGAGAAGAAAAATAGGTTGGCGGCAGCCCCAGGGAGCCCACAGCCACTGTGCCACAGATGCAAAGGACAAATGCTTATTGATTGGAGAGGTGTTTTTGGAGGTAGTTTATTTCTTTTTCCTCCCTAAAGCAGGGACCAATTATGGCTTTTGACTGGCAGAGACAAATGCCAGGAGCACCAAGCTTGGACTTCCTAGGGCCGTCCTGCCTCTCCTTACGGTGGCGTTGGAAACCCTTTTGCTGCTTGGAAGAAAGAAATGATGTCCTGAGAAGGGGGACGGGGCTGCTTTTTGCATGCACTCCTCTGCCAGTTGTGCAGGAACAGCTCTGCACCGTGGCTTGCAAAATGCCACGGAGGGAAACCAGTAAGGAATAAGTCGCTCTTGTCTAGGAAAAACACAAATCAAAGGGAACCCCTGAGCGTAGGGCTGGCGAAGGAGCGGAGTGCTTTGGGCAGTGGCTGTGCTGGAGTGAGAAGGATCCAGGGTGGGTTCAATGGTTCGATCAGCTCATTTCTGGCGCTGACTTTAATTAAGTTGTGCAGCAGATAAATTAAGGTTATTGTCAACTTTCTAGGATGGCTGTGGAATGCAGGTTTACAGTGGATGAGGGCCAGGCTGCTTTTGGGGTGGGGAGTCAGGGAGAAGGTGTCTGATGGGCTGCTGGGCTCTTCTCCCCCACTTTGGCTGCTGGTTATGAGGTTATTGACCGTGTCAACAGGGCTGATAAATCACAGCCTCCGAGCCTGGCATCACAGGATATCCTTGGTCTGCTTGGGTTGACTTTTGTCCTCTCTCTCTTGGGTTGGGTTTCGTCCTCTTTCTCTTGGGTTGGGTTTCATCCACCTCCGAGGGTCCCTCCATAGGTTTGGAGACAGTGGTCCTAGAGAGACATCAGTAGTGGTGCTTCATGCTACCAAAGTTCTTCCTTGGGGTCTCAGAAGTGTTTCTCCCAGTGCCTTATTCCTCCTCTCCTCTTCCCTGGGCAGAAGTAGCTTTGTTTCCCAGATGGGCAGCTGCCAGTATTCGCTGATGGGTAGTCTAGCTCTGGGAGGCTCCTTTCTCTTGCAAGGAGGCACAAAACCATTTGTGCTTCTCCGGGTCAAGGGCTGCACATCACAACAGGGACAGAGTGGGGAGCAGGAGAGCTGACAAGCCCACCCAACCCTTGGACGCAACACTGTCAAGAACCTCTTGATGCCCAGTCCCACCAGGATGGCTGACAGCCAGGCTCAGCCCAGGTAGAAGCAGGGACGGCTTCATCTGCGGGTGGGAAGAAGGGCTATCTGCACCCTTTCCATGGCTCGTGTTGTCTCCACCCTGCAAGTGATGGAGCATCAGCCCTCTTCTCTGTAGCGATTATCCTGTCCTCGGAGGCTTCTTTGACCTTCAGCACCAGATGGATAATGCTGCGGGCAGGCAGGAGGAAGGCTCGGGGAGCGCTGCCTTCAATACGGCTTCGCCCTCCTGATTTATACGGGGGAGAGAGCGGTGCTGATGCACACTGCTGCTCATAGATTATCTTCATTCCAGCAGCAGTCAGGCAGACAGGAGAGGTAAACGGAGAGCTATCCGCCACCCTATCCGTCACCTTCCCTCTGGCAGTGGCGGTGGCTGCCGCAGAGCCGTCTCTTCTGAGGGGAACTTTCCCTCTCCATCAAACACGGCAAAAAACATCGTATTCTGCAAAAGGGTCCATGCGTCTCGGGAGAGCTTGTCATGGCTGCGTCCTTCCTGAACCTCCCTGGATGGAAAAATGCTGGAGAGGAGCTGATAACCATGGTCTCGGGAGAGCAGGAGGCAGGGTTGAGGTCTCTCTTCAACCCAGGGCGGTGCTGGGACTTGTGGCTGTGTTTCAGGTAGTTCAACCAGAGGAAGGTAGATCGAAGGCACTGGGGACCCAGTGTGATTTCTTGCATTGTGCTTTTTTTTTTAATCCTCCCCCTCCTCAACCTCTCAGGCCTTATTTTCCTGAACTGGGATTAATCTTAATCTTGCTTACCCTTGTCCTAGGGGAGTGGGGCAGTTTGTTCTGTTCATGTCTGAAAAATGTGCTGAAATCCTCTGATGAAAGGTGCTGACAGAGCACCAAGAATTTCCGGGATTCCTGGATTTAGATAAATAGATACGTGGACAACTGGTGGGAAAGCACTGGGGGCTGAGGCCGTGGTTTTATCAGCCATGCTGCCGTACCGCATCCTGCTCCAGTAGGGCTTGGTGTGCCGGGGGGGGTGACTGGTGGCAGGATCCTGGCAAGGCGCCCATGCGAAGAACATGGAGAAACCCATTTTTTAGAGCAGAAAGTCTCGTATCAGCACCAGGCGGGAGCGTCTCAGGCAGAGGGGTGGGAGGCCTGAAGGCAAGTTATACCTTTCTTCTCTCGCTGCCTCTGAGAATGCATGAATTATCCAGCCTTCGCCGCCCGGAGACTAGGATCAAACCCAGCCGTGGAGAGCACTGGCTTTGCTGCCGAGGCTGGGCAGACGGGGGATGTGCTACCAGCAGGCATGAAACCCAGCGCTCCCTCTTGGAAGCCATCACGTGCTTTGGGTCTGAATTTAATTTTAATTCCCCCTTTTCTTAATTTTTTTTTTTTTTTTGGTAAAATAGTCATGCTTTAGATCTCTGTACTGTTTGGGTTTTTTTATTGGCTCTATGTAAAATGTGGCCAGTAGCCCAAACATAATGAGTTTACTCAGTATGGAGTCAGTGTACGGTATGAGGGTCAACAAGGCCAAGTGCTGGGTCCTGCACTTGCGTCACAACAACCCCAGCCAACGCTACAGGCTTGGGGAAGAGTGGCTGGAAAGCTGCCTGGCAGAAAAGGCTCTGGGGATGTTGCTCAACAGCTGGCTGAATATGAGCTAGCAGCGTGCCCAGGTGGCCAAGAAGGCCAGCAGCATCCTGGCTTGTATCAGGAATAGTGTGGCCAGCAGGACTAGGGCAGTGTACTCGGCACCAGTGAGGCCACAGTTCAGTTTTGGGCCCCTCACCACAAAGAAAGACATTGAGGTGCTGGAGCGTGTCCAGAGAAGGACAGTGAAGCTGGTGAAGGTTCTGGAGCACAAGTCTTGTGAGGAGCAGCTGAGGGAACTGGGCTTGTTCAGCCTGGAGAAGAGGAGGCTGAGGGGAGACCTTATCGCTCTCTACAACTACCTGAAAGGAGGTTGTAGCAAGGTGGGGGTCGACCTCTTCTCCCAAGTAATAGGTGATAGGACAAGAGGAAACGGCCTCAAGTTGCACCAGGGGAGGTTTAGATTGGATATTAGGAAAGTTTTCTTCACCAAAAGGGTTATCAAGCATTGGAACAGGCTGCCCAGGGAAGTGGTGGAATCGCCATCCCTGGAGGTATTTAACAGATGGGTAGACGTGGTGCTGAGGGACATGGGTTAGTGGTGGGTTTGGCAGTGTTGGGTTGATGGTTGGACTCGATGATCTTAAAGGTCTCTTCCAACCTGGGTGATTCTATGATTCTATGTGCAGAGAGTGCGAAACCCAGCTCTGCAGGTTCCCAGTGCCGCCGGTTTGCACCATGCTTGTTGGGTAGCTCCGAACAAAGTCCTTCCACCTAAACCTCCGCAGGCTTCAGGGAAGATGGGAGACTGTTTATCCCAGTCCTCCTTTTGCTTGGGAGGCCCCTGTTTCTAACACAAATCTGATCAGCATCCCGTGGCCGAGCGGCCTGGGCTTTGATGCATTCAAAATTGCCCTGCGGCATACGATGAGCAAAATCTGAATGCCTGGTGAGCAGCAATCCGTGGAGCAGGAGGATATATAGCTCCAAATGGAAATAATTTCTATTGCTAGGGAAGAGAGTTGCCTGTTCTGAGCTATTGCACCGGACTGCTCCGTAATTCGCGTGGTGCAAATGGGAGGATAGAGCCTTATTTTGGGAGAAAGCTCGAGTCAAATAGTTAAGGAAGAAACACAGTCGGAAAGAGCCAAGAAGCATAAAGATCAAAGTTGAAAATCATTTACATTTCATCAAGAACTTGTGGGAAAAGGACAAGGAAAAAAAAAAAAATCTGTTGGTTATGCTAGGTTTTCAGCAAGAGGAGTACGATTTAGACTAGGAGGAGAATGCACACAAATTGACGTTTCCCTGTATTTTTAAAGTGAGAATTGTCTGCTGGGCCACAAGCGTTACTTGAAGTGACATTTGTGGCTGCGTTGTGAAAATCCTCAGACAGCAAAAAGCCTTGTTCAGCACCCAGCTGGATGTCACTCCGAGCCCCGTGACACTCTTGCCAGTGCTATGATGGTGGATCAGACCTCTGACGGGATCCAGGGGCTTGGAATAGATGGCTTTGAGGTTCTCCATAGAGGTTGGGTGTTTTTTGGTTTGCTCCCAGCCTTTCACATTTTCGGGGCAGGGAGCGCCCTTAGCACTGGCACAAAGCGGTGGGTCCTCCAGTGCTGCTGGTGTGAAGAGGGAAAAGCAGACACGGGAAACGCATCGTCGAGATGCAATTTGTCCTCTTGCCCAGCTCCTTTGAATTTTCATGTATCGTTCCTCTATCTGTAGCATTTTAATGCCTTTATAAAATGTTTCCTAACGACAGAACGATAATTTGGCTAATGCAGCTCTGCGCAATTAGGTTCCCTAGTTAACATCATGTTCCTGCGTCAGATGCCCTTTCATCTCCTAGCCTATTTTTCATACCCTCAGTAAATATGTTTAATAATCAATTGGCATATTATTAACGCACAATAACGATCTTACTAAATCGAAGCTCAATCTTTATTTGAGACACTTACAGTAAATATTGACTGTTCTGCAGAATTATGGCAGAGCCGTGAGCAGTCTGTTCCAATGGGAACTGGATCCATTTTTTAATACTAGTTATTGATTTTCGGCAAGCCAACTGCCTTCAGGCATCTGCGGTTTTTCTCCTCCCCTGTGAGCTGGTGGGAGGTGATGGACGTGCACCAGGTAGACGATGTCCCTTTGCTCCCTCAACAGTGTGCCGTCGCTAGAGATGGGCAGAGCTAGTGGGCATTTCTCCATCTCCCTTTGAAGGTTTCCCCAAGGGCAAAGTCGCTCCCGTCCCAGCGGTGCTGGG
>VYXH01006884.1:9275-30114 GCA_013397275.1 Burhinus bistriatus | reverse complement strand
CCTTTTTATTTTTATTTTTAATTTTCATAAGGGTTCTGGGGCTGTTGGGAGGCTTAATTAATTAGTTAAGATGTTTTCCACTGGTATTGTGCCTCCCCTCAAAGGCTTCTGACAGTAAATTCTCATCAAGTGGAAGATCTAATAAGTGCCAATTATTGAAGTTTGCTAATTGCCAGATAATAATAATGCTGATTAATAATGCTTTTAACACCACTGTTGATTTCAAATGTGGGTACATGCGCCGCAGCACCATTGATTTAAATTGTAATTTCTTCTGCTTTGTAGCTAAGTGGGGTAAAAATCAGGTCGGTGGTATTTTTTTGAGTCTGAAGAGCGTATTGTTCTAACCCTGTCTATAAAAACCTGCTAAGTTCATAAGCAAGCGGTTTAAAAATAAATAAATAAGTGCGGGCGGATAATGCATCGCGGAGGAGCGGTTCGTTCATTTCCTTGACAAGTGTAATTTAATTTTAATTATTTATGATTCTTCATAGCCCGCTAGTAAATGTTCTGTAGTATATTTTGTAAAACTAATGAAGTCTTAGTAATAGGAGACCTAACTCGAGCTCCGCACGGAGCAGCGGGAAGACACAGCTCGTCTCTCGCCTTCTGGTTATTCCGTATCGGACCGGTGCTGTTTTACATACCGATCCTTTGTGGATCCCACCCGGGCGGGGATGCTGCTGCTCTGCACGTGCCGGCTGTGCGAAAAGTGGATCCTAAAGCTTTAGGCTGGGTTTGCTATAAAACTTTTTACTTTTTGAGCTGTAGCAAGGAGAGGGAGCTCCAGTGAGAGGGGAGGCTTGCCCTCGGCGTGCAGTTAGAGCATCCCACGCTGCTCCTTGGGGTTGGCGGTACCGCTGGGGAAGTTATGAAGTTGATTTTATTTTTTTTCCCCCCTCTGAGTGATTTCTTTTTGATTTCTGCTCCTGAATGCCCCAGAGGGTAAGGAAACGCGGAGCGAGAAGAGGGGAGGCTGCTTGCGCTGAACTTCCTCAAAGGGGAAGAAAATGCGTGTTCCTCCACCGGCATCGTGGCCAGGGTGTGGGATGGGGGTGGGATGCCGGCATCCCCAGCCGCTGGCATTTGAGGAGCTGGCGGATGGGTCCGCTGGGCAGGCAGGCCCAGAACAGCATGGGGCATTGAGCGGAAACCTAAATTTAAATGTTAAAAAGCTTTTGTTCATTACTGGTGGCATTTCCTCTCCCTCCCCATTTGTCACTTGGAGCGGAGCTGTGACTCTTTTAATATCAAACAAATAATAAGCTCCCTCTAAAGTGATTTTTCTGACAAGGAGCTCAATATATTAAACTTTATCTATATTTTAATAGCCAATTTCACACCAAACTGCCTTCTTAATAATGTATTTACCACCTGGGGATATTATTCCAACCCATCTGGAAAGAATTGGAAATTAACTGTCCCTAAACTGAGTCTGTGTGTGCTTTAGATGCAGCGGAGATAACAGCGGTGTCATTCCTAGGGGAAGTGGGGGAGGAAGCTCATCACGCACCGAGCAAAATGTCAGCAGCAAAGGCAATAGCTGGCGGGGAAACCAGCCCTCTCCTTTTTGCAACCCAGAGCCCACCTCAGGAATATTCAGCCGCTCGGAGAGCGGCTGACAGCACCTCGAGGTCCTCTCTTGCCGCCTGGAAAGAGCGACGGGTTTTGGTTTCCAAGGATGCGAGGTGGACGCAGGGCTCGGGGGAACGCCAGCGTGGCGCTGGGCACTGCCGCTGGTCACCTGCCACCGCGGTGTCGGGACCCTGCTGCTGCAAGTGGGCACCCGAAGGATGGCAAAAAGCCGTGTTTCCCCAAGCCGGTGCTACTAATGGGAATTAATCTTGGCCAGACAGCACTTTTAACTTGCTCCGTTTCGGAGCGGTCGTCTCCGGGTCTCTCTGATCCCATCTGAACCCACACTGACGCAGCCTAGGCAAACTGCAGCATCCGCTCTCCATGTGTACATGCAGGCGTGTGCGTTTGGAAAATATCCTTCTGTTTAGGCTAAGTCTTACGTATAGTTATTGTTGCTATTTGTTTACTTCTTACGGTTTCAAGGCATCAACCAGTTCGCCTCCCTTGGCTCTAGGTACTGTGTGAAAAAACATGGGATGGTCCCAAACCTGCAGAACCGATGTTCCCTCCGGACCGAAAACCAGGCAAGAGAAAATACCTTTTGTGGCTCTTTTGCCCTCAAAATAGGAGAGTGGTAGTGTGCATGGTCCAGAGAGCAGGGTCGTCCTAACCACAGCTTGCCAAGCTGGGCTTAAATCAGACTGTGCCAGTATTTCTTATCAAATATAAGCCTGTCAAGGTCTGTGTAGGTGATGTTACTCGTTCCTGAGCCCTGCAGAGCATCCCTGGCCCCCGTTTCACGGCGGTGGGGAGACGTCAGGGATGGCATTGCATGGAAGTGAACTTTTCATTTCCTTCCCCAGCAAAAAGCCCTTCCCGAGCCTCCCCGGGGGTGTTTGCCAGGGGAAAACCGGCTCTTTATGCTGGTCTGCAGTTACTTACTGGACTGGGGATGGGTGATGAAGGGTTTGCAGCGCACCAGCATCCCCTCCGCGCGGTGCGGCAGCAGAGGCCTCCCTTGCGTCCCTCTCCTTGGCAGAAAAATCGCAAAGAATTTCGCCGTTTTAAAGTTTCGTTTGAATGTGACTGTGTTGGGGAGGTTTGTTTTTATTATTCATATGTTTCTATGAGATGTCACCGGCACCGAAGCAGATTAATCCTTGCAATGTTTCCTTTTGTTTTTACAATAATTAAGGGCAGCTGCTACTTAAAGTCTACTAAAACATCCTAGTTTTAGATAAAAGTGCCTTGTGTTTGTTGTTGTAATGAAGCAGTTTGACATGGAGATGAAAGTCTCTGCTGTTTGTGTTGTAAAAACTGGTTTTGACGCCATTTTTGAACAATGTCAAACTGTTTCCTTACATTTTGAACAAGACATGCTTTGATCTTGGAAAAAAAAACCCCGAGATGTTTCAATCAGAACGAAGCAGCAGCAACCCTTAATGATTTTAAAATAGGATCAAATTGTAAAATGTTTCAATCATTATGTTATGTCACATAATGACATCCTTGTAGCTGTGCTGTGTGATGCTCAGCGTTGCATTTAGCATCGTGAAATGTTGTAGAAATAATTCAAAATAATCTAAAATGCTGAAATGAAATACAGAAATTGCAAAGCGACTCTTTAAAGTGTCAAAAGAAAATTCTAGTTTCTGGCGTTTTTGGAGTTGCTGAGCTCGTTGGAAGAAAGTGTGCGGGTGCTTTTGTATTTTTTCATTCCGAAACCGAACAAAAACAAAGCGTGGAGAAGTTGAAAGCGCCTTGTGAAATGGAAATTCTTCAGATCGACCCATTTTAGCTCCCATCCCATACTGCTCCAGTGGAACGCTGGGGAGGAGGAGCGGGGGGCTCTCTGGGCTGCAGCAGCTCCCAGCCCTTGCAGATCAGGACCGAATTGTTTTCCGACGGGATTGGGAAGCGATACGGTGTTTGCACATCCCTGGGCTAAACCAGGCGCTTTTGGGTACCTTTATTCTTTCGCTGCTTTTGCGATTTCCCGTCGGAGGTGCCGGGAGGGGAGGGATGCCACTTGTGGAGGGATGGAGACACTGGGGTTGGGGTTTGCATCCTGTGAGGTCCAAAGGGCTTGGGCGCCGTGGTACCCAGGTCCTCGGGGACTTCCCCGGTGTTGCTGTTGAGCATCCGGGAGGGGGGTGGGAGGGGAGCTGTGGCCACCTCTGCGGTCCCCAAATCATCAGCTAAGCACGGAGACGGCGTGTGACAGCCGGGTCAAGGAGGAGAGGTGCATAAAGGCTGCTTTAATCCTGCCAGGGGAGGATATGAGCACTGACAGTTACCTGGGGACCCTGAGATACCAGAATCCCTAACTTAATCAGACAGATACCGGGAGCAGCTAGAGATGAGGCAGGAGCAGGAACCGCCGAACAATAGGAGCCAGCCCCCCCGGGCCCCCGTGCTGCGACTGAGATAATAAACTATATAAAAATCTGTCACTGTGCGATAAGTGATGAATTAGAATCAATTATATGTTTAAAATAATAGACCTCCCCACGGTGTTACCCTCCAGAACGGTGATGGCTTCTGCCTGGGCTTGGCGGCGGTGATGGCAGGCTTGCTGGCACTGTCACCGGTGGGGCTGGGACACCTTGTGCGGGTGGCTTTGCAGTGCCGGGGAGCTCGGCACGGTGGCAGGCGAAATCAAAACTGGCAGCCGAGCTTTTGGCATTGAATTTTGCATTTTCTCCTGGTCTCCGCAGAGCTGCGTGGCATGTGGAGGCAGCCAGCTTCTGCGGTGCCCGCAGCGGGGCATGCCTGGTGCAGGGACCTCCAGCCCCACTGTTCACAGAATCACGGGCGTTGGAAGGGACCTCTGGAGATCATCCAGTCCAACCCCCCTGCCACAGCAGGCTCACCTACAGCAGGTTGCACAGGATGGTGTCCAGGTGGGTTCGGAATGTCTCCAGAGTCGGAGACTCCACCACCTCTCTGGGCAGCCTCTTCCAGTGCTTGGCCACCCTCAAAGTCAACAAGTTCCTCCTCGTGCTCAGATGGAACTTCCTAGGTTCCAGTTTGTGCCCGTTACCTCTTGTCCTGTCACTGGGCACCACCGAAAAAAGACTGGTCCCGTCCTCCCGCCACCCTCCCTTTAAGCATTTGTAAGCATTGATGAGATCCCCCCTCAGGCTTCTCTTCTCCAGACTAGAAAGACCCAAGTCCCTCAGCCTTTCCCCATACGAAAGATGTTCCAGTCCCCTGATCATCTTCGTAGCCTGTCCCCTCTCCAGCAGTTCCCTGTCCTTCTTGAACCGGGAAGCCCAGATAGGTATTTGTAGATTTTTTTTTAAGAGGTTTACCATTTTCTTGCGTTATCGGCCACTTCACGGGGTGGCCTTGCTGCTGCTGCTCCCTGCGTGGAGCAGCTATTTCTGAACCGCTGAGTGCTGTTCTGCTAAATAACGCCACTTGAGTGCGTTTTTCCCCTCCCGCGGATCCCAGGACAACAGCCCAAGGTGCGAAAATGCAAGATTAACCCTGTGAATCATCCATGGAATGATGAAGGCTTGGTTTGTGAGTGCTGGGCTGGCAGGAGGGGAAAGCATCTAAACTTGACTGGCCCATTGCTGCACGTTGGATGCGGTGGTTGGCAAACCCTCCCAGCAAAGCTCTTGCGGAGCGGTGGAAAGAGTGTGCCTGTCCAGCCTGGGCAAATTTAAGTTGAAAACAGAGATATTTGGTCTTTTCAACAATGCTGGTTGCAAAAGGGGCTCAGGGAGGAGGACTGGGGCTTGGATGAACATCTCACCTGGAGGTGGTGGTTGTGTTTATGAGTTGGTCTAGTTGTTTTGGTGAGGATCGGACCCCTGTGCTTGGCTTTCCTCCAGAAGCTACGGCGCTGTAGCTTGTCATGGATTCGCTGCAAAGGGCTCTGAGGCCACCGGGCTCAGTCTGTGTCCTTCCTGGGCGCGTTTCCAAACCCAGCCTTTTCAAACAAACACACAGCCCTGCTCAGGTGTTCTCAGGTGGTTTTGCAAAGTTGGATAATTGCTCTGATAGAAGTTGATATTTTTCACCCGGAACGCAAAGGCTGCCTGCAGCCCTCCTCCAGCCGCATCCCTTTCTTTCCGCAAGCTGGGGGGTTTCCCAGCTCCCTGCACTGGCGGGAGGGAAAATACTCCTTGTGCATCGCAAGCTGAATTGGAAACCTGTGCCTGGCCTGCCTTGCTTTATTATTTTGTTAAATAGCACAAGTTGCAGCCATAAAGCCCCTGGAAGCCTGTGCTAAGCAGGGGCGCTGGGACCAGTGCTAATGGATTGAAGTGAGCGGCTCACCAGCCACAGGGGCGCCCTGGGATTTCCCTTTTGAATCTTATTTACATTCGGACTAACAATAGCTCCCAAGCTTGGCTATAAATAATTTCTAGGAAAGAGTTGCCTAATTAAACGTACAGCAGCAAAGAAAGTACTTTTAACCACAAGGCTGGTGTCCTAATGAACGTAATCACTGGATGGGGACAGCTTAGGAAACAGAACTTGACATCTCCCGGTGGAGGCAGAGAGATGGAGGGGAAACGTACTTGGGGAGAATTCCCAATCAATATTTAATTGCGTAGCATGTAATCTGCCTTAGTATTTTTTAAAATAAAATTAAAGCCCCGCAGAAACTAGAGAACCTTTAAAGCAGATTTGAGGAGGGGGAGCCTTTTTTTTTACAGCTGTCTGGGGAGGGAACAACATCTAACTGCCGCTGTAGGCATGCAAATTGTTCTGTAGTTGGCAAAACGGTGTGAATGCAGGCTTTGACGGCATGGATTTACAGCCTTCCCCATCCACCGCGGTCTTCCTCCTCTCCCGGTGCCTTAGTTTTGTTGTCTGTAAGTGGGGAATGCAGAAATTCCCCTGGATCTCACGGATGTCCAGCTAGAGTTTGCATCTGGAAAGCATTTTGAGAATGAGAAGAAGGCTGGTTATCCATAACCAGCCCTGTGCCACAGTGCTGTATGGCGAAAAGACAACTGGAGAGATGGTGGGATTGGGTGATGGGCAGAAGGTGCGTGCTCCGAAGAGACGGGCAGGTAGATCCAGGTCAAGCTCGAGAGAGAGAAGCTCTTGGGCAGGTTTTGGCTGCATGTAGGAGCAGGCAATGGTGTAAATGCCTGAGGAGCAGCTGGTCCCTCGCAGGATGGACCGGTGTTAGTACGGCAGTGTGTCCCCGTCTCTGTGAAGTGTCACACCAGGTGCTGGCGAGCTGCTGGGAGCAATCCAGCGTGCAAAGGCGTCTAGGGGATGTCCTGTCCAGGGAGCAGTGCTGTGGCTGGGGCAGTGAGTGTCCTGCAAGAGATGTGCATGTAGGTAGGGAGTGATGGGAAACTACCCATGGCTGGTGCCCATCAGGTTTATAATGGACTCAAAGCCTGTGTCTAGCGGTAAAATACCTGGCGAAGCTGGTGAGGGGTCTGGAGCACAAGTCTTGTGAGGAGCGGCTGAGGGAACTGGGCTTGTTCAGCCTGGAGAAGAGGAGGCTGAGGGGAGACCTTATCACTCTCTACAACTACCTGAAAGGAGGTTGTAGAGAGGTGGGGGTCAGTCTCTTCTCCCAAGTAACAAGTGATAGGACAAGAGGAAACGGCCTCAAGTTGCACCAGGGGAGGTTTAGATTGGATACTAGGAAAGATTTCTTCACCAAAAGGGTCATGAAACATTGGAACAGGCTGCCCAGGGAAGTGGTGGAGTCACCGTCCCTGGAGGTGTTCAAAAGACGTGCAGATGGGGTGCTGAGGGGCATGGTTTAATGGTAACTTGGCAGGTTAAAGGTTGGACTTGATCTTAAAGATCTCTTCCACCCAAAACGCTTCGCTGATTCTAGGGCAGCTCACTGGCAGCCTGTGCATGCTGACGTGCACCCTGTGGAGTGTTTGGGCTTCCCCGAAGACTCAGACACAAAATAAGGGAGCCAACTGGTGTAAATTACTGCACCTCCAGTGGGAGCAGAGATGCTGTTTTACGCCGGTGAGGCCATAGTATCTTCCGGCATGGGGGAGGATTTGGGAATAACGAAGCCCTGAAATACATTTTCCCCTTTTTTGTGGTGGTGGCCCTGGCAGGGAGATGCAGGGGTGGGACAGCGGTGGGATGTGGCGTCTCTTCTGCCTGTTGCAGCTCAGACTGCACTGCCAGCCCTTGCTCCGTCCCCGGAGAAAATACTCCGGCTCCGCTGCGATTAATCTAATCGGCCACTGGATGTCAATGTTGCCTCATCCAATTACAAGTGGGAAAGTACTGGATCTTCAGAAAGGGGGAGAAAATGCTGCTGTCAGAATAGCGGAGGTTGGATGTTGTTTTCTTCTGCAAAGTTGGCTATTAAGCACCGTAGGGCCATGTATGAAGGTACCGAGGAGGAACCAGTGATTGCTCTTGTTTTGCTCTGCCAGGGAGGGATTTGATCCAGTCTGCGTAAAGACTAAACCCTGATTTGGGACAAAAAGCCTCAACAGAATGAAAAAAAAAAAAGGATACAAAAATATATCCTCTTCTTTGAGGCACGGCTCGGTGCGTGCTGAGTTGTCGGTGGTTGGCATCAGGCCCGTGTGTGATGTTCAGGAGGACGGTGATGTATCATCTCCTGTGGAGCTGCATGCAAGGAAGGTTTTGAGGACGCGTAGTCAGAAAATACAGCTCTAGAAGGGGAGGCTTCTCGGCAGCGTGCGAAAGCAGGCCTGGATTTAAACGTTGCAGCTTGGCCTCCTGTCTGTTATCCATCTTCTAGCCAGTCGTGGGGAAGCAGAGACAGCAGCTGCATCCTGCCAAGATTCATGATCAAGAACGCCTCTCCCCCACCTCCTCCCTCCCTTCGACAAAGATTTTTAAATCCAGGCCCCGGGTTGGGAAGCAGGTGCGGCAGCTGGCCTCTCCAGCCTATTTGCATGCCCAGATGGGGCATCTCCGGGGAGAGACCAAGTCCTTGGGAAACCGGGAGCCCCGATGGGATGAGCAAGGATGGGGTGAGATGGGTCTCAAGTCCTCTCCTATGCGCTCTGTGGCATGAAACCACTTAATACAGACCTCCCCGCGAGGAAGACCTGGGGTTGCTGAAGCCGTGCATGCTTTTTGCTTGGGTAGGACATCCTTGGCAGGCAGAGCTGGGGGCTGGTGAGGGCTCCTTGCTGTCCCTTGCACCTCTGCCACGGTAAAAGGCAGGACATTGCTCCCCTGAGCTCTCAGCCCGCTGCCTTTCTTTCCTAGCGGTGAAGAGGAAGGAAAATGGGACTCGTGGTTTCCGTCCCTTTGGAATTATTCACACACACACACACACACACACGTTGGGTTCATTTGGGTGCGTTAATATCTCAAATTTAATGATAAGTCTAACGGAATTCATTTATAAGATAAATAAGATGTTATTAGTACATTAGTAGCAAAAAATGTGCAAGGACACTGCTAATCTAAGGTGAAAATGCCTTCCTGAGTGAAATTTAATTAGCAGATTGTGTTCTATTAGTGACTTTTATGGGGAGTTCATGAAAATGAATACAAATATGAGCCAGGCAGCCTCTCCTGTGAAGTGAGAGCCTTCCTAACCTACCTTCCCTCTCCCCGCCACGCTGCTGCCACCGGAGGAAAGCACCGGCGCGTGTCCTCTCCCCTTGGCAGAAGAGGACTTTCTGGAGGCAGAAAGGCGGCCTGTGGCCACCTTGCAGCTTAGGGTTGTGGTTGGAGGGCAGCAAGCCTGGGTGTCAGGTGAAAGAAGTGTGCTCACAGCCAGTGAAACGGGGTGGGGGCGGCTCAGAAATGTCCCCATCTTTTCCCTCCGCCTGAGCAAGCGGCTGGTGGGGAGCTGCTCTTCCGTGACAAGAGCAGCGACGGTGGTGGAGATCTCCCTTGGTGCTTTGAATTTTCTGCCTAGCCAGATGTCCTGCAGCGGTCAGCGGAGGATGCCGGGTCCTGCGCAGGGTCCGTCGCAGAGATTCAGCGTCACACTGCCGTGTGCTTGCAGACCTCTGCGTTCCTGCAAGCCTGTCGGCGCGCGGTAGCTGCAGGAGAATGGATCCCATCCAAGAACATCATACATCTTTTAAAGACTTACGGTCCCCTAGCAAGCCAGAGGGTGTTGCGCAGCTGTTACTGCCAGGCCGTGCTGGAGTCACACGCCGTGGAGATGTGCTGGTGTCTCTTTTCCTCCCAGCTCGCCTTGCAGAGCCAGCACAGCGGGGACTCACATGTGAAGGAGCCGTGGAGGTGACATTGGTGGGTCTTCCTAGGTTTTGTGCGGAACACCAGCACTTGGGGTGTTTCCGCAGCTGGAAAGCGTGTGGTTTCAGGACCTTGGAGATGACTTAAGAAGGAAAAACATCTTGGCATCAGCAACAGAAAAAAAAGGAAACAAATAAAAGGCATCTCTGTTCTCAGTCTTTCCTGGGAAGACTGTCTTGCATACCCTGCTTTGGGAGTAGCTGTCACTGTGGCATAACCCCTTCTGCTTGATCCTAGGACCTTCTGGTCTCAGTCGGTGTGTGGCTAAGGGAGATATCCCTTGGTGATGCTGCTAGCTCCTTGCTCTTGGGACCAAAATCCAGGGTGACATTCCGCCTCGGTCACAACCTGTAGCAAAACTGCCGTTGACTCTGGGGTGGCTGGGAGGTCTGGACACCGTGCAACAGGCTGCTCTGTTTGAAAGTGCTTGTTGAGGGTGTTGGAGCTCCAGAGGAGCAGAGAGAGGCTTTGTGCACTGAGAAGTAGCATGAGAGCAGTCACCTGCCCCTTAACAGACCTGCCCCATCCCTTGTATTCATGCGGAATGGATCCGGTGACCCCTGCCAGGCTTTTGAGGCTGGGGGAGAGTCCATTCGTTACTGCTGCCAATGCAGGAGGCATCTGGTGGTGGTTCCTTCCCTGCCATCTGCGGGTGCAGGATCCAGCTCTTGCCGATTTCTTTGCTGAACAGAGGCGGAACAGCGAAGCAAATGCATGGGGAGTCATTACTCATGCAGATGATCCTCACAATTCAATAGAGGTAATTAGGAGAATGATGGAGGAAATTAGCACTTTCTGCGGGTTTATTAATATTAATAAAATGATTCCACGGTTAAAAATAATAATAATAATATTAATAAAATAAATACAAAACTGCAGAAGAGCTTTGCCCAGCTACTAAATACCAGTCTGCTCCAGGCAGTGATCAACCAGCAGCTTGAATTAGTCTTCAGAGACAAGTTTTTTTGCCCTCTCTAAAGGTGGTATCACAGAAATGAGAACGGATTGAGGCATATCTGGGCTCATTTCTTGTTTCCCACTTTTGTTTTCCCCATTAGCAAGAAGAGCTGAAGGTCAGCAGATCCTTAAGACGTTGGAAAGTTGAGTGGCTTGGCTTTAGCGCACCAACAGTCTTGAAAATAGGAGTTTTTCTGAGAACTGCCTCTGATGCCCGTTGTCCTCCTGCTTCTTCACCTGCTTTGTCTGTAGTTGTCCTAGCAAGGAAAATGTTCCCGCAGTATTACACCAGAAGCTTGGTGTAATGCGGCTTCCTGGGTCTGCTATGAGGACCCATTTCCAGGTTGTCCTCTCAGTTGCGTTTCCCATTCCCTCTCGTATCGATCGCAGCAGAGGACTGTGGACCACTGCCACCGATGTACAGCGTGGCCTTGGGAGCTGGTTCACCTCTCCAGGCTGCTGGTGTGCCAGATAATGCTGCAGTATTTGGGGGAAGTTATTTGCAGAGGGTGAGGAGATTATCAAATTAAAGCCGGCACAGAATGTTATTAATGAAAATAAATGACAAATGTATTTAAACATGTAAAAATTTAATTAGAATTTGTATTATTAAAATACTGCTAAAAGTGCTTTCTGAAGCCCTTTGCTTTCTTTTGAGATCAAGGCTTTTTCAGTTTCTTGCATGCTAAGAGGAGGATTTGGGGTGAGGAAGGGAATAATTGGTACCAAGTGATTTCTGCAGAGGGCACTGGGTCTTTTGCCTTGGATCTTGGATCATAGAATCATGGAATAGTTAGAATTGGAAAGGACCTTAAAGACCATCTCGTTCCACCCCCCCTGCCACGGGCAGGGACACCTCCCACCAGACCAGGTTGCTCCAAGCCCCGTCCAACCTGGCTTTGAACACCTCCAGGGATGGGGCAGCCACAGCTTCTCTGGGCAACCTGGGCCAGGGTCTCACCACCCTCAGAGTGACAAATTTCTTCCTGAGATCTAATCTAAATCTCCCATCTTCCAGTTTGAAGCCATCACCCCTTGTCCTATCACTACATGCAGGATGCTGTACCCATGGGAATACCTGGCTGGTCTTGATTCCTTTAGAAAGTCATTAATGGGGGTTTGCAGTCATGAAAGCACTTCTTTGCTGGCTAGGAGGGACATCTGGAGAGGTTCAGTGTTGGCCTGGGGGCTGTGCTTTACTCTGAGGATGGTGGAGGATGGCAGCAGACTATTGGCACCACCGGGAATGG
Source organism: Burhinus bistriatus (assembly GCA_013397275.1). Classification (NCBI taxonomy): domain Eukaryota; kingdom Metazoa; phylum Chordata; class Aves; order Charadriiformes; family Burhinidae; genus Burhinus; species Burhinus bistriatus. The sequence goes on along the minus strand of VYXH01006884.1, from coordinate 18,121 downwards.
CAGGAAAGAGCCGGGATGGGCTGTTGCACTTGCAACCCCTTCTCCATCCATGGGAGATGCGTGCACCGAAAAAACTTACTGAGAGAGCAAAGAAAAGGTGCTCTGAGGTCCCGAGCTGTGTGCTCTGTGCCCTTTCCTCCTTGGCACACCTAGCATCTCCCTGCTTGGGGCATCGGGAGCAGCTCTGCTTGTTTTCACTCAGCGGGGAGCTGGGAATATGCCGGTAACAGCTCCCTCCTGGCTGACCTGATTGCATTTGCGCTCCTGAGTTAGAGATGCCGATGTGGTGGGTGGTACCAATTCCCAGAGCCTTCTCCATCCATCTTTATTTAAATGGGAAAAGATCAGAGCGGTTGAACCCGTTGCTTTAATGATAGATTCCATTATATTAAATGATAATTGCAAAAAATCAGTTTCTATAATTAAAAAAAAGCCCCTCACGGCTAGACGTGGTGGCTTTCTGCTGGTGCTTTACGTGTGATCTCCATCTTATCGCTGAAGATCCTCACGTCCTGCCTGCTCCCGGGTCGCATGCGGGCGGCAAGAGCGTCCAGCGCAGCAGCTCTGGGATGGGGAGCCAGATGGGTTTCCCTCTCCCGTCTGCTCGTGTCTCGGGAGCCATGCCCAGGGCTGTATATCCTGCGCTGATGGTGGCGGAGCCGGCGAGCATTTCCATTCCGGAGGAATTTGCAGGGCTGGCAGTTTTAAGGGAGAGGAGGGGAAAGCAACCCTATCTCCCAACTTGTAAATTAAGCAGATCTGGTCAGGAACTGTCACCGCAGGAGAAGAAATATGAAACCTCTGGGGTCGTGTATGCAGAGTAATTTTTCTGACTGTAACTCTACTTAAAAGTAAGGATATGATGAAAATGCTTAGAGCATTTTAAATGGACCCAGCAGAGATCTGATTCAGCTCCTGTGAAGTCTGTACAGACGTTATTGGGTGTTGGCTTACTCTAAACTCGCTAACACCAGATTTTAGTGCGTGGCAGAGAAATAAATTGGTTCCTTCTCCTTATTAACTGAAAATATTCTTAGATGGAGAAGCAATACTTTTTTTTTTTTTTTTTTCCCCCCCCCAGTTTTGGTGGGTTGCGGTGTGGGAGAGCAAGGAAGTTGGTAATGTTGATGCAAGACACGGGGGTGCTTGCTCCCCACCTGGATCCAGGGTGCAGATGGGCTCCACACCAAACTCAGCATGGGTCAGGTCTCCAAGTGATGGAAACCCCCCAGAGATGAAGCTGACCTTGAAAGGCATCCAAGGATGTCTGCATGTTTGTCGGGCTCCCTGCAAGGACACAAACTGGCCGTGTTGAGGCTCATTTTAAGGAGATTTGAAAAGAAGAAGAATGGGAACTTCATAAAAGCTCAAAACGTAACCCCACATGAGTGCGTCAAGGCAGAAGCAGGCTGTTGGGCCCACTGGGGTGGTGGTGGACAAAGCGAGGGGCGCGTTGCTCCTCGGTCCATCTCTTGTGAGGTTTGCGGAGCCATTCGGGACATGGCAAAGTGCAGTGCTTCTCTCGTGCTGCGAGGCAGAAGGAAGGTTTCAAAGCTCACCTCCATCTTCACACGATTGCTTCCCTCTCCACGGTGGTGCTCCCGCCTCCCTTGGCCATTCTTGCTGAAACGGGTTGTCTGGACCAGGCACATCATCCCGGGCAGCAAATGAAATTCCTTTGGTTTTATTTGGAGGGACGCAGATAGGGCAGAGTGCGCTCCATCGTGATGCGGTTCAATGGAGAAAGATGTTCCAGGCTGGCCAGCCAGCCTCGTGGGACCCTCCTTCTGCTCTGGCATCAGGCATCCTATTTCAGGGGAGGTTTTTTTAAGCGCCCAGGTTGTGGCCACAATAGGTGGATAACGAGGGAAATTGTTGCTTTTCTACTCTTTTTTTCAGGAGCGTAGGGAATGCCCCAAATCATTGCCTCCTAAGATATTTAATAAAGCTGGGTTTGGCAGCTGATTCAAGACTGGGCAACTGTGAGCGCGTTCGCCTATTCTTCCATGAAAAGTAGTGTCGGGATATTCAGGATTGCGGCGAGACGGGAGGAGATTTGGAGGGAGAAGAGAGTGAAAGGCCACCCCAGCTTTCCCCTCTCTTCCCCCTCCCCTGAATTTCAGCGGTGTGAGATCTCCACCCTGTGCATAGGAAATAATATCTTAGAGGAGCCTTGAAGCCATTTGTTTTCCATTTAATTGGCTAGTGGGGAGAAAATAACGAAGGGAAGTCATGCAGGGGAAGTTCTCATCAGTGCTGTTTTTGGCAACAGAGTCACAACATCCTAAATTTATTTATTTAATTGCATTATTAAAAGTATAAATAAAAATAAATCCAGGAGAGCAGCCGGATCTATGCTTTGCATCTCTGAAATAGAACCATAAATGCCACGGAGCACCGGGGGAATGATTTATTAGCCTGTTATCGTGAGTGACTGGGACGCTTTCGATGGAGTCCTTGCTAATTTCTAACAGCTGCATTAAATCACAGATGCTATCAGCTATTATAAAATAATCACCCAGCGGTCCGCGAACCAGCAGGAGCCCAGGGTCAGCGCTGGAGCCCTTCATTTGTTTCACATCCCAGCCCCTCCGATCCCTGCAAGGGTGGGAAATAAATAGGACTCGTAGTGGCCTCGTTTTATCATCCGGGAGTTGACGATAAATAAAACCTCTATAAACCTTTTTCTAAAAGGAGTTCGGACTGGAATTTGCAACGAGAGGAAACCTTGTTTTGTGCTTAAATATGGCCGGGTGATGTCAGGGCTCCTGGGTCCTATTTCTGGCTCTGAAAGGGAGCCTGCCTTTGCTGATTTATCGGGCCGAGGGAGGATTTCAGGGTTTCGGCTGCAGACAGGGCTGGAAGGAAGAAGAGAGAAGGTCCTGTGGCAGTTAGGGACGTCTGTCTCGGCTCCTCCGCCTTCGCTGCTGTTTCAGACAAGTCACTTAAATTTCCCTACAGCTCGACTGCCTTCCTCTCGCTTGACAAATAACGTGTGTGTTTACGTGGCTGGGCTCCGGAGGGGGTTAATACTTGGCCTGGAAATCTCTTTAGAAGTGCCAATTTGTAGCGACAGAGAAACAACAATGAATAGGAGAGCCGGGGAGGGCCAGAAGAAGTGAGCAAGCGGCTGCTTATCAGGATGGTGGCTTGCAGAGCCAGCCACAATAGCAGGGGTAGTTTTAAAGGGTGAAGGAGATGGGAGGGGGAAGAAAAAAATAAACCAAGCCCACCACAAATAAATAAAAATCAAGCAGTTAGGAAGAAAATGCCGCCCGTCTGCAGCGCGCGTGTTTTTCTTGACAGTTGCGCTTTATGTTAGAACAGGCGCTTAACGTGAAAAATGCCGGCTTTAATGACAACGTACTGGGGGGAGATGCGGGCTGGGCGGGCGAGTGACGGAGCAGCTCCGGCTCATCGTGCTGTCGGACACTCTTACCCGGGGACGAATGGCCCTGGGGTCTTGCACCAACCCTGTGGAGCCTGGGGAGATCATTTTGGACCTGGTGCCCGCTGTTTTGGGAATGGGTTTGCAGCGGTGGGTCCTTGTTTGAATCAGGGTGGAGGGGCAAAAAAGGGACTTTGCGCTGAATATGGTAGAAGGAGCCTAAGGGCTATTTGTTGGTGGAGGAACCGGCTCCTGGTGGCAACCTCGGTTGCTCCAAGGGCCGTGTGTCCGTGGGAAATGGTGCATGTTGGAGGGACCCTGGGCTTCCAGGGTGGCCTTGGGCAAGTCCTTTATTTCTCCAAAGTTATTTGGGTTCCTTTGTCTTTTCCTACCTCATTATTCTCCCTGCAAAATGGCATAACGGGCTTTGCGGCTTGCAGGTTGTTTCCTCACTGCGGTATGGGAGATTGTCGGGTTGTCAGCAACCTGGAGATAGCAGGGATTGCTGACAGCGAGCAGAACTGAGTCAGTGCCGTGTACAGAAACCTTGCTCAGCCTTTGAAACTGCAGTCAAACCCTCCCCCAAGGTTACTCTTGCTCATAAAGCATGCTTAGTTTTGTTTGCTGCAAGCCGAGGTTTTAATCCCAGAATCCAGGCAGACCCCAGCTTTGAAGAGAATTGGGTTGGAGTCAGAAGTGAATGGCTTAGACCAGGCTGACTCTAAAAGATGAATTAAAACTGACCCAGGGAGATGGAGATGTTCACATCCACACCCCGGCTTTGCAACTTGCATATTTATCTGGTTGTGCCCGATACCACTGGGAATAAATCAGCAGTGAGACACGCGCAGAGCAGATACCCTGGCTCGGATAGCGGGGGACCAGCTCTGGCGTTCAAATCAAGCTCCCAGGGAAGTTTTCCAAAGCTTGCGGGAACCGAGATCCTTCCCTCACCTGATGTTTTTTTTCCCTCACCTAATGTTTTTTTCCCTCACTTCAGCCCTTAGAAGCGAGAATTTCAAAGGTGAAAAAAACATCATCTGCACTGGCCACAGAGGGGAAAGACGGAAAATGCTGAGAATTTTTATTTCTCCTGGGACTTGCAGCCTGCGAAGCCCGGGTAGTTCAGACAGGCTGAGAATAAGTGTTTAGACCTTTATCTGCTTAACGCGACGGCCAAACCTGCCATGGCGAGCATGCTGGGGCAAGGATGGGGAACGTGCTGCCATGGCGAGCATGCTGGGGTAAGGATGGGGAACGTGCTGCCATGGCGAGCGTGCTGGGGCAAGGACGGGGAACGTGCTGCCATGGCGAGCATGCCAGGGTAAGGATGGGGAACGTGCTGCCATGGCGAGCGTGCCGGGGTAAGGATGGGGAACGTGCTGCCATGGTGAGCGTGCCGGGGTAAGGATGGGGAACGTGCTGCCATGGCGAGCATGCCGGGGCAAGGATGGGGAACGTGCTGCCATGGTGAGCGTGCCGGGGTAAGGATGGGGAACGTGCTGCCACGGCGAGCATGCCGGGGTAAGGATGGGGAATGGGGGTGTTTTCCTCACCGATTCTGCAGAGTCCTTGCATGGGTTCCTTCTGCTCCCAGCCCTCCTGCCTCTTCTAGCAGGCAGGAGCTGAGAGCTGCCCCATCAGCAAGGTGTTTTGAAGGCTTGTGCACATCAGCTGGTTGCCTTGGGAGAGGAGGTGTGGGTATAGGTGTGAAAATGAGTGTGTCACAGCAGAAGCAGGCTGCTGGACTCACCCGGGATGGTGGTGGACAGGGCGAGGGTTTCATTGCTCCGTGGTGAGAGCCACCGGGCCATTGGAGACCATCCTGCCCCAGAGGAGAGGGCTGTTTTGGAGGGGATGAGGGGTTGCGTGGTGGGCAGGTGGAGCACAGAGCGCGGTGCTTCAGCTCTTGTGCTGCAGGGCACAAGCCATTGCTTGCAAGGGAGAGACAGCTTTCCAAGCTGCCATTCATCGCTCTGTAATTAGGCATATTTTTCTCTTCCTCCCTCCCTCTTTGTCTTTAAATCTTGCTGTCTTGGCCACTCTGCCGATACCGAGGCAGGTCTGAGGTTGATGCGGGCTGGCAAATCCTGCTGTCCTGTGTCAGAATAGGGCCGTGCAGGGCACCAGGGCTTGCAGTCAGTTGCAGCTGCGCCGCACGGAGATGGGTTTGCTGCTCAGCCCAGTGCTGGGAGATGCGTGGTCTTCCTGCCTCCCACCATGGCAGTAGGTTGTGTTGGCCCTGCCAGCCCTGAGGTGGGTGCCTCTCGTGCCATCCAGGTGTGAAAAATATCAGCGCACACCGAGGAGAACGGGTAGATAGGATTTTCCTTCCTTTCACCTTCTGAATGTGTGCTGTGGGCAAGTTTCTGAGCCTCCCAGGACAGGCAAGAGCGTGGTGTTTCCCTCTTCCAGCATCTCGCGTAGGTGGCACAACTGCGCTCCGATCGTTTCTACATCTCCGTATTTTGTAAATAAGCCCAGAGGCTATGTGACGGCTTCGTATTTAGAAATAGGATGAACAGGGCTATGTACTATCTATTTATTTGTTCTTTTATTCATTCAGTTAAGAGCTTGCAAAACACTTTGCAAGCATCTATGAAATGAGCCTTGTAATGGTCCCAGGAGAGGGAAGAAATGTTCCTGCTCCACTTGGCAGGCGAGGGAAGCTGAGGGGCTCCGAGAGGTTTGCTGCCTTTGCCCACGGTCAGGGCGAGACCATGGTAGACGCAGGAGTAAATCCCAGGTCCCATTTTCCATTTCTAGTCTGTAATGGCTGCAAAGACTGAAACGCACGTTTCGTGCCTAGGCTTGTCAAAACCGAGCCGTCTGTGATCAAGATCCTCTTTTCTGGTGTTACTCCTGCTCCTGGACTAATTTGGGAAGGTGATTGTGCCTCCGCACCTTGTCCCAGCGAGAAGTCCTTAGGTGGTATGTGAATATGGTACTAAACCCCATCAAACCCAGCCTGGCTCCTTTGCTGTCAGAGCATGTTCCCATCTGCACATCTTCAACTCCTCCATCTCAGAGGTGCCTTCAGGCCTGTCCATGCTCCTGGCCCCTTGGACCTTGGGGTGGCCAGCGCCCTCAGTTGGAGGCCACCATCCTGTGCATGGCCTCCTCTGGGTTGCTCCCCTCTCTTCCCTCTCTCTGTCTTTGTGGTTGAGGTTCAGCTCGTGGCCCTTGAACATCTGCTGTGGCTTTTGCCAAACTTGGACCTCCACCTTCTGGCTGCTTCATAGGGGTTGGAGCGAACCTGAGATGCTCACGCGTGGTGGGCACCCCAAGTGCATGTACGCCTTTCTTTAGGCTGGCAGGCGGTTTTGCACCTCCCCTGGGCTCCCACCCCCTGCGCTCACTTTGGGGGCTACGGGAGGGGTCCCTTCGAGGTGGCAGTGGGGGGAAACAGGGCCATCGCGCTGCCCCGTGCTTGGCCATGCTCTGAGCAGACGAGAGCCTGTGGGGGTGTGCAGCACTGCTGCCCTGTTTACAGCAGCTCGGCGGCCTCCGCTCTTCCTAACCTACTTTCCCTCCTTTCCCTCTAAATAGGACTTTGGGGCCGTGGGTGGATGGAGCGGTTCTTCCCGTGTCCCCCTTCCCCTGCAGCTCAGAGGGTTCCAAGCAAAAAAAGGGCATTTTGCTCCCTCAAACCTGCCCACCCTGCTCTTGTCTCGGGGACGGACGGACACACGGGCTCTGTCCCCAGCAGCAGCCCACCCTACAGCCCTGTCCCCGTACCTGGTGGCTGTCCCCAGCAGCCCTCGAGCTGCCGCCTGCCCGTAATGCACACACCGGTACCTGTACCATGTTGAGGCTTCCCTGAGCAACCCCACGATGGAAAACCCACATCCTTTGGGGTGGTATGGAAGCAGGCAGGCTTTTAATTGCTGCTCACTGTCCAAAGGGGCTTTGGCCTCGTCCTGCGGAGGTGGGGGAGGACAGGCTGCCTCCCTCCCCCTTTCCCGCAGGTGCCGCAGGGCTGCAGCTTCCCCACCTGCAGCGGATTATCTGCCTGCCCCCTGTGATTAAGGGGGAGGTAGGGACCACCTGTGTCCTCTGCCCAAATAAATTTGCCTCAATGGCTAAACACTTGCAGATGTGTACCCTTCCAGCCCTCCCCTTGCTTGTCCCAGCAAGCACCAGAGGTTCTGGGTCCCCTCCGGTGTCCCATCCCACCCCCCAGCCAAGTGCTGCATCCCCCCATCCCAGCAGCGGGGTGACTGTAGACCCCCATCCTTGGACCAGGGCTCCATCCACCCCGAGGACACCCAGCTTGAAGGTACTTCCCCACCCTGCACTTGGTTTTTCTTCTCTTCTTTCCTGCTCCAATTCCTTCCTTTTTGGCCCCGGTCTGATTTTTTTTTTTCCTCTGCTTCTCAGAGATGTGGGAAATTTTGGCAATGGGCGTCTGGAAGCAGGATGCCGGCAACACACTGCGATGCACCGGGGTTTTTGTTGGGCTGTTTGGCAATCAGCTGGCAATTTAATTTTTTTAAATTTTTTTTAATTTTTTCTTTTTTGTAAGACAACGTCCTCCATGAAGCAGGCTGAACTTTGGTGTGTTTTGATACGGAAACGTTTTGGCAAGGAAGGAAAATGTCGCATGCCTGTAATGCCCCCTTCCCTCGAGAGTCGGGTTTTAAGGGAAAGACCGCATGGGAGTTGAAAACTTGCCCAAACGCACTAAATACCAGCAGGAATGGCAACCTAAAAAATCTTGGCATCGCAAAGAAAATCTTAACATTTTGCTGTCCTTAGGAAAAATAAATAAATCAAATCCTGGGTTGTTGTCAGAAATAGTGCTGGAAAATTAAATCCTCGCCTTTCAAGCTTTTTGAGGCGATGTTGTGACGGCTCCGCGCGGTTCTGCCGTACCCGGGTGTCTCAGCCCCTTCGAGGTTTGCTTGAGCAGCGCAGGGTGTTTTCCGAGCCGGTGTTTTTTTCTTGAATATTTGGTGTAACCAGGGAGGCTGCTTTTAACTCCGCAGGGTGGGTGTCTTCAGAGCAGCTTCCCTTTTTTGGGTTTTTTTTTTTTTTTTTTGAATTTCAGTTGTCAGGTTTGCATGCGGTTTAAGCGGTGCCGTATGTCTGTGGTTCAGCCGGGGATTTGAGCCGCGTGCTGAGCGTTAAGTGTCCGGTAATCCCGGTGAGATCCCCAGCCATCGCGCAGCGGCTGAGCGGGTGCTGCAGGTCCTCCCCACCCACGACCTGCCTCGCCACGCTGGCGGCCTGACCCCAGGCTGGGTTTGCATGTCCTTGGAAGGATTTTATGGAAGCGGGGAGGATTTATGTTTGTATTTAGGGCATTTGCCTGGGCATTGACTGCTAAACCAGTCCGGCAGTCGGGTGTTAGCAAGAAACACGAGTCTCAAGTTTGCATTTTCCGCCCAGGCGAGCTCAAACACTGCGATCAATTTGAAGAATAGGCTGCATTTTTTTTTTTTTTTGCAGTTATCTC
>VYXH01006881.1:364699-419020 GCA_013397275.1 Burhinus bistriatus | reverse complement strand
CGGAACGGTGCTGTGATGAAGAGGCAGAGAGGGCGCACGGAAAGCGCAGAGCAGGGGCACGTGTAAAGACACTGGTGGACTCTACTGGGAGCACACCTTCTGTCATGATGTTATGAAGACCCCACAACAATTTGTTGTCGTTTAGACAATTTTATTCTATCACCTCCCCATCTGGGAAGGGGAATCGGGGAAAAAACAAGGAAACCCGAGGGTTGAAACAGAAACAAATTTAATAGAATATGACTAAATAATTAACATTAATAATACTAAAGAACCAATACTGATCTCAATACCACTATAAAATGTACAAGGATTATACTTAGCCAATTGTATCGGTAGGAAGCTATGTGCTCCCAGCAGTGGACAGCAAATGTCGGACTCTGGGAGCGCTGCAGCTTCAGGAGGAAGGGAAGGCCTCAGGGGTCCGGCACCGGGGCAAGAAGTTCTGAGGATCGCAGCCATCAAGGAAGAGACAGAACTTCTCAGCAAACTTTCTAATTTAAACTANCCATAAAGATAAGCCGGCGCAGCCGTGAGCGCTGACGGATAAAGCCGGAACGGTGCTGTGATGAAGAGGCAGAGAGGGCGCACGGAAAGCGCAGAGCAGGGGCACGTGTAAAGACACTGGTGGACTCTACTGGGAGCACACCTTCTGTCATGATGTTATGAAGACCCCACAACAATTTGTTGTCGTTTAGACAATTTTATTCTATCACCTCCCCATCTGGGAAGGGGAATCGGGGAAAAAACAAGGAAACCCGAGGGTTGAAACAGAAACAAATTTAATAGAATATGACTAAATAATTAATATTAATAATACTAAAGAACCAATACTGATCTCAATACCACTATAAAATGTACAAGGATTATACTTAGCCAATTGTATCGGTAGGAAGCTATGTGCTCCCAGCAGTGGACAGCAAATGTCGGACTCTGGGAGCGCTGCAGCTTCAGGAGGAAGGGAAGGCCTCAGGGGTCCGGCACCGGGGCAAGAAGTTCTGAGGATCGCAGCCATCAAGGAAGAGACAGAACTTCTCAGCAAACTTTCTAATTTAAACTAAATGCGATGTTCATGGTATGAAATAATCCTCTTGGCCAGCTTGGGTCTTGCTTCTCCTCATCCCTGCACCTGGCAAGCTCAAAAACACTGAGACCTTGAAACCCGCATACCATAGCTGGCTAGAAAGTAAATATTTTCACAAATTCAGACACTAGAGTCTTCTAAAAGTGCAGTTTTCCCTAGCATTAGAAGAGACCTTACCAAAAAGTAAAATTACTGAAAGAGAAATTAATCCCGTGTCGCTCAAACCAGGACGTGTGATCATCCCCTTCCCATTGGATTCACTGAGAGCTGTAAATGTAAAACAGGTACTAACCGGTTTCATATATGGACTCTGGCCTAAGCATGCAGGAGTATTTGGGCATTGTTCTGTTGAATAGCATCAGATATATCAAATGCCCACTAGCTAAGAAAGGGGGCACACAAACCTTAAGACAGTTGCAACAGGTATGGAAAGGCCCATTGCAGGGAAGTTAGAGAGGAAAACAGTAGAAAACAAAACAGAATTGCAAAAGAGACAACAGGCAGTGGTAGCCAAAAATATAACTTGATAGATTAGACCAGTTTTGTCAAATCATGTATTCAGTCGCATTTTCCTTTGCTGTAGAACATTCAGCTGGCTCTGAAGCCTGTCAGCTGTAGTAGGAGGATATGCCCAAATATATATTCAACATTGCTTTCCTGGTATTTAATTAGCTTACTTTTGAAATATATATTGTGTCAAAATACATGTGAATTAGAAATTCATGAACCGATTGAGAGAAAAAAAATACTGTTCACCCTGGCTAGTCTTTGAGCTGTTTGATATCTTATGCTCAAATTGAGGCTTAAAAAATGAAATGAAACAGTTTTGTGGAACTTAAAATAGTTTCAGTAAAGTATCTGCCAATTCAAACCCAGTACTTACTAAAGTGTTGGAAATATCTACATAGAGACGTGAAGACCAAGCCAGATTGGAGCGGGATGCAAATGTATTTCTTCATTATTCTGTCTAATCTCCTAAAAATAGATGTTGGGCTCTGACATTTTAAGGAAAAACTTGACTCGAGCATCACTTGTATAATGGTGTTTAGCTTTAATTTGCACATATTTGATGTGACCTGCTCTTAGGATTTAAGTGGTTGCTCATTCTAGTGACAAGGGTAACTAGAACATCGGTATTGTTAAGTTTCACAAGTCACAGCATGTAAGAGAAGTGAAGATCTAAGACCTGAATCTTCTGACGAATGCAGTCATGCATGAACTTCCAAGGATGCCAGATTATCATTAGTTTATGAGGCAAGCAGGTCATCTCAATATTATGTTCATAAAAATTTTACTAAGTGTCCTGTGGATTGCTTAAATGAAGTGAATCTTTCTATTCTTTCCTTGCAAACCAGCATATAATAAACCCATAAATCTGCCTCCTTATGCACAAAAAAATGTCACGTAGCTTAAACAGGATAGGATTTATACATGATGAATTTTGGGGTATTTCTACCTGTTAAAAATATCTTTTTCTCTGCTTCTCTGGAATCCTTTACTCATAGTCTTTTAAACAATCAAATAATCTCTTATATTTTCAAAAATTTAGTGTTTTGTTGAAGACTAGTGTAAAACCTTCAGATTTATGTTGAAATGTTAGAGATCGCAAAGCATCGGTTTCATAGTGCTTGTCAGTTCCACACAGGGAATCACAAAATTATTACATGTAATTCCAAAAAAAGGATTCATAGGCCTCAAAATGTGTCCATTGTTTCCAGTTTTATGAGCTGGTCTAATAAAATTTCTTTTGTCTCCGTAAAGCCTACAAACTAACATAAAATAAAAACTTATTTTAATCTACCTTCTACGAACCTAAATCTCCAAATTGCAAAATGCTTCCAGTTCCCACTGATTTCCACAAGCTTTGATTACATCCAGTCACCCCAACAGTCCCCTATAGGAACCTTCTACCCAAGGGGATTTTACTTATGCCTAAAACTATGTATCTCAGAAGACCTTAATGAATTCCTATAGCTCAAACTGGTGTACCCTGTTAAAGCAGCCAATAACAAGAGCAAACACAGAATTTTATTGAACTGAAAAATGAAGCTCAGTTTTGCCAGCTAACCGTGAACAAATTGTTTTTAGAATAGAATTGAAGAAACATGAAAGCTTACAGAGTGTTAAATAAACCAAACCTGAACGAAGTGCAAAATAAAATTGTTAGACAAAGTGAAATGGACTTTATGGAACATCTTTAATACCGAAGAGATTTCAGAGAGCACAATTAGTAACTCCTGCCTATATTTCTCCTTGTTTCTCGTTCTTCCATCTCTTCTTGCCCCGCTTGATACATCTGTCAGATCGGTATGGGATCAGACACAATCTTTAGCACAGCTACGATGTCCGGGGGGATTGCATGTTTATATGGGGCTGGGAACTCGACATCATCCAGCTGACTGCTGAGGGCTGAATTATGCATTTGATAATCTGTTTGGAACATAAGCCCCCACTGGCATAAAAATGAAACTAGCCTGTATGGGGCTTTTGTGTCTCTTGGATCAACAAACGCCTGCTTTTGTTAACCATTACTGTGGGTAGGTGCCACAGCACTTTATAATCTCTATTCTTTCCCAGAGCCTCCATCTCCTAGAGCATACGGATGTGTTTCCAGTACAGCACCAACTCTGTCAGTGTGATGCTCCCTCTTAGCAGTTCTGTCGGGGTATCACCTAATATGCACTTTTTTTTTTCGGTTGCTGCATTGTCAGGTGTAGGAGTCGGATGGCTGCGACTTCAGACCTGGAAGAACCCACAAAGTAGACAGGCAAAATAAGGGCTACAAAGCAGACAAAGATTCACAGATTATTTTGAAGAGGCAGCAATGGACTCCTGCCTGTATTGTGCCTGTGGTACGTGGCTACTTGGCAACTTCTGTCATTGTTGCTATAGCATTCATACATTTTGAGAGCAGCAGCCTAGACATAAATGTACATGCATGCTTATCTAAGCAACACACCATGTCGCCATAGATCATTATTTTGTGCTTTTGATGTAACTTCTTAAATACAGGAAGTGTTTCTAATTTCCGGTGACCAGTAACTGACTTGTCAGAGCTGTAGTTATAATGAGGTTAGAGTCTCTTTTACCAGCTACAACTTTATCTCTGTTTTTCCATGCTGGACAAGTCATTGAAGATCCAAACCTTAGAACAGGACATTCCAGACTAGTTACAGTGTCCCTGAAAGCATTTGGATGAGTTTTTCAGAAGCCTGATGGCAGTTCATTTTGTAAACAAAGAAAATTGCTGAGATAGTCCAGCCAGGTTTGTCCTGGCACCTAATTTAACTGACTTTTGTGGAAGCTTTAGAAATATCCTCTCAGAAGTTATCTTACCAGGAGCAATATTGACAAATTAGTTTAAGTAATTAGTGTTTGAATGGCACTAACAAATCAGAATGATCCTTCTACTCTTGTTGGCACCAAGTTCCATGTCTAAGAAGCAGAACCGTTTGACCTTTGCTATTGAGGGCACCACTAATTTATCTTTGCAAGAATTGTGACTATTGAATGGGGCCCTTCCTTGAGATAATCCTTACTTACTCTCATCCTGAAGTGAGTTTTCACTGAGATAGAATAAGGTAGATAGTGCAGCTTTTGTCCAAAATTCTATACTGGTTATAGGCGAGTCATTATTACCTGTGCAATGAAACTCTTTATTGTGCTTCAATCCATAGATATTTTGCTTCTGTGAGTTGTAAAGTATTTTCCTAACAATTTGAAGTCTTTTGTAACAATTTTTGAAAGTTGTGGAACTGTGGGGCAGTAGTTGGAACTGCCAAAGGAAGACTATAAAATGTTACTGCTTGCACTTTTTATTTGGCTTGTGCTTTCTCATTTTCTTCCCCCTTGCTCAGCAGCCTTGTCAGTGAATATGTACTCAATGACAAAAGAAAGACAGGATGTGCGCTCTTTTTATACTCAAAGCAAATCTTGTCAAGAGAAGCCAGTCCTTCCTATTTTTTCAGTCCCTAGGCACCGACTGGGCAATTCCACCTGCGTGTATCAAATACAGATAAAGAGAGGGGTAGTACTTCTGGGATCCCATTTTTGCTTCTCTCTTCTGATCATTGAAACATGAAGGTGAAGTGGAAAAAAAAGAGGGATTTCGTTGCAGTAGAAATACTGGAAGTAAGCTGCTTTGGTCCACAAAACAAATGTTTATATGACAGTTACAAAATCAAGCCAGCTTTCAGGCAGTAGAAAGAAGGGGCAGTGGCATTATAAACGGCTAAAATAGGAAGAGCACGGTGCCAAGAGTCAGGAGTTTCCTAGATCTCTGCCCCAGAGCGTGGAAATGTGCCACAGCTGTGCTGCAAGTTGTGTGTTAGAGGCAGGCAACACATGTACGTACCCAAAGTTGAGGCTACCTGCAGATCCAGAAGATAATCAGGAAAACTGCCAATGTATAAGTCTGAATGGGGAGCAGCCGAGTAAACATGTTAACAGGATAATTTTCCCATGTGGCTTCTGGCAAGCAGCTGTTACTGGGGGCTGGCTGGTGAGCCTGCAATCCTATGGGTCATGTGGAGTGCGTTTCTTCTCCTGCACCATCTCAAGTAAGCCGGAGCTCTTGAGCCACTCTGCGGAGTAATTCCAGTGAATTTTAGCTTCCCCTCCGTGCTTCCTTTATCTCTTCCTGAGAAGAATGTGCGCTTACTCTTCCCTAAACGTCTAATATTCCTAAGAACACAATATTCCTTCTCCACTCAGGCAGGAATAAGGCATTTGTACTCCCAGTTTACTAAATGAGTTGTTAAGCTGTACCAACCGAAGCAGTTCTTACAATTGTATCATTGTAACTCTTCACTCTGCTAGAAGGATACCTAGGTCCTCTTACTCTTTAAAAAAGACCCTATTTTTGCAGTTCATTTTAATGTCTTATTACCCAAAGCAAGCAGTTTGGCTATTTTAAATTTATTTAATCTATAAACATTAGAATGCATTGACAGAAAATTCTTTTGGATCTCCTGAAGGTTATTTTGGTCATCATTTTGTAACTTCAGTAAAGCAGAAATAAATACTAAAGTTATAGTTGCGTAAATGCCAAGTCTAGCAACCAGAAAGCTTCAAGTAGTCCTCTCTGAAAATCTAAGATTGTGAAATAGCTGCAAAACAAAGATATTCCCTTAAATATCTCTAACATTGACTTTAAATACTGGAATACTTGATTCCTTCTTTTGGTTCTTATAATTTATTCAGTCTGCGTATCAGGAGAGACAAATGGAATTCATGTTAATACACAGAAACTTTCTTCAACTATGAATAGGGCTAGGTGACAATTACTATCCTATTCATCCATTCTTCAAAAATAACATTTTTGCAGGAAGTGTCTGAATTCTTTGTTTTATCAGGGACTAATTAAATTTCTCCAGTTCCTGGAGATAAAGAAAACGTTCAGATATGCCATGCAATTATTATTAGTGAGGCATTGCTACATACGTATCAGATCAATTCACACATCTTCCAGAAAGAAAGCTTTTTAAAGGCTTTGTACTGGTGACTGTGGCAATACTTGGCAGTTACAACAGAACTCCGTTGCTGTTCTATAAATTATATTGTGGTTCAGCCTTAGAAAACCACGTTTTGACTTGTTCTTCCCCTTTTTCACTCATATCATTTAGGTTTTGTACATCCTGGCAACGGCAGAAAGCTTCTATCAAACAACCTTAAGTGAAACCCAACATGAATCCACTAGTCCATGACCTTTTTACTTATTGGACCAATATTTTCCCTTTTGCAGGCAGACTGCCCAGAGACTTTGCTTTAAGCAGCTAACAGCACTTCCTCACAACTCTTCTTTAAGAAAACACCCAGTCTACATGCTACCCTATATGGATGTCCTTTCTAGCAGGTATTCCTAATAGGAATTTTATCATAACTGGGAAGCAAATTAATTTGTTTATTAGCTGTTCCATCATGTGGGATAGCTGTCACAGTTCCATACGGAAAAAAAGTTTCTTGCTGGTGAGTTTTTGGCAGTCTTCAGTTACTGTTAAGTAATATAAATGGTATTTTTCTCAATAACAAGAGGAAAATAAAAGACAAAATAAGGCTAAAATGAGCAAGAAACTGTGCTCTTAAAGTAACGGGACATAGCCAGAAAAAAAAAGAATAAAGAAACATTTCTCTGCACTGAAAATGCAGAAAGTTTGGGTGAAGTTACCTAATTGGGAATGTTGGCAAAACTGGCTAAGATCCCTTCAATTCTATGTTTGAAATATATATTTACATTTAGGTATATATGTATACATATATATTCTTTTTTTCCTTGGGCATATAGTGCTAGTGAAAATAATGGAAGCATGAGCTTTTCAGCTTCAATCTTTTAAAGTATGCCCTTGGTGCAGTTACTTGAGACTGCATTTGGTCTAATTACTTGAGGCTTTATCTGCAGACTCTGGAAGCCATGGTGTGAGTGGTAAGCACCCCTGAAATACACAGGAAGTAAGGGAACTCAGAATTTCATACTAGTATTTCCTTAGTCCAATTTGTGTACAACAAAACTATCAATAAGTGGGTTTCCTGATCATAAAGCAATTTAGCTACTGCCTATGAAAAGTGAAGAATATTTTTGTCTTCTGCCCTCGGGTCCTGAGGGAACTTGCGGATGAAGTTGCTAAGCCATGCATCATATTTGAGAAGTCGTGACAGTCCGGTGAAGTTCCCGCTGACTGTAAAAGGGGAAACATAACCTCAATTTTTAAAAAGGGAAAAAAGGAAGACCCAGGGAACTACAGGGCAGTCAGTCTGTGTCCAGCAAGACCATGGAGCGGATCCGCCTGGAAACTATACTAAGGCACATGGAAAATAAGGAGGTGATCAGTGACAGCCAACACGGCTTCACTAAGGGCAAATTGTGCCTGACAAATTTGGCAGCCTTCTACGGCAGCGTTACAGCATTGTTAGATAAGGGAAAAGCAACTGACATCATCTACCTGGNCCCTGAAGAGAAGGACTTGGGGGTGTGAGTTGAGGCAATGCGTGCTTGCAGCCCAGAAGGCCAACCGCTTATCCTGGGCTGCATCAACAGAAGCACAGCCAGCAGGTCAAGGGAGGTAATTCTGCCCCTCTACTCTGCTCTCGTGAGACTCCCACCTGGAATACTGTGTCCAGCTCTGGAGCACCCAACATAATAAGGACATGGACCTGTTGCAGTGAGTCCAGAGGGCCATGAAATGACCAGAGGGCTGAAGGACCTCTCCTATGAAGACAGGCTGAAAGAGTTGGGGTTGTTCAGCCTGGAGAAGAGAAGGCTCAAGGGAGACCTTATAGCAGCCTTCCAGTACTTAAAGGGGGCCTACAGGAAAGATGGGGAGGGACTTTTAGGTGATGGTTTTAAACTGAAAGAGGGTAGATTTAGATTACATATTAGGAAGAAATGCTTTCCTGTGAGGGTGGGAGGCACTGGAACAGGTTGCCCAGGGAAGTTGTGGATGCCCCATCCCTGGAGGTGTCCAAGGCTGGGTTGGATGGGGCTTTGAGCCACCTGGCCTAGTGGAAGGTGTCCCTGCCCATGGCAGGGGGATTGAAACTAGATGATCTTTAAGGTCCCTTCCAACTCTAACCATTCTATGACTCTATGATTTTATTAATCTTAATTTCTGAATTTATAAATGGGAAATAAAATACATTTGAGGAAGTTACTTTTTTTTTTTCAAAGCAATTTCGTTTCTCTTTTCTTGTACTAATGTCACACTTTGGTGCTTGCAGACATAATTATGCTGGGCATGTGCACAAGAATATTTTTTCCTCTGTAATGGAAACTACATGAGTATCCTCAGAATTTCTCCACTTTACAAAAACTGTTATTCTTTAGCATAGTGAATCATTCAGATTGTGTAAGAGATTTCCAAGTAGCTAATTTACATTATGGAAAAGAGAAAGGTAAGTGGTCTAGAATCATCATAAATGGATATCAGACTGTAGGTCTACAGATCAGATCTAATGTATTTATTAAAATTTCATATGAGTTTGATACAGCACAAAAATACAGCCCTGCCAGCAACAGTTACCAAAAAAATGCTTACATCTAAAATCTGCTGGCAAAGTAAAGCACTACCTTTTTCTGGTGGGTGGGTTTTGTTTAAAAATAACTTGAAATAAAAGCTGTTGATTCAGGTGGGCTGCCACCAAGCACACGGGTACTTGTGTTTGGTTCAGATACAGGGTTATTTTTAACAATGTAAAAAAACTACTGGTTTGTGGTCAGAATTTTCCTCCCGTTTAAATAGATGTCTGTTTTTAGAATTTTCTGGGGCTCTGCATAGGTACAGAAGGCAACACTGCTGTTCACAGCTTGAAAAACACAACCTGTAAGCATTTAGTGATTCTGCTCTGGTGTGTCCCAGCCCATTCATAATTAGGGTTGTGAATATACTTATAGAAGTGTTCAGGGCTAGTCATTCTGTACTCTCTATTCTTAAATAGTTTTCAAGGTGTTTTCAAGGCGTTTTAAACTCCTGTTTCTGAATGAAAATGTCTATGCGTGACCTTCCAGGATGGAACATCTGCCATTATCTGTAGAGCAGCAACATACTGTGTACTTAAGAGTGACAGAATTTCTTTCACAAAGCCCATAATCTTCTTCATCAAAGTCTGGGCTGCCTTTTGGTCATTACAAATTGCCGCATTTTTCAAAAGATGGATACTGATGTAAAATTGTTGATTTAGCAGAATATCATGTCTGCAATAACTTAAAAGTATCAGTCACTGGAAAGTATAGCAAACTTTTGAAAGCTACAGCTGATCTTCATGAGCAGTACATGCACCATTTAATAAACAATGAAGTTTAAATGTCTTATCTGGGAGGAACTGCTTTAATAATCCAAACAGAAATGAGCATAAAATAACAGTATCTGCTTAAGAGTTGGATCTTCTGCATAAGAGTATGGATTCATATTAGTTTTTACCCTCATAGCTTACTTTATATAGTAGCAGATAATGGACAGGTGCTCCTTCCTGGATACTAAATGAAAACTTACTGCAGCTGGGGTAGAAGTACTGTTGCTGCTGCTATTTATTTCTACTGTTGTTTCATTACCTTGCTAGATCTCCTTTTTGTGTTGTTTTTTCTTTCCACAATTGTATTTCACTTTTGCATTGCACTTTCTATAAAAAATCACAACAGATATTTTTTGTAATTCTTTAGAGCTCTTCACTGTTGCATCAGCTAGAACGACCCACAGGTCATTAGTAAAGCTTGCAGTGAAAAGAAATATTTGGGTTTAGAATTACCATGCTCATAATGGTGGTGGTAGTGAGAAATCGCATGTTGGTCATCCCTCCCAAGAGCTACTCTCCTGGGCCCATCTTTGGCTTGCATTTGGAAACAGTCTTTATCATCATGAAGTCTACAGCCTGTGTTTTGTTGTGGGTGTGTTTTAATTTAAAATGAAAGCTTGCACAGGGATCAGGCTGAGCATCTGGTACCTTTGTTTCAGACTGAACAACTCCTGACCCTTGACATAGGGTGAACCAGAGAATTGCTTGGTTTTATATATATTAAAATATATATAAATAAAGATACATAAAAAGGCAGTAAAAAGATATAATTTATTAATACCAGAAAAAACAGAAAACTCGAGTGATTTTATTTCTCACATGAAACCAACAGAAAGATTTTGTCTAAGTGGCTTAATGGTAACTCTGCCATTTTCATACTACATACAAAATTTATCCTATACACAGTTTTACACGCTTTGTTTAATTAACAGTCTGTATTAAAGTCACACAGGTATAAGACAGACCGTAGCAGATGGTAGATGATCATAAGTGTCCAGTATTTCAATCCAGTTGCTGAAGAGAAGCAACAAATGCTGCATCTAGCATTAATGATGAACTGGTAAATACATGAAAAGCCATTATGGAATACAGATAAGTGTACAATGTTACAGAGAAAAAAGAAATAAAACCTCATGTAGCAGCATAAAACGTTAAGATTAAATCCTGCCTGAAAAATGGTACTTGACTAATTCATAGGTATGAAGTCCTTAAATAACATCCAAATTGAAGTCTCTGTAGTTGTTTATATCTTAAATATATTCAAAAATCCTCCCTCCTTTTTTACAAAACAGTCTTTCTGTTTTTTCATGGCTTGAACATTCATCATCTTTTGCGGTATCACAGACCATTTGGTAAACGTAACAACTGAACTTCCTGTTAGGCTTCTGTTCTATATGTAATACAAGGTCTTTGTCAAAGTAAACTTCATGACTGTAAGTCTGAAATGAGAAAAAAAAAATATCTGATTGCCATCTCTATTTCCATAACTTGCTAATACCTGTACCATTTTCCTTGGAGAACAAAAAATATTTAACATTGGTGACCTCCATGATCAGACAGCAATTTTGTGTGGATACACACAGACTGCCCTTCCAGATAAAGGACAGAATTCTAAACCTTTGAGAGGTTTCCCACATGCCTATTTTAGGAATTCAAGTGCAATTCAGAGCATCTGATTTAAGATCCTAAGTTGCCTATGCAGTCAATGATAAAAGAGGTGCCAAAGTGCTGAATATTTCACACCATCTAAGTTGGATGTCCACCTAAACTTGAACAGCCCATTCCATCTCTCCAAATATACACACGGTGAGGTTCATGCTTAATTCTATGCACGAGTAGTTCAAGTTAAGCTAGTGAGGCTATTTGCAAGTTGTGAAGTTAAGCTGATATAACCAGCCAGAGGGTGAGTATTCAAGTTGATAAATACTTCAGAAATACCTAAGGACAACCCCTCCCCCAACCAAAAACCCAAACAAATCAACCAACAAAAAAATCTTAATTTCAAATCACGGAGATTTTCAGATAAATGAACTACTGTCTGATGGAATAATTAAAATTTTTGAGTTACACCTATTATTTTGTACAATCCTCATCCATAGCACTTGGCAACACTATTTATTTATCTGCTTCAAATCTGAACAAAAATGGCAGGTAAATGGGTATGGGGAAGTGTTAGCGTAAACAAAAGACAGAAATTCTCCTCACCACATCCCAGGACTCCAGTAATGGAATACTCTTCAGTAGAATCCCGTGGTCATTGCAATGAAAGTCAAGGTGTGCTCTTCCATCAGCTCCTATTTCAGTAACTGCCACAGTGGATAACAAATCCAATTCATCTTCATAATCCACAATTTGGAATGTCTTAGGAAAAACAAAACCTTAAGTTTATAAATCAAACATAAATTCACATTCCCCTGTACCTAAGCTGCATAGCTCTCTTTTTCAGGTGAAAGCAGACATGGAAAAATTCTCGTTCTTAAGTCTTCTGGTCTGAAAAAGAAAACTTTGCCAGCCTGTGTTGGCATCTTTCCCAACACAAGCTGTCCCATGTATTTCAGCAAAATTCCTTAAGATAGGAGAGAAGAAAGTGATGTTGTGAACAATCCTAATGTGCAAGTAGATGTATTTGATATGTGTCATACAGAAAATAGAGAAAAAAGTACTTTGAAAGTGACAGAAGAAACATACTTAAACACCATGCCCTCTCTTGAAGCGGACATGTTAGAGATGGTATAGCTTAAAACCGTAACTGGTTTTGAGAGGATGGGTATAGTAGGGTAATTCCACTCACATGAATACCTGTATGTTCTCTTCAGAGGTCGCTCTCACTCCACAGAGTATGTTTCAGTGAAGAATTAAGACCAAAAGGTAAAGACTGTGAACTGCTTTAATTGCCTCCATCTCACTATCATGAACCTGGCAACATACTCTTTAAATTCAAGACAGTCTTTCTCTTCCATAATGGAAAAATATCTACTGGAATTACAAATACGGTGTAACAGTGGGAGAAAAAATAGCATGCAGACTCTAATTTTTATTATGTTTAAAAAAAAAAAAAGTGGATAGAAATGAACTGCAGACCTTAAGGGTTATATTGGACTGTCCTGTATTTTTACCATAGTAAAATATATTTCCTCAGAAAAAAAGAATAGAAATGACTGCCAGAAACTGATGAATTTTAACTATTGTGCTTCAGCTCTAGACAGAGAGCTAAAAAATAGTCTTCATAACCTCTTGAAGACTCAACACCAAGGCATGTGTTGTTTTCACTCTTAAGCAGTTACTTAAATGAAAAGTGTTAAATACCTTATCCTGCAATCTAATCAAAGTAATTGGGAGAGAAAAATATAGTTTTGAGATACTATATCAAAGACTAGAGGAACCTAAAGCAAATAAAAAATGATTTATGTTTCTTTCAGCTCATAAAATGCTTTCTAAGAAATGTTTAAAGGAGATGTTTGAACACAGAGAAGAGTAATGGTTCGTCACATTAACATCTAATTTCTGTGTGACTGCAGTTGCATGGAGTTATGACAGTATCATGGCGCATAAGATCAGTTCTTAAAAGAAAGAGACTATCCAAAGCACAAGTGTCAACCAAGGAGAAAAGACAACAGAGAGGGGAATGAAGTAATTAAGAAGACAAAGACAGCCACAGAAGAGGAATAAAGAACACAAAGACTAACACAGCTAATGGTTACAGCCACTGCACCTGAAACAAGAATGACTTCTGGCTAGCTAAACGTCTTAAATAGTGCATGAACTGCTCTTACTCACTACATCAGTTACCTCTTGTTCTGGGTCATCATCCAGCAAGTTAAAACGCTTTTTCACCACTCGACCAGAAGCTGTTACAGTAACAGTATTGTTCACCTTTGGAGAAAAAGAAAAAAGTGGCTCTAGACTTTCAAGCATTTTAATTTCTTCCTATTTGACAATGTATCTATTTAATGGCTTTTGCTTTCTGACCTTGTTTTAATCTCTCAGATCTTGTTTTACTCATTAGCTATGCATGGCCCTAGTGCTGCTATCTCTTCTTTATGGGGGCTCATGAACTCAGTGGCCTTAGGTGAGATATTACTGATGTTTACTCATATTCAGAGGTTCTCAGTCCTGTAGAGGTGGCAAAGGTTCTTGGCTACCGTAATTTTTAGAACAGAAGTGACTGGAGCCAAGATGCTGGAATGAGAATTAAGACAGTTAAGTCACCACCAATTTGTTTCTTAAACTCTTACTTCCAGAACATGGGGAAAGTAGCAACTTAAACCTATACTGCTGCATCCACTGGGCATCATTATAAACCAGAAACATTCAAAACTGGGATATCAGTGTCTTAATGGAAGCACAGACAGGATTAGAACTCATATTTCTTTACTCTTATTGCAACAGGGAAAAAAAAAAAAGCATGGCAAGTCATTAAATGACAAAGCTTATCGTTTCTGAATTCAATGTAAATCTTATTCTTGAGTTAGTTTAGATTTTTCATACCCAAACTTTTCTCCTGCAGAAGCTTCAAAATTAGTATCGCTGATTTGCAGGGACTTTACAGTACTCATAAATGACAAAAACTTGCTTTTATGCAAAACATAACTTTGTATGCTGAAGCAAAATGACAGTTCCAGGCACTGCCAAGAAATTGTCTTCACAAGCGTGCTCTTTGACCTTTTTGTGATTTTCTATCACAAAAGATTTCATGAAACAACCAAGGTGATTTCACAGCTCATTTCTACCAACAGGTTTAGATCATCCCCTCGCCACTTGGTTCTACCTTTCTGCACTCCTCTGACCCACTGATGATTCAGTTCTGTTCTGTTCCAGCTACAGTTGAGCTCACCAAGCAAGCAGAAAAGTATTCACCTTTTGTGCTGGGTTATTAGTCTATTATTTTAGTGCACTGATTTGGCTCACCAAGGGTTAGATGAATGCCAAACCTGTCACAAGGGAGTGACAGATGTGCATGGCCAGGAAAAGAAACAGACTTTTGGAAGCAATGCATTGTCTTATGAAGACTTAGCCCTAAGTTACGAGAGACCAGAAACATTTCTAGCATTTCTATGATCGACTTACCTGAGCACCAGAGATGCACACAATTATAATTTGCTAGCACCTTCTTTGGAAGGAAATCTGTCACCATCTTTTAATTATGTTTTGTATCAGTGATACATGGTTATACTGAACACTGTAAAGAATGCTGAAAACTAAAGAAAAGACTGGAGGTTTCAGAAAGCTATCCTACTGTTTTCAAAATTGTTTTCATACAGTTTAAAGTCCAATGAAGACATGGAATGTCTTTCAATAAACTTTAAATTAAGCCCATAAAACACAGTGATTACTCACATACACAAACCCCACATGCATTGCTCAAAATCATGCATTGTGATCTCGGACATTAAACTCACACAGTTTTCTCTGTTGGCCACAATCGTAAAATCTTCTGCAATCTCCATTTGATCTGTGTTATTTTTAACTTCCTTAAGCTTCAAGACGCTACAAAAGAAACAGAAATTACAAAGTAAGTCATGTATTCTAATCTACCTACTACAATACTTCCGTACTTATAATTTTAAAAAATCAGGTATATTATAACATCAGAAATAACTGAAATTTAAGTAAATTATTTTTAATTTATGTTTATCAATGACATTTTAACACAGTGGTCCTTGAACATTTTTCATATCAAAATCTAGTGTTGCCTGCCAGGGCCCACATTAATCACACAGAAGTCCAAAGATGTTTCTACCAGAACTTCTGATTCTGACAAATTACTAAATTTTGCAGTTTCTAGGGCTTGATGAATGTTTTGGCCTGCAAATTTTCAAACTACTGAATTTATGCAGTTATGCAACTTTTCCTCTAATGAAAATAAGATTTGAGAAAAAAAGGCTCATACTTTATCAAATTTGGTCCCACGTGGATTATTCTACCTGACATATCTGGATGAAAATATATCCAGTCAGGTTCCAGTGAACAGCATTTCATATCCTGTATGCCATTTTTTGCCTGAAGAGGAAGGGAAAGCTTAGAATATCAGTATTTTGAAAGTCTCACAGATCTAATTAAAGAGGAAATACTGAACTCCTCTCCACATACCTCTGAAGGATTTTAAGTATTGCTTCTAATCATGATCAGAACAATGACAGTGGAATAACAATAATAAAAAAAGATCCAGTTCCAATTTTCAAGATATTCCATGGAACAGTTTCAACTTTTTTAATATGCAATAAGCAATGACCCTGTACCACAGCTATACATGGTCCTACCTCTCCTGAAACTAAGCAAAATGAAGATTTAGCCTACGCTCTGCAAACACTTCAATAGTTTGAGTGTCAAAGACATCAGATGTGTCAAGACATGAGAAAAGCATTAGCACAAACTTTGACTTGAGTTTCAAACGTCAGGCTCAGTCTCTTCTGTGCAAGTATTTGTGGAGCATGTAAGTCTGGGATAGCTTGTGACCTACAAGCTGGTCAAAATCTTGGGATTTTGGCAGTGGCTTTTTGTTGTTAAATTTAGCTGACCCTGATCATTCAAATTTTCAAATGTATGAACTCACATAGAAAAACTAGGTGAGAAAGGATTGTACAAGTCCCTTTGAATCAAAATTGATTTTCAGCTATGGTTGTGAAAGATCTGTTTTGAAAATAAGGGATAGGAGGGGGATCATTGTTTTGATCAGGCTAGTAAAAGAGATGAGGACATTTACAGATGAGAAGTTTTTTAGTGAAAAACCCTGAACTAACAGGCCTAGAAGCTGCCTGTATTACAGAAGTATCTTCAGGTCAAATCCAGATCCAAAATAAAAGCTGAGATGGAGAGCTCACGCAAAAGAATACATGATGAATAGTACATAAACAAAAATAATTAAGAACGAACGCTGGATTAAACCGAGTAATAAAATCTTTCTAGGGAGAGAGAGAAGGTACAAATCAGGAAATAACTACAAACATTAAGGAAACTTATTCTGCAATTTCTTAAAACTTAAAATGTTTCTTTAGTCATGCCATTTAGTAGGCTGACTAGTCAGAAGTGCCCCAAGATGTTAACCATGCAAGGAATCAGGTAATGAGATTCTGCTTGAGCTTTAACTTTTAAGCCAAGAATACAGTGCTGTGTAGCAGACAGTGCTACGATTATATTGGAATGAAGGAAATATCAGAAGCAGTACTAATTCAGAAGAAAACATATTACACTGGATAGCAGATGTAACACTGTGGGGTGACCCCTGTGAGAGCACCACACTAGAAAACAAGAGTATTGTTACCTCGAGCACTACTCAGAAGAGATGAAGACAAACGTGATATACATTCATTTCAGAGAAGCTGCTATCTGAATATATTACCAAAGCATTGTCTTTCAGGGAACAAATATGGAAGACTCCTTTATGTTTTTTCTTGTTAGGTGTGATGATATAATGCCAAGGGTAACCTCCAATTTGAAATGCATTCTCCAGAGAAGATGCTTCAAATAGCAAAGGTGGGGTATCTGCAAATATTGTGTAATGTTAACACCATTAGTAGCAGAACAATCATAATTCCATCGATCCTTACAATACTAAATTCCAATACAGCTATTAATTCTTCAGAACTTTTGAAGACTGGTGGAAATCCATTGGCTGTGATTGGCTGCTGCCTTAGATCTTCATGCTGAACTGCTCTTCTGATACTTTTGACTTACTTCATTCCAAATGAGCTGGATAACCAAAGATGTAGCAAACAATTAAAATTAATCCAGCTCATCTGAATGACAGGGGATGTACACATGAACAGAGCAAAGAGAATATCAAAAGGGTCATTATTATCTTGGGAAAAATAGTGATAAATAGCTGGAAGCAAGCTAACAGCAGCAATCTCAAATAACAGAATTAAATGCAGAAAGATACCTGAATCTGAATATTTCTTCTCCTTTTGTGTAATACAACAAAAGAGTGTGGACTATAATGAATGCAATGAATTTTTGTAATTAATGGCAAAAGGTAACTAGTTTTCCCTTCAGTTCACTTGGGATAAATTATACAGATGTAATATGCCATTCTTTCAAGTCTTCCGTGTACTAAATGAGAGAAGCATCTTTGACTGAAATGGACTGCACAGAGCTTTACAACTTCTAGCAACTAGCTAAATAAAAGCAATTTCTACAGCTGCTATAACTGAATCAATTTTAGACTGAAGATCAGCTCTTTCTAACAGTACAGAGAAGAGCTAGGAAAAAAATTGACAAAATGTGGAGAAAATCTGCAATTACAAGGGGCATTTAAACAGGCAGAATGTAAAACCCGAGCTGAATTACTGTGAGGAGAACAAGGTTCTTATCTGGACTTTTGTATCTCAAAGGTTTCATCCAAATTCTGAATTGTTCTTGTCCTGCTTAGTCTAGATAATTATCCAGATCCTAGCCAATGGTGCTAAGATGTCACGTGACATCAGAAATTACATTTACATAGTGCTTCTCTGTCTTTCCTTCATTCATGTTTCCAACAACTTATCCATTTAGATTGAAAGGAACTAGTTCACTGCCCATTAAAATGAAGTCTTTCCTAAGCTGGCAAGTGGCTGTCTGAGAGTTGTCTTTTAGACTAACAAACACATAGGAAATGGGAGATTCTGTGCAAGATATAACAAAAACCGAGGCATCTGCTGAAAATGTAGAGAATGTTGAAGATGGAGGCATAAACAGAAGACCTACTGATATTAAAATCTGCCAGAAAATTAAAAATGAGACAAGAAAATTTGTTAACATCTTACCCTCCCAACTTTTTCTTTTTAAATAAAGCATATATAGCAAGGCCTCTCAAAAATTCTGGTAGATGGACTAAATGATAGATTCAAATGTATTTCAGTAATATATCAATCCTAAGCAGTACAGGCTGCTGCTAAAATATGCCTTTCTTTTTATATTCATTTGGCAAAGGTTTGCAAGATCGTAGCCACCTAAACCACTGTGATAGCGTGACTCTGCTGCCTCAACTCTCTCTTTCCTCCTATGTGTCACTTTCTCCTGTTGCTCAACACCTCCTGTTCTCATTGTTCGTAAGTCCTCTTCCTAGCATTGCCAGTTTTCAATCTCCAGTTGAGACTCTTTGTTGGCTTTCTTAGAACTCTCTAGCCTTATCTAAACATGAAGCCATAAAGTTGTTCTTGGCAGCACTAACAAGTATTTGTTTTAAATGTGAAAAAAAAAATCTTAGCAAAGTATCTTCCTCTCTGTTATTTTATGAAATTACTGTATCCTCTAATAATAAATCAAACTACAATTTTAAGTTCTGGACCTTTCAGAAAGTGACACAATAAAGACTTATAGGTACTTTTCCATTCCTTCCACTGTGACCAAAATCAAATTCCTTACTAGTCAATAGCTGTAAATGACGTGGTAGGTACACAGTAGCCTGTAAGTTTTGATCTCTATACACTTCCTCTTGGGTACATAACACACCATAAAACCAGCACCATAATAACTGCCACCCCTTCAGACAATTTCTGTAGGGAGGCTAGGACTAAATAAGCAGGATAATTACACAGTTAAATTATAGTAAATACAGCCTTAAACTCCGAAACTGTTAAAATCTTGCTCACTGAAGCATTACATTACATTGAACAGTCAGTGGGCCATCCCCTTCTTAAAAGCAAACAGCTCAAAAACCACAGGAATGCAACTCTCTGCAAAGAGCAGCCATGGCAAATGTCTGTCACGAGTTCAAAACTTCCTAACCACAAATTCTTGAGTATGATTCAAGATCAAAAATGTCTTCTTCAGTACATTGGTTTTAAATCTCAAAACTGAAAACTACAATGATCTCTAAGACATCAGAACAAATCTGGTATAGGCTCCCTATTAAAGCTCCCACAGCATGTTTTCCACAGGGCCCCTAACATGGGTTTGCAGCCTGAGACAGCGGAAAATGAGGAGAAATTTCCATTTGCAGAACCTGAGACATCAATTATAGCAGCCTGTCATTTTGTTTTGATAAAACATTGTGTTATAACTGAAAGCCTTCACTATGTAAGTCTGTATTT
Organism: Burhinus bistriatus; assembly: GCA_013397275.1. Taxonomy (NCBI): domain Eukaryota; kingdom Metazoa; phylum Chordata; class Aves; order Charadriiformes; family Burhinidae; genus Burhinus; species Burhinus bistriatus. Next base: position 399,142 of record VYXH01006881.1, on the reverse strand, counting down.
TATCTTTGCATATTTCCTCAGGTTTATGTGAATCTGGTTTGGTTTGCCTGTTATTATCTGACACTGTTTGCAAACATAAAGATCAAAAGCATTTTTTGTGTGGACAGTCACCTGTAAAATCCATTTAATACAGAAATACTCAAAATTAAAGAAATAAAAGCGTGCATTGTTTGATAATGGTGAAACCTGCTTTTTTTTTTTTTTTTGGAAGTGCCTTGGGTGTGAACTTGTGAGAATGTTTTTTTAAAGTAAAAAAAAAAATAAAAAAATTCAAAGACAGTCACAGGCTTGGGTCATTCATTAGGATTCTTAGCACCAAGTTCTAATTTCAAATGTACTGACAGAATTGATTGTTTGGTTTCAGAGAAATTAAAGTCATTACATAAAGCAGAACATTCATAAGTTCATGATTTGAGGCATAAGAATTGTTTTTAAAAGATAATTTGTTCTCTTCTCAGGAATTAATTTTCATGAAACTGGCACATTTCTGACAACTTAGAAATATCAAAATGCAACTTGGACAAATTGTATGCTGTCTCCTTGAATTGCCTCTGCAAGTTAGATTAAATGTTCTCACATCTTTTGCTTACATACTGTATATTGTTTCTGGGTGTTACTAATAGCTGTCCTTGCCCTTCCTCTTTCCCAAGAAATAAGGAAGGGTTTTCCACTTCATGCATTGTTTATGAAGTTTTTCAAATAGCTTAGTTGCTGTACTAGTTTTCTAGGTAAGTCCTATATAATTAATTCTTGTTATTAGTAGTAAAGCAGAGCACATTTTTACTGTAATGTAAACCCAGAAATATACCTACAGCACAATATAAGTACAGTAATTTTAATGTTTTTTCTTTAAGTCATAACTAATCCAGAAAAGCCACCAGCCAAGATAATACAAAGATCATAAATACCTGTTATTTTAATGTTACATGGGAGACCAAATGGATACTTTCCTACAACGCCCACTTGTCCATTCCAGTTGAATTCATGTCCCAAATCAAATGGCTGTTCCATGAACTAAAATAACACAGAACAATTTAGCTTTACTGATGCGTATTTACCTGCTCTTTAGTTTTACTGCTTTGTGACTACTCCATTCTTTATCTTGTTAGATACTGCTTGAAGTCTTATTTTTGAATTAACATTTGATTTTTGATTGGAAGAATATAAACTCAAAAGTCTCACTGCAGCTCTGTTTCAGATCAAACAATCTTCCATGCCCATCAGTTTCTAGCCTTAACACTCATCTATAACGACAGACTAGGTGTGTAAAGAAGAGCACACCCTGGTCTAGCATTTACATATTTCCTCTCCATATGTGCTTAAGTGCCTGTCTGACTGTGTATCTCTTATGTTTTGCCACCTGTAACTCGTGTGGGTAGAATTTTCTGATAGTGGATCCATTTGCATCTTCCAACTGTCAACAGATTTAGGCAAGAACTCTATCCTTTGACATGTTCCATATGTACCTACGTGGCATTACATGAATATTTATGATTTGTTGCCCCAAAATAGTATTGGACTGTATGAAAAATTTTGTATTTCGTTACCTGTTCACAGATGGCCTGGAAGTTATAGAGCCTGACCAGCCCCATGCTATACATTACAATCAAGATTCCATTAGAAACAGCAACATCTGTCACACTATTACCAAATATCTGGAAAAAAAAAGAAGAAAAATATTCTATTAGGGAAGAAATAATTGAGAGACAATGCAAAATACTGACATTATGTCCTTAATTTTGCAATCACTTCAATTTTTCATTCTGACCAAACCCTACGATCAGTGTTTTAGTTCATGAAGTTTTCTGTAACTCATCTGTTCTGCTGACTTTCTGTAATATTTTGCACTGCAGTAACACCTGAGGTTAGATTAGTCACGTTCTGCAAGCAGATTCATTCTCTTATCAATTCTCAGCATATCTTCATACCATGTTACCCAGTTATTATAATACATGAATAGACTATATTACCCAGCATCCCACAGGAATGTCAGCAAAGCTAACAACTCAATCTAAAAGTACTGATTTCAGTTCTTCTGTTCTTTCTTCATCACCAGGGTAAAATACTAGTCTAATCATGGCTCTGTGACTGTGTACAGCTGTACTAAAACTACATTTTCCAGCTGTCACAGAGCACAGGATCCTTTCTGAATCCAAATTAGACACATACATGAGAAGCTGACTTAAACCCTTTTAACAATTATGCAGTATTCCTTTGTGCCACTGCTTAACGCATCTCCACTGAGAAAAACCCAATGAACTAATTCTTAGTATTTAATGAAGAACAGCTCGTGAAGTTTGTAATTTTTTTTAATAGAGATGCTTGGAAATGTAGCTTTCATTTCTTTAATCTGAATCACTATGTGAAAAAGCAATTAAAACAGGGTTAAAACAGGCTTGAAAGCAAAAAAAAAAAAAAGAAACCTGAAAGCTGTAATATTCCTAAATTTTAACAGTATCAATGATCTTATGATCAGTTTGGTCCTGAAAGATACATTCACTCCTGAGACCTTGCCTTTTATTTAGTCTTATGGCTCCTTCTCAATACATTTGTTAGCTTAGGTCCCAGTGTCTTCCAGACCCAAACTCTAAAATAGTCTTCCAAACCTAAACTTTCCTTTCTATCCTTGAGACCTTGGCTAGTCTGAACTCAGAATTTATTGTGGCATACCATCTCAGTAAAGCAGATGCATTTGGTACATTCTGCAGTCTTGAACAGTAACCCTAATCCTAACTTTAATCTAACAGTTACATTCCACTGATCTGTATCAGGTTTGACGTTGCATTCACTGGTTCCTTCCTCTACTGGGTGTAATTCTCAAATCTGAAATTCTGCCCTGACATTATTCCTAGCTGTAACAATACTCTGATGATTAATCAGTACAGGCCCAACTGAAGAAGTATTCTTTTAGACGTTTTTCCTACTATGACCATAATGAATCTGGCATGCCCTTCTTAACTAGACTGAGAATACCTTTGATACTGGTAACAGCTGTTTTTTTCAGTCCTAAATACTAATTTTGAACAGAACTATACACAGTGCCCCTAAACCTTCATGGGCCCAAATACAAAACGTTTAACCCCACTCCTTCACTTGTCAGCCCAATCTCAATTACAGCCTCAACCCAACCCAGCACCAGCTAAAACCCACTAATAGCTCTGGACCCCAAATGAGGCTATAGCTCACAGAGCTTTGAAGACACAGTTTGCCTGTTTGTACTGTTCCATTTATAAGTTGTATCTAGAGCTCTCTTGACTTAAAACAGCCATGTTTTTTCACCAGAGCAGTAAAACTTGCCATCTGGCTTGAGGTTTCCTAATACATACACTCTTACTTACAGGTCACAAACTGACCTCAGAAAGGTTGTTTGCTCTTAACTGATAAGAGCAAGACACATATTTACATTTTGCCATTGAATATCAATGATAATACAAGTTTGAAACATTTGTAACTGCATATAGAATTCATAGGCTATTACTAGGAGTGGGTCAGAAGCACATCTATCTTTCTTTAAAGAGGTGAAAAGAAGTCTACAAACATTTTAGGATTCCTTAATTCTTATGATTGCTCTACGTAAAGGCTAAAGTCCATCTACATGTCAAAGAGTAACCCAATAGCAGAATGCATTTCTATTTTCTCTTCTGGTCATTCAAATTAAGAATCTTCCCCCCAATGCCCCTATCAGACACAAGAACAACATTACTGCTAATTAATGTTTCACGGCACTATGCCTTTATAAGCTGTAAGTATGACTTCTGAAGTTCTGTGACAATTGCCTAAACCATGCCTCATACAACTTCTGTACAGATTACGATTAATAGAGGAATGAACATACCTTTTTGTTTATTTCTAGCATTCCAATGAATGAAAGAGGCAAAACTTGGAATACAGCAAGACAGAACAATACAGACTGTTGGATACCTGCCTGGGAAGGAATAAGAATACTGAATATAGTTACTACACTTGAGTTATTTCATTAACGGTAGGACATCTTCATCTTCTACCATAATAACAAAGCATGATGTCTCCATCTCTGTCCTTGTAAAATTTTTTTTGATTGATTTTGTAAAAATAAAAGAATGACAGATTTTTTTCAACAAAATTACCTGTTGTGCTGTTGCAGGGAGCTTATTCTGAGCTGACTTCACAACCATTACCTCTTGAGGAGTATCCCAACTCAAATACCTATTCGTGACAAGAAAGGCCTATCTTAATAATTTAAAAATCATTTAACAATAAACACATTATTTCACATAAAATATAATCTACTATAACTAGGCAGATTCCTGAGTCCAGGTAAACTGTTCAGTACCTGGTTCAGGAGAGGTACCCGAGTTATTTGCTGTTTGCAATAATGTAAAACCCATGGAACTAGGAAAGGTTTATTCCACACAGGATTGTGAGAAAAATTCTTAAAGTATAAACATTCACTATCTTAATTTTTCTCCTTCCCTTCACAAATCACCACCGTCTTAGCGTTCAGCCTAAAGGAAATAATTTCTTCTGAGAACTGAAAAAAAGATGCAGTTTACCAGAAGCAGTAACTGCTCTGCTTTTAAAGAGCAAAATGGCTACCCTATGGAGAAGAATGCTTGCAAATTAAAAAAGACTTAAATTCTAAATGTATTTTTCTTATGTTTTATGAAGTTTGTTTTACAGCTCTTAAAGGTCCTCTCCTGGTACATTGCTATTGCAATGTTAAAGGCTGTAAAATTGTCAGAGAAAAGACAATAGTAGCCTAGTTTTTGTGGCTTTTGCGGAACTTGATACCAAATTTGAGACCATAATACTTAAACTGCTGAAATTCTTCTAGAGAAAACAGCATGCAGGAAGAGTACTCCAGGTAATACGCTAGACTAACAAACCTGAAGTCAGCCATAGGATAGTACCAAAATAAACATGAGTCCCTTCCTCCAGTATAGTACTAATGATTGTTAATTATATAAAGGCTAGTCAATGTTTAATACCTGAATTTGCAACAGGAACCAGCAAGGTATGTTTTTTCCAGTACTTCTCCACTATCAGCAGAGAGACGTAGAAGCCAGTTCTGCACTGTCAAAACGATCAGGGAAGATTTATAGTCTGATGGACTCGGTAGCATTTCCCCCTACATAACAAAAGGTTATCAGGAAAAAGTTTGTACCAGGAGGATATATAACATTTTGGCACAGTAACAAGAAAACAAAAGTTAATACACATTCCTCAAAAACTAAAGGTGGAAAGCTGCCTGCTGATCACATCAGGATCTCTAAGCTCATGTCTGTGCTAAATAGTCATCTAACTACCACATAAATAATCTGTTGTCACACTTTTTGCAAGGCAGTTATCTTTTCTAGAAAAGACACCTTTTAAAACTTCCTTGCCTGGCAAAAATGAAGTGTAACTGCTTATTGATCTAATTGACACCAGTCTTGAAGATAAAATTGTTTAAGTATTGCAGAACAAGACATTCAGTGGTAACTCAACAGTAACTGCTAAGAATGGTATTCACAGTGCTTTATTTTTAGGCACCTCAAGGATAGGGCTAATATTCCTAAGGTCTGTGGACACTGGATGAGAGAAAAACTCCTCAAGGAGAATGGAAATTATGTAATCTATTAGCTAGAATCAGCAGAACAGCTTTTGGGCAGAGTTGCTTTAATGGGTCTTCAGTTTATCTGCTTTTTTTTTTTATGTCAACAAATCCAGTAAAAATTAAAACTCCCACTGACTGCCCTTGCTAATTAAAAAATAAAGAAAAAATGAAACAGAATTTATGCTGTAAGGAATTAGAGTTAGTTGCATAAACATAATGGCACTGTTTTTAAAATCTTCCACAAAAGCTCACAAAAAAGCACCTGAATGCACTATTGAGAAAATCAGAGAAGTATACCTCTGAACATTTAGTCAAAATAAATAAGCACATGTTGCAAACCTTAAATGACCTAACTCCATAAAAACACTGAGAAAAGAGTTCACAGGGAAAGAACACTCTATTCTAAATATGTTTCATTGAAAGCTATTGATTTGTTTTTTTGCACAACAATGCTGTATTAAAAGGTAATCTTACCAGTGGGCATTCCAACAATAAAGCATCTTCTATTTTTTCTGACTTAGAAGACTTTGGCTTTTGATAAAGTATTCTTGGCTCTCGTGCAATGCTGGAGAAAAATGATTGCTAATCATTAGTCTACTTTATAAGCTACTTTCTAGCAACAAGTAACTTCATACAGTTTTATAAATCCTGCCTTCTCTTCAGGCAGGTTAGAAATCTAAATATTTTATTTTTACTTTGTAAATATAACCTGAAATTGCTCTCAAAATAAGGCCTAATAAACACAAGTTAGTATAACATAATATTTAAAAGCTAACCTTCTCTATATTTTCTGGTTTGGTTTTGTGGGTTTTTTTCAGTTGTGTTTTGTTTTTAAATAACAAACTTAATAGTAACATTCTTACTTTAGTGACATACATTAAAAAGAAAGCATATTCCAGAAACTAAGGATCATCCTGGAATATACTCCTCAAGCTCTTCCAGTGTTGCCTTTCGTAATATAAAGGTGCGGCATCATGTACAGATATTTTTTAAAAAAACTGTACTACTAGAATGAAAACTTTGCAGTGTGCACAGTTTTCGCCTCAGGGAGAGGATGAGACAAAGACAAACCTGAAAGATGTTAGACAGGTTAACCAAGTACTGGAAAGCATTCAGACAACGTAGGAATAAAACACAGCTAAGTAAATTTAGATCTCTGCTATAAGTGATAGATTAATATAATTAACTTTCAGTGGTTTATACTGACAAGAGTAATTTGTCTTTTATGTATCATATGACACTGTCTCAAAACTGTTCTGACCACAACTTACTCAGCAACGCAGTTCTCCCAGTCCCTGCTACATCCCTCACAAGATAGATGGGCAAGGACAAGGACTGGTGTACAAGAAGGACTTCCCATCCTCTACCCTGCCCTGTGCTGCCTCCTAAGCTGTGCCTCTGCGGCTGATCATGGAACAGGAGAGTACATCAGATCAGAGAACTGATCTGCAAAATACATTAACAAAAAACAGCAAGTACTCTGCACACTGTACTTTTACATGAATAACTTACTTCTTTAATGCAGAATTTATAGACATAGTACCAAGCTTGTTACACAGGCTGATTTTGTGACACGTTCTTTAGCATGCTGCTAGTTACCAGGCCACAAAGAAGTACTGTTCATTTGGCTTTTTAGTGCAAAATTGTAAAATGGAAGATTATCATCTTCCACTCCTGTTGAAGTGCTCTGAAAGCTGAAGTTACACAGCACCAGTAAGATCAGACTTTCCTTCACCAAAGCAGATGTCACATTAAGACACAATGGCATCTGAGTGTAATTTAAGAAAGATTTATGCACCTGGTTATTTTTTGTTCATAAGTAAATTCCACTCAATTCACAGGGGCTATTTGGATGAGTAAAGTTAGCAACATGTCTAAAACAGAGTAACAGTGTTAAAATTGTAAGCCAGGGTAACTTAATTGTAAATTTATTACCTGCTAATACAGCACTGGTAATTGTCTAAGTAAATTCTTCCTCTTTCATATGTAATAGGAGATGCAGAATGAGTTGTCCAAACGTTCTTGAATTTAGTACTTTCCTGAAACAGACCATGGTAGTAACAGTGATGGCTTTTGTAACAACTGTTGCTTTTGGAAAATATTTTATTTGGCTCCTGCAGCTTAACAACTTACTTTAATTGAACCTTTGCTGTTGAATACATAAAGGAAAATACTTTTTTTTTTTAAACCAAATTAAAAGATCTTTTTAAGGGAAATTTTGTCTTTTTTAAAAACCCAATTAAAAGATTTTTTATTAGCTAATATGGGTAATGAATATTTTGTCATTAACATGCCTGCATTAAAATTAAAACTGGCAAGTAGACTTTAATGGCAACTTTTAAAATCAAGGACAAAACTTGCCAGAGTGTAAATACGCACGTAACTCTTTTACATGTAATTAATTGAATTTACTGAACATCTGACTCCATTCTGCTGGTGTTTTGTGTGAAAGGTACAAAAAATGCATTTACAGTTACTTGCAAAAAGTGCATGAAATGTTAATTAGACAAACTGCTCACAGAGTTTCTTGTGTGCATTAGAGACCTCAGGAGCTCTATACCTTTAACAAAGGTTTCAGTCTTACAAAAAAAAAAAAACTTGTGTAAGTCAGATGTACTCATTTTTATTTCAATAAACCTTGCATGCCCATTGATCTAGTGGACACTTTAGCTGACTTCCAATAAATATGTTTTCAATAAACCAGAACTGGCAATTAACCTCCACATATTCACTTTCAATGCATTTCTATCAACTACTGCATGGGAGCCGTAATCGTTTTGATAAAAAAAGCCAATTCACTTTAGTCTGTAATTGGTTTAAATCCTGTTTTTTTCTGTAACATAAATCTCACTGACACATTAGGGGTATGTTTACCTGAAGACCTCTTCTGATATCTATTTTGGTGTGAAAACTTGATTCAAATTTAACACTGATGCTCCCTAAAACACTATGAATTTAATATCAGTATTAAACATTAAGCCATTTTAGGGGAAGAAGTGATATAAAATCTCGTAAAAGGCTAATTCTAACACGATTATTAGATTTACAAGTGCTTCTGCAGCTTTTCCACAGCATCGTCCTCTCTACATTTCTAGGTCTGAGCCTCATGAAATAACTTTAACTATTTCTAGCTCTCTTCAGCTGAACTGCAGCTTTTTTTCTCCCCGAACTTGTTAGCCAGCGTGACCCGGGGACTTCTGCGACACCTGGGCTGACTGACGCTCAGACCACCCCGGCTGACAGCCCGTACACGCACCGCTATTACCTGACACATTATCTTTCTGAGGAGTCCCAGGTTTTTCCTGTGGGCGACACCAGCATCTCTGGCGTAAAAGCCGTGGGCCCTGCGGCTGAGGAGCCGGCAGACGTTGTGAGCCCCGGGCGCCCGGCAGACAGCTCTCCTCCCGCCAGCGGCTGAGGCGGCTGCCTGCGGGCGCATTGCCGGGCCTCGGGGAAGGCTCGCCTTTCTCCCCTGCTTCTGGCTCGCTCTTGGCGGGGCGAGCAGCCGTACAAGGCCCAGGCCCACGCCGTATTTCTCTCACTTCCCGGCGAGAGGTGAGGTGAGGCGGGGAAAGGCCCGAGCCGGCCCTTGCTCCCTGACTCCCTGCAGACACAAACGGGGCCCGTCCGACAGGGCGGGACCGGGACCGCACGCCGTCTCCCCCGCCACCAGCTACCACAAACGCCAGGCGACAACAACCCCGACACGGCCACCGCCTCCCCCCGCGGCCCGCCGGGGACTGTAGTTTTTCACAGGGGCAACGCCGCGGCGCGGCCGGACTACGCCTCCCGCCATCCCCCGCGGCAGCCCGCCTGCTCCCTCGTCACTTGAGGCGGGCGGGGAGCGCCGAGGCGGGGGGGGGGGGGGGTGGTNCGCTGAGGCGGGCGGGAGGAGGATTGTTTCCCTCACCCCGTGTAGGGGTGCTGCGGCGTTGCCGCTGGTGAAAGGCCGCACGAAGGACCGTGGGGCAGGAGGTGGGTCGCCGCGCCGAGGTCGGTGAGAGCCGCCGGCAGCGGTCGCCCGCCGGCACCCGCGGAGCCGCCCACGCAGCCGGACCTCTGCCCCAGGCCGGGCTGCGCTGCCTGAAGGGACTGGAGTGAACACGGTGCGCGTCGGCGTGTAAATGGAAGCATTTTACTCGTTATTTTTTAAAACAAAGGCAGGAAGGTTTTGTTAGTGATAGTTCAGTTAAGGGAAAGTGGGAACTTGGATCTTTTAATGCCGGAGAGCGGGGCGGGGGGGGGGCTGCCCGCGGGCTGACACCCGCAAGCGGCGGTCAGCCACGCAGCGTGCTTGTGGCATCCGCCACGCGTGGTTTTAGATACTGCTGTGTTGGATGGGGTGTACCCGGCCTTGTGGGGGCGGATTTCAAAGGATTTGTTTAAAACTCCGGGGTCAACAGCAACTTCTTGAGATGCGTGACACTCCATTTTTATATTTTTAGAGCTACGTCCCAAAAGTTGTCACTGTCATCAACAGCTACTTGCCAGCAGAGCAACTGAAGTCAGTGGAAAAACTCAGTTCCTTTCCTTGCCAGAGGCCAGGCACCCAAATGGGGTAATGTGGAAGTTGCTGATCTTTTATGTTTCCCTGTCTGTTCTTCAGGATCTCTGAGCGGAACCTTTAATCTTTGCTGATAGTGTAACAAAAGACAGATTCCTGTGGATTTTTTTCTGGTGCTTTGCAGTTGCTTGGATGAAGTGAGCTAAACGCACAAGCACCGTGGTTGCAGTTGCTTCTCCGAAGAGCAGATTAATGCTCTGCATACTGTCCGGTGGATCTACAACATTGCCAGTGACTTCAGAGCTGACAGGGCAGGGTGCACCTAAGCGAAGCCCATGTGGACATCCAGAGTCTTGCAGGGTTCTTCAATGTAAATTGTAGATAGTAGTAAAATACATGCTGCTCTACCTCGGTTCTCAGCATCTTTAATAAAAGAAAAACATGGTTTGTGTCGAGACAAATCATCTTTTGTTAGGTAATACAGTTACATGTTCAGTATTTTGTAGAAAATAGGGTTAAAAAACAATTTAAGGGATTGAAAGATGTATTTGGGGACTTAGATGTTATCCTGGTTTGAGGTAAAACAGGACCAGTTTTCTATTCAGTAATTTTACTTTTTAGCCCAAACCACGACAACTGTGCACGTATATGTATACGTAAAGTCAACACAGCTTTTTTTTTTTTTCCCCCTTTTTTTTTTTTTCTTCTTCCTATGTAAGCACGAGCCAGCAGAGGGTGCACAGGTTAACTCGGAAGCCTTCTTTCCGAGCTGTGTTTACCATTGATGGCTTCCTCTTGATGTTGAAGTTGTGAATAGATTAATTTAGTAAATCAGTTTTGTGTTGTATTTTGCTGTATAAGTAACAGGAAAAGACATGAATTATCGCATGGAAAAAAAGTGAAAAATAGGGGAAAAAGTAAAGGATTGCACAGAGTACTCATGTATTTAAATTCCATATCCTACAAACACTTACTGATATGTGGGAAGACAACTTCTCTGTAAAGTTAAACAAAAAACAGGATTGTAGCCTAAAGAATGATTTGTGAGTTTGTCTCTTTACATAATGCAATATTTAAGAAATTTGTACTAAGAGTGACTGGTATCTTCTTCATTTCTGTTATTCAAATTATTTCAGTCAATAATATTTATCATTACACTATTCCCAAGCGTGTGTTTAGCAAGTGTTACAAACAGGGAACTGTAGAACAATTAACACTGAAAATGTTTATCTTTAGTTGCATTTTTTCAGATTGTCTTCATTAGCTTAAAAACATATTAACTAATGTTCACTCAGTACTGAGGAGAAAGCTTTCTTTGCTTCCACTGTCTTTCAAGATCAATAGATGCATATGCCAACAAGAATTAAAGTTGTAGTTCATAGTCTCAATTGAAGAACGTTTTCCCTTTTTTATAGGAATGGTATGATTGCTTCTTAAAAGAATGAAAATACACTTACAAAACCCATAGTTTTATAAGATACTGCAAAAATGGTTTATATAGCAGGATAATTCCAACAGGAGTATCAAGATGGAGAATAGTGGCTGAAAATTCTCAATGATTACAAAGTTAGGAAATTAAATAATAATATTTTTTTAAACTCAAAAGGACTTTTTGCTCTCTGCTTGTCCCTAGTAATTGTTTGTCTGCTTTCTCACTTTTAGAAGTGACTATGTAGTACCTAGATACGTTATTTTATCCCAAATAATGTACCTTCAAGTTCTGTTGCTTATCTTCTGTATGTATGGTGATTCAAGTAAATGTTTTCAGTAAATTATTAGTTTTATCTCCCTCCCCCTGCCATTGTGTAAACTATTTCCTCTTTGCTCAGCTCTTTTTAACAGGCTACCTGGAAAGTGGTGTATAAACAGGCTCTTCTTACTCAACATTTTTGTACATGTGTTTAAAATCATATCTGGTGGGGTTTACTTGTTTGTTTTTATCTACTGTTGCTTTTTAACCAATGTTAACTGTGCTGTCTCTATGGGAGTCCGAATAAATCAAAATAATTTTTTGTTTTGTTTTTCTTTTCCCCTTGGTAGTCAGTGATCTGCAGTGGTTTTACTGAAGTTTCTGTGTGCCCAAAGGGAGGTCTGCATCAGTCCTGGTGATGATGCATGAGAAGGAAAAATGGTTGAGAGTTTTAGATCTGCTGAGTTTGAAAAGTTGTGAAATACTCTATTGTTTCAAATGTGCACAATTTTTTTTTGAAGTATATCGTTGAAAGACTAATCATGAAGCCCCAAGAGGGCATGTTTAGTCACTTGGTAGAACAGACTAGCATTAAGCATTCACTTAATGAACAAGTCTGGTTGACAGTAAAGTCCGCTCCTCACCTACCCTCACCCCCTTGATTTGAAATATTGAGAAATATTAATATGTATGCATTTTTAAAATAACCACTGGTAATTCATAGTTATACCTTCTGTGTTACCATTATCTTAAAGAATTTTTCACTTTGTGTTCACTATTGCCACTTGCATCTGTTTCGTGTAAGGTGTTCTGAGTTTTGGTAGTGTTTGATGGTGTTAAAACAGATCAACTACACTTTACAGTGCAGCATTGGGGATTAATTGTCAAATGTTGTGTAGATAAGCTTCTAGGTGCCAAGCAGAAGTAATTGTATGAAGTTTGTTGTTTCCAGAATACTTTTCTGTCTAGAAATATAACATAAGCTGCGCATACTCTTCCTAATATAGGCTATTTTATAACAGAGAGTCTACAAGTAGGCTTAGTGATTGGAGATGGAAAAAGTTGTTAGCTTTGTAGTTGGAGGTCAGTCAAATGTCAAAATGTTTTCATCCAATAAGAAAAAAAAAGACAGGTTATTTCTGTTCTGGGTTTGTTTTTTTTCCCCTTTGACATCTCTTTCAGAACTGATACTTCGCAAGGATTTTACTTGTCAATGAAGTGGTTTGTGTATGTTTTGGTGTATAATTCCCTATTTAAAAAACAAGATTAGAACCATTCTTTTCTCCTGTATCTTTAGCTTTTCCTCTGTGGATATGACTGCTCAGAGGTTTTAATGCCAACATCAATTAGAAATGGATTATTTCAGGTCTAGCTGGCAGTTGATGTGTATACCTTCTTTTGCATGTCCACCTTCAGAAAGCTGTACTAAAGGTGCTGCGTTAGATTGATTGGGGAGGGGAGGAGTTTTAAGGCTGTTTTCTTAAAGTTTCTCAACTAAACTGAGGACCTGATCCATACTTGTAAAAATGACAAAATTCTAAAGCCTGAAAGGCAGTGCTCTGCAGGGAAAAGTCTTCCATGTTGCTTTTCAGCATGGTTACCAAGTGTATTGTTTCTTTAAAGTTTTTTCTGAAAAATAGCTATGCTCCCACAACATATAGGCATTTTTAAAGCAATTCAGGTTCATTATAATATCTTTAAAGATGATGGTCGAATTGCTTTGATTAATAATCAAACTTAAAGCCTTCCTGACCATGGCTCTGAACAAGGAAATAACTCCTAATTCCTTCAGACAACATTTCTTGCTGTCCTGGCTTCAGGGTATACCATCTTATCTGACAAAGAGAAAGGGTGTTCGCCTGTTTCATTAACAAAATAAATTAGAGAAACAATCAAGCAATGACTGGCTTCTGAAAATGTAATTTAGGCTTCCAAGTCATTTAGATGCTTTTTGAACTTTTAGTTGTCAGATTGCCCATTAATCTCATGATCTATGGATCACTCTAACTCGTAGGAATATACATGTGTGTCTCCAAGGAATTGCTTCACATTTAACACTGGAAGCAACAGTAAACTTAACTCCCCAACCTATTCCACTCTCCTTGCATTTTCTTGATGTTTCAGAATTTATCAGCTAAAATTGTGCAATTATCACTCAAAGGATCATATTCTCATAAAAAGAGCTGCATCTCTGGATTTTACTGATGCAAGATCATCTTAGTCATCTGACTATAATTCCCATCTGTGCATCTTTTCATGTTCTTACTGAGATATTTAGAAAACCAAGAAAAAATATGTGACTAGCCTAGCAGCTGAATCATTGTCTTTTATGTTGAATATCAATGCTGGCACAGGAAATGCAAGATACTATCTCAGGTCTTTTTGAATGATTGAAGGAAGAAGAGGATTTGTAAACAGTTTGCAATGTAATCATGGAATCTTTATCCAGGCATTTCTATAATTTAATAACAATAATTTTAGATCAGATTGTGGTTTGGGGTTCAGGGAGATTTTCTATTTTTTNGTTGTGGGTTGAGGGGGGTTTTTTTTTTTTTTTTTTTTTTTTTTTTTTTTTAAGAACATTGCCTTTGTGTAAGTTGCATAGTCTGCAGAAATTTTCATGGTTTGTTGATTTTCTCGTCTCATAATTATGATTTCATAATATTCCATATATGTTAATAATTATGCATTATGTTATGAAAAATGCATACATATTTTCAAAAACAAAGCGTGAACAGTTCGTTGTACTTAAAGTATAAACTGGAATTGGTTTAGTTGCTGAGCCACATAAAAAAAAAAAAGAGCTATAATAAACTTGTTAACATCAGAAGAGGTTTTAATAGGACTAAATGCTACATTTTCGCTGTGTGGTGATGCCCCATATCCTAGTAACATTGCAGTCCCAGCAGCCAAAATTTATCAGTGTTTTTATTTGGCAATGACAGCCAAAAGGCAAACCCCATTTTATTTAATCTTTTGACAAATAAAAAAAAAAATTAATCTTTTTTTTTTCCCCTGTAGGCTTAAAATGAATAAACAATGCCCTTTTTAAAGCATGACTCATTCAATAGTACACCTTAAATGAGGAATTGTTCATTGAACTGAAGTGATTCCTTTGCCAAGCTTTGTATTGGTGTATACAAATTAATCTTTTTTTATTCATAGTACAAGACTTGTGATCAAATAGTACTATTTTCCTCAAGATAAAAATCTTCATTTTGTAACCAATTTGCACAGAATGTTTTCTAATAATGTCTGTATTTAAACTGTGCCTGTTCTTTTGTAACTACATTTTGTATTTCCAGTGCATTAAATTTGTATGTGTAGTTTATACAGAAGCAGCACTTAAAAAAGGCAGGGGAAAAAATAGGACTCAGAAAAATTTTTAAAGTCATATGCAGAGCACTTGAAGGAAAAAAGAACAAAGGCACATAAGCGTAAAAGTATTTCATTTTACTCATCTCCTAGAAAGCCTACATTAACAAGAATATGCAAAAAAAAAACCCAAAACCCAACAAGACAAAATGCTGGTACTAGCTACACGCACTTGTTATCTTTCATTATTAATATTGTATGAAGAGATTCCACGTAAAGTAAAATATAGCAATATGAGAGAATTATACATGTAATAGAAAAATCTCAAGCACTTTATAATTTGCATGAATAGAAATCTAATATTTAAAGCCATTCATTTCAAAGAGAACATTAAATAGGGATCAGGAGAATACATGGCAGAAATTTGGGAAGGCTTTCTGTTGCATAATGTTTACACTTAAATAAGATCTCTCATTTCCTATCTAAAAGTGTAAAACCACAGTTACAGTTCTAGAATGAAATCTTTTGAAGATGGTTACCTAGTGAGTGGGGTGAAAGATGTGAATCTCAACAACACTATGTGCCCACTAGAACAAGTGGTTTCTTTACTGATCGCTTCTTGCTTGTCTTCTTAAAGGTACAATGTCAAATTTGGTTTAGTGTTTTACTGTGTATTTCTTTCTTTTTCCCCTGCCTGATAGGACTTTAAAATGATACCAAACAATCAAAATAATTTATCTTTCAACTAGTTTCATTCCAGTAGCCTACTGTGGGATTATTTGGGCTTTTACCACACTGAAGGGATGTTGCTGTTTTCTAAAAAGCCTTTGAATTTATATTATAGTAAAAGATTATTACGAAAGTTGATATTGGTGCTTGATTATTTGACCAGTTTCTCATGTAAGTGACATAAACAATTAAGTTACAGCAAAACTGTAATTTGAGTTAATTGTGTTTTCAGGTCTCTGAACAAAACGAATTTCATTACAAGGCTTTCTGCTTTATGTCTGAGGAACAGCAAGATGCAACAGAGGCACCAAAGTAGTAGACGACCAGCTGTTCCACTTGGATCACGGATTTTAACTGATCCTTCTAAGGTTTTTGAGCATAACATGTGGTGAGATGTTTCTTCAAGGCTGATTTACATATATTTTTGTATATTATTTACTATGATGAATAAGGGGGGGTGGGGGTGTGTGTGTATATAACAATGGACTGCCAGAAAGGTAGTGCTAGAGAGAACTTGAGGCTGTTGTGAGTAACCTGACAGTTACAAGTTCTCAGTGACTTCCGTAAAAAGCTGCTGAGAAAGTAGTTAGTCGTGGAATGAAAGGCAAAATATTGTTACAGATCAGTAAGGAATTAGGAGACAGAAAGTGCAGAAGATAAGTAATCCATGTTATAACAACAGAAAGTTACTAGTTAGGTAAAATAATGTTGCATACTGGATTAGTGCTGTATTCTAAAATTGACACCATTTCAAAGGGAACATGTAAATGACTTGTATTCTTCTAAAGATGTACTGAAGATGTTACAGATAGTTCAGCAGAGACTTCCATACAGTGCACATTGTCAAAAAAAGTAAATTGAATCTTAATAGAAATAAGCAATATAATAGCAGAGAAAACATTAACATGTAAATGTTAACAAGAATAAGAATTGCCCCGATTTGCAACATTACACCTCCATCTCTAAAAGGTATTTTTATGATTAATGGGGGCTCAGAAAAGAGTGAGAATGCTAGTCAACACAGTGTGGAAACTGAGATGGAAAACGCTAGGATTTTTGGCCATGGAATGGAGATGAATACAAAACAGTAAGTGATACAAGAAGTGTTAGAAGGATAGAAGAATATCTAAATCTCTCTAGAAAGTAGAATATATACCTAAGATATTTGGAAGACCAGGAATTTTTATTCCTATAGTTCATAACTTAAGAACAAGGAATATTTGATTCAAAGAGAAGTGGGGAACTTAGAAGCTATACAAGAAATTATTTTCTACGTGATTTTAATTCTGCCACGCACCATTTTTGAGAGCAAGGATTTAGCAAAATTGGAAAAGCGACTGGATGTGGCTAATGATAACCAATGGGTAACCCAACATATGAGTAACAGCTGACAAGTTTCAGGGTTTAAGTTTACTTCATAGAAGTAATCTGCAGTTTTTATACCTCCCTCAGAGGTGTCCCCTGCTGGCAACTGTCAGAACTTATTGGACAAGCTTTTGTTCTGCAATGAAGTTTCCAACTTGCTGGTTTTTTAAAAATTACTGTCCTTTTTAGTAATCCATTTTATTTGTTAATTGGTCCACTTTTTAATCTAAATTATTTCAAAAGTTTCTCTAATACAATTCTGATGAATAAAAAGGTCTCAAGACAAGAATATGATGCAGATTCTCTTCTGGTTAATAAACTAGTATCTTTGTTATTCTTTTTAGTCTCTAAATTTGGGCTTAACTCATGCAAATAGATCTGTCACCTATTAGTGTTTTCCAAACTAGATGTCCCCAAGACGTGGTCCCCAACACTTACCACCTGAAGGCCAAATCTGGAGTTACCTATACTTCTGCAAGTTCCTTGGTCAGGGAAGCTGGAACCTGGCTGGTTATTGTGTTAAAAGAGTGTAAAGTTTATCTCTGTGTTTCATAAATCTATATGTGGTGTAGTTCTGAAACATCTTCCAGACTTAGGACCTCCTGCTAGGTAGAAAAATCCTTTACTTGCGTGAATGCTGATTCAAATGTAGGCTATATAGTCTAGGGAGGAAAAGATTTTAAGAAAAAGGCCGCCCTTTTTCTGTAACATTGTACCGTGATGAAACTCAGTTTTGTTTCATTTTTTTAATTGCCTTCCAAATAACTGATCATGTGTAGCTTCCGCTTTTCTTTTTAGCATTTAGTGACAATCTAATACAGAGTTATCAGACTATGATGCAGGTGGTTGGGATGGATTGTGAAGATGGGATTGAAAGGAGCAGGGTTGTTCAGAAAATGGATCTGCAGATGAATCCACGTAGCTCACAAGGGAAAACAGGTGAAACTGAGTTGGAACAGAGGGTGCATGGAAGTTGCAAAGGGCTTGATAAATCAAGAACCTGGCTATGAAATGAGGGGAGGTCCTTGGATCTGAAGCTGGCTGAATCAGTAGGGTTATCACCAGGGAGATAAGGGGGATCAGGATGAGTGGTGGTTGAGCTAAATATATCATGCAGGGTGAGCATAAGAGATACATCTTCCCTAGCACTGATGTATGAGGAGTTATGTCCTTTTGTTTTCCAGTCACCATCTTTGGTACTTCATAAAGTAGCATCCTTTTTGCCGGTGTGTGAATTGGCAGGGAGCCAAGAGCTACTACCGTTGCTGCTAGGAATACTAAGCAAATTAAGTTTGGGAACTAATGCTTTAGACATTTGCTGTGGTGCTTTTCTGTCATTTTTGAGAGAGAAGTACTGAATGATGCTAAACATTGGAGCAAAAAATGTCTGCTTCTATTGAGGTTAGTAATTGGCATAGTTTTCACGTGTTAGTTTTCAGAGATAATTAAACCCTATGTTAGCAAACAAGTTAATGGAAAAGGACTAAGTTGAATAAGCTGAAGTAAAAGCATTACTTGATCTCATGTCAGGCCTACTCATGTTAACAGTTCCTGGTGTGGTTAAAATGGATAGCTTGCTTTGCTGCTGTCAGTGTTCAGCTTAAAACACTTCTGTATTTAAACACTTCTGTGCTTAGAATCCTTCTGTATTCTGTGTTCCTGCCAACTTGTATTGCTGAAGGAGTCGCCTCATTTGAAGCATCCAAACTATGTAACTAGTTTGCATAAGAACTGTGTTATGTCCCCTCTTTTGCAGATTTTGATCAAGAAGTGCTGCTGCACTCCTGCTTGGTGTCTTCCATATAGAATTTTCTAGGAAAGAGCCAAAAGATCTTTCTTCAGCTTTATGAATTTCCAAGGAGAGTCAAAAGGCAAAAAAATAGTTGATTAAGATGGAGGACTTCAGGCATCTATAGTATTGTGTGTAGAACCCTTAAGGCCTCTGACAGACGCCTCATGATGGATTAAAATTGATCAACTAAAGATTATACCACAGCAAGTCATCTGTCAGAAGGGCTGACTGTATATTATTGCCATCTGAATAGTCCTTGGTTTCAGCTTGCTAGAATAGGCAAGATCAAAAGCAGTGACAGCAGTGAGGGAAGCAAGTCTTTCCAAGAGGATGGCTGCCTAGAAATGCTTTGGTCATTCAGTTTTATTCTACTACAGCACGTCTGTCAGAGCCTTGACACTGCACAGGAACATTTGGTATATGAACAAATACAGGAACGGGAGAGGCAACCTGCTGGGGACAATAATGAGAAATATTTCAGTAGAGATGCGGAAATCAAGTCTGAGGCAAGCAGACAAATACATACCAATTAGTCTCCCACAATTAACAAAAGAGGAACAGCGAAGGTCTAAGAATTAAATTACCTATATGTCACCAAGCATGGAACAGGAAGATGCTCGTTAGCTTTTAGAGACAATCAGTTCTTTTCAAGTTGGTACCTTGTTCCTTTTCCCATAGTAACCAATGGAATTTTAGTCATAGGCTTTCAGTTAATTGATTTCAGTAGGATTAGAATCTAATAGATTACTTCAATTATATTATCTAATTTAATCTGATTTCTGAAACTGTTCAGACTGGACAATTTGGAGGGACAGCTGATTTGCTTTTAAAGGCTGCCAGCAAGCACGTTTTTGGGTACTCCCCATAGTAGCCTGATCCAAACACTGACTCTGCAGGGAAGGTAGTTTAGTCAGCAGGGTCAGATCTTGCCTTTTTTTCTGTGACCATTTAGTGGATTAATATAACATTTAGTGAACCACTTTACACAAATACAGATAGCATAGACTCTGGAACCACTGCAGCACTGCATGTCTTTTCTTAGGAATGTCTCATTCTTTTTTTTCCTAAATGTTTCCTATCTCTGTTCCCCAAATGAGTAAAATCCTTTTCATCAGTTCCACCTGTTCCACTTGAATAGGCTTGAATATGCTCCCTGTTTCAGGAACAGCTGATTCCTTTGCTAAATGACATTTATTCCTCATCATAAACATTAGTAATGTGAGAAGTTTCTTGCATCAGGGTGTTTGTTGATAGGTCTATTATTATATCCAGCTAAACACACTTCTAATGAGACACTCAAAATACATTCCTATAAATGCAGTCAATTTAAAAGATATATGTTAATCTTATTATTAAGAAAAAAAATGTATACTACTTCATCCTCTTTGCGGTTGGAAGATTTTTCACAATCACTTGAGTTTTACCTAACTAGTAATTAATTTTTGTCTATCATACACTGAAACTTAGTTTTTAATTGTCAGTCTCCTTGTGGTCATTTGCTTGCATTCAAAAAGAAAATGTATTTCAGACCGTGTAGCTAATTTGTGACTGTTTTCCCTGGGAAAAAAAAGATTATGGAAAATTCTATTTAAAGGCTGGTTCTTCAACTGCCTTTTGCAGGGACCACATGCAGTGGTCACAGGAAGAAGAGGAGAATGCCAAGGAAAAAGCGGCAGAGAACTCACTTGTGAAAGTCCAGTGGGAAGACCAAGGTAAGAAATTCATAATGGCTTAAAAAATCCTATTTTAATGCTATTTATTAAAGCATTTAAAGGTGCTTTAAAATCCAGGAACACTCTTTTCATTTCTACATTCAGTTGTCTAAATTTGTTGGTTGGGGTTTTTTTTCCTTTGTTGCCTCAAAAGAGTGTCTCAAAGTATGTTTTTCTAGCAATTCAGTTACTTATTTGAGCAATTTTGCATTTTAGGGGAGCAACAGGCTCTATGTAAAAGAAGTAAATCAGTATGGTGCAGTTGCAAGTTCTGGCTGCTTTTTCAGTTCTTCAGAATAAAACCCCTACTGCACAGGACTGTTACTTCATCAAAATGAATGAATTTGCAGCCAGCTAGGGTGCTGGGGATGACAGTTCCCATGTACAATATTCAAATGCTTTTTAATGATTTGTGGACTGTTTAGAGAGCTAGTGTTTGTACATTGCACCATATTTTAGTTAAGTGCCATGAAAGTTGTACTGGTCCCAGCTGGACCCAGCTTGCTGTCTTGGCCAGGCTGAGCTGGGAGTGCTTCGGGAAGCAGCGTGTTCACTTTGTGTAGAAGGTGTTCCAATACATCATGCAGAGTCTGGTCTGTAAATGATTAAGGAATTTCGTGCCTGTTTTCAGAAGAGAAACTTAATATATTCTATTTTTCTGAAGAATGATAGCTCTAGGTTCAAACTGGCAAACTAAACCCTAGACTGAATTCTAGGATGTATGCTAAAGCTGGAGTATCAACCTGATAGAAGACTGGATTCTTAACTTGTTCGTTTATTAGAAAGATATTCTAAAAACAATTACTTGGATGTCCTGGGCCTCAGTTTACTTAGCATGTCTTGAACCTGTCAAATTAAATGGTGTCACCATGATCCTGTGCTCAGTTTCACTGATGTAACTAGGGCACACATTGGGGTTGTTTGAATTACCTGTGAATGTGTCTTGGATTGTGTGCCCTTTATCACTTTGAATGCTCTGGGATTGTCATCCTGCCCTTTTCTGTTACCTCTCGCATTCTTTGTCTAAATACAGGAGTATAATGTTTGTTTTTAAAAAATGATCTCTCTTAAAAAGAGCTCATAATTGAAAAGCTGTGTAACCATATGGCTCATGGAACCATTCATTCTTCATCTACAATCAATTAGAACTTAGTTTGTGCTGGTGAGAAATGGAATAATCAGGCATTTGGCTATTGCCAAGAAATACAAGAATCCAAGGACATTTCCTATGAATGCCCCTCTGTTTAGAACTTGAATAGGTGAGCATTGCTGATAGTGTTCCTTCAGAAGGCTTCAGCTTCATTCTGCAAGTGGAAGTATATTTTGGCCTATTTGTGTAGACAATGAACTAGACTGAAGCTAACGCGTGGGTTATTTTGGGGCCTTGGAAACTAAAGTAAGGGGAAAAATACAAGACAGAGTTCAACAATACTATTATATCACTAAAACAGAATAGTTCCGGTGAGCCTTGTTAAATGAAGAGAAGTTGATTTCAACTGAATGAACTAATGATACTACCTTTAGGAATTTGATTTACTTACTAGCATGTCTGGTTTCTTCTCAGGCATGCCTGCTAGTGTATGAAGGATTCCGTTAAGGAGAAAAATCAGTTGACTGAGTAAGGGATTTTTTTTTGTCTCAAAAGGTTATACTTTTATTAGTTTTGTCATTTTTACATGCTTTGGAAAATTTAGTCAGGCTACTTAAATATAGAAAACGAAACAAAAAATTGATAATAATAATGCATGCGTGGTTATTACACAATGGTGCAGGAGTGACCAGTGAAAGAATGAAAAGTGTTCTTTTACTTGAATCTGTGTAATACCATACTAATACAATTTGAAAGGCTGACTTTAGCCATCGCTTTCCTTCAATTCTGAAATCTGGAAAACTTGATGGGAATATAAGTACAAGGGTTCTGAGCAGACTTGTAGAAAAGTAGTGTCTATAACAAGGGGTGATAATGATTTAAGAACCTTTTGAGTAGAAGGTTTATTTTTTATACTGAAGCTGAGCAATCCATGAATGTGCAACTTACACTATTGAAGTCTGGTATATATGGCCTCAGTCAGCTCTGCGCTTACATTATAAAACAAGTCTGTACAATTACTCTGCATGGCTGGGTCTTGCCCTTTAATAATACAATTGGATGTATTAAATGTTAAATTTAAAAAATTATGCAGATTTCTAGGACAAGGCATTCTGCCACCTCCTTGCCACTTCCCACTGCCTGTCTGTGCCTCTAATGATAATTCTCAGCTTTGTTTATCTCTGAAAAGCTGTAGCGATTTAGGAAATAGTATGTTAAGATTTAAATGAGAGTAGCAGGAGAAATGCACCATGCATTTACTCTGTGCATTTGCATTAAAAGAATTAATGGGTCAGCGTAAGTAAATAGGGACAAAATAGAAAAGGCAACATATGATATGATGTACACTTAGCAAGAGACGTCAAGGGTAACAACAAACAGTTCTGTAAATGCTTTGGCAGTGAGGGAAAAAAAAACAAGAAAAAGACTTGGTTTGGTACTTAGGAGGGATGAGGAAGGGAAAACCATCAACAAAAGAGACATTGAAAAAGCTGTTATTCCTTATCTTTTTATCAGCCTTCCTTTGAAAGGGTTAGCTGTAGTCCAGTGGCTAGCACAATTAGTGCTAGTGAGAAGGAGGAAAGATCTTGTTCTCCTGCTGAGAAAGAACAGGTTACAAAGTACATCCATAGAGTACATGGATGACTGGGAAAGGAGAAAAGAGAGTATTTACTTTTTTAAAAAGGGAGGTGGGAAAGGAGAAGAGTCAGTGAATTAGTTTCAATTCCTGGAAAAATACTGGAAGAGATAATCCAGAGCTTGTAGACAGTGGGTTTGGAAGAACAAAGGAGGTGAATACTGGCCAACAAATATTTTTCAAGAATAAATCATGTAAAATCAAGCTAATTTCCTTCTTGGAGAAGGTTACAGGCCCTGGGGATAAGGAAAAAAGAGCAGACATCCTGAAACATCCTTAGTCAGGCTTCTGACTTGCTTTACTTGACATTTTCATAAGCAAGTTAGGCAAGTGAGAGCTAATGAAACTGCTTTTGGGTGAAGGAGTGCCTAGAGAGATCCTTTCAGAATAGAAGGCTGTGCTGGGCAGAGAAGCGTTTTGTTCCATGTCCAGTTCTGCTTGGTATTTTCATTAGTGACCTCAGGAAATGGGAGACTTGAAGATGATATTAAGTGAAGAGATAGTTCAAGTATGGTGAAGGACAGGATTAGGATTCAGAAGGATCTGGAAAAACAGTGGAAAAAAAGGATCTGAAAGATATAAGTTTGCTAAAAATAAATGCAGAATACTTTGCTTTGGAATAATTCCTTGAAAAAAATACTAGGTTCTGGAACAATTGGCTAGGTAGTCATTTTGCAGAAGATGATCTGAGGGTTGTGGTGAATCACTAGCTGAATCAGCAGTGTCATGCTGTTGCAAAATGGCAATCTGGGAGTTATAAACAGGATTACAGCCTGTAAGCCTTGTAAAATACTCCTTTTGCTCTGTGTTGATAATGCCTTTACCAGAATACAGCACCAGAAAGTAGTAAGTCAATTGGAGAGAATCTAGAGAAGAAAAATAAAAATTATCAGAAGTCTAAAAATCATGACTTCTGTGGGGGAAAAAAAAGACAGTTAGGTTTATACAATCCAGAAAAGAGATTGTTTATGGGAGACATAGTAAAAGACTTCAAATAAGTAAATAGGTGTTGCAAAGAGAAGTGAGTAATCCTTGCTTTATTGCTTGGTTAATGGGACAAGAATTACTGGACTTAAATTGCAATAAGGAAATTTCATGTTAGGTGGTGGAAAAGGTTTCTAACTGTACAGATGGTGAAGGACTCTAACATATTACTGAAGAAAGTTGTCAAACCTGTATGAAAGGTGGTATTTTAAGAGCAAGTTGGACAGATTTCTGTGGAGAAGGGGTATGAATTCCCTGACTGGGTGAAATCCCTTCCAGTCCTGTTCTTTGACATTCTAACATTCTGTTAGAATGTTTTGTGAATTAAAATTTAACACAAAGGTCTATTGTAAGACCCTCTGAAGTGTTTTGAAAGTAAGAAAGCCAATATGTTGCTTCTGGCTGTATTGTTATTTTCTGTCAAAACTGCATTGTTAAATGGTTAAGAGCGAACTACTGACTATTGGCTATGCAGTAGCATTTATCACTCCAGTTCACAGAACTGGAATTCTAATTGATTTTTTTTTTTTGAGAGGTGACTAGCTACCAACAAATTTGCAATTGTTCATAGAGTTTCATAAATCATAAAATTAATTTCAATTTAGTATTTCTTAAATAGGAAAAACACGGAGAACATTGAATTGAAAAAATGCATTGCTTTTATAATTTAAAATGTCAAAGCTTGTCTAAGAAACTTATGATCACATATTTTGGTGATGCTGTTCTATTATGTCACTACATTTAAAAAAAACAAACAACAACCAACAAACAAAAAAACCCCCAAAGATGATGGAGAAAGCCTGTCTGCCCCATCCTAAGTGACATAAAATCTAATTAAATCCTCATGAGAGTTATTTTGAGCACAGGTTAAAGTAAGACCCAAAATCCATATGTTTTTATTTAAATCTGGGGAACTACAGATTTTTAAACTGTAAATTTGGGGGACCAAATTCCATGTTGCTTTACAATATTTTGTAGCTAAGCTCATATTCACCAAGTTTTTGTTTTGTTTTAATTTCAGATAAATATGAGAGAGAAGCCAGTAAATATTGGAATGAATTTTACAAGACTCATAAAAATAACTTTTTCAAGGATCGCAACTGGCTGTTTCTGGAGTTTCCAGAAATTCTTCCAGAAAAAAGGAGAGAAGAGTTGAAAACAGAAGAAAGATCTTCAGAACACACAAAAATAAATAGTACCAACAGTTTTTCACGCAAAAACGAAATGTTTGAGGAAGGAGAAAAATATTGGAAGAAAAATTATGGAGGTGGTTCTACTTCTGTACAAGGATATGTATGTAATAAAAAACAACCAAAATCTCTTACTGACAATCCTCAGGGTAAAAACTGTGGAGAAGAACTTGGCAGGCTAGAATCCTTCCCTGGTAGTGATGCCACTTACAGAATATTAGAGGTAATGCACTGCAAATGTTCTACCCATCATACACAACTCCACTTAATTGCTCAAAAGCCTGATAAAGACGCTTAGTAAGTTTCAAGAAAGTAAACGTTTATAATTTGACATACTACATTCATTTGTGGCAGAAACTTTCAGAGAAACCTAGGATCTGTGCTTTGTTTTCCATTTAAAGTTTCTCCCAAATCAGAATTTAGGGCTAGATTTTCAGATTCCATTTTCACTAGAAGCTGGGTTTCTAATTTCCTAAGGAAAGTTCTGTCTTAAAGTGCTCTGTCTTAAAGCGCAAGTAATTGATGCGTTCTTACCAAATGGTGAAATTGGACAAGAATGTTGTATTTTCCTATGCAGTTTGAGAGATGGATTCTCTCTTAACTTTAGAAAGACATTGAGGAGAAACATGATCATAGAAGTGATTTGAGAATTGTGGTATGAGCTGTTTATACCTTTTCTGTCCAACATACCTTCAAGTTTAATGAGTCCTACCTACCAACTACCTTAAGACGAAAATAAAAAAATAGGAGGTTTGATTTGCTCATTTATTTTAATGTTTTGTTTCTCTTCTGATTTTAGGTTGGTTGTGGTGCTGGAAACAGTGTCTTTCCTATTTTGAAAGTTCTGTGGTATGTAGTGCTGAATTTTCAACTATGAAAGTTCTGTTGTCATCTTCTTAATTTTCTTCAAATGTTGGTGCTAGACCAGTGCTGCAGGAAGTGTTGAGTGGATTGTTTTGCAGCCTTGAAGTTGTGATTGCTTGCAGACCACAGATAATGTTGGTAGCAGTGGCATAAGATACTCCTCATACTGGTCAACCCTAGTCTTGGGGGGACCATATTTGTTGACAAGGTTTGTCTTCAGGTGCATTCAGACTGATTTTTGGTAGTTAATCTCAGGCAGGTGAAATATTATCTTGTCTTGCATGTCTCCGTAAAGCTACCAGATAACTCTTCAAAAGGCCGAAATCAGAGGCAGTAGATTATGGCATGTGATCTACTGGGAAGAAGTTGTATTATTTCTGAATTTGGCCATTACACTTTGTCATATTGCCTCAGGTTTTAGTGTCAAGGAAGGCACAAGTCCTGTATTGCATTACTTAATTCCCTGAAACATCTTAATCCACTTAGCTTCCAGTTTTAGAAAAAGCTGTTAGAGCAGCATGTCCTCCCTTCTATGAAGGCAGGAAGGTTTTATTGGAAAGGCTGTGATGTTGAAATAGATTTCTTTTTATTCATGGCTCCAAGAGCTTGAGTATGGCACAGTTCGTTGTTCTATAAATGAATTCTGATTGCTGGCATCACCACTGTACAAAAATACTCCATTTTGCAGATATGGAAACAGAGAGCAGGAAGAATTGAGTGATGCACCAGGGTCATACATGAAACCTATTAGTGTTAGCAATGCATCTTCATACCAAAACAAATGCTGTGCTTTAGACAGCATATGATGAAAGGGGCGCACTGTTTCATATGGAAATTTTGGAAAGTAACACTGTATAGGGAAAAGATACCATGTGGCTATATTAAAAAAAGATGAGACACTTTTGTGTTTTCCTCAGAGGAGGCATTAGTCATAGGTTGGCATTTCTGATAATTAGGAATCCACTCATTATGTATTTTTCCTGGAGTTCTCTATTCTTATGCAAATCCTTCAGTCAATCATTGGTTTGTACATTGAACAACTCACACGTTTGTCTTGTATATGACCTGATGGAAACATCTCTTCTCTCTTACCAGGTCTGGCTCTATAGCACAGTTGGTTTTACGCTGAATTTAATAATATAAAAATTGCCTTTTGTATGGATATAAAAAGAAACCTGTGCCAAGTATGAGTNAGATGTGGTGCTTGGAGACATGGTTTAGTGGCAGACCTGGTAGAGTAGGGTCAATGGTTGGACTGGATAATCTTAAAGGTCTTTTCCAACCTAAATGATTCAATGATTCTACCCTAGCAAAAAAAAAAAAAAAAAATCCACTTAGGTTTGTAACACAAAACCGCTTCCTCCTGCCCCCCTTAAAATTTAAGTTACTGCTTTTTTATGCAGTGCATCATGAAATCACCATTCAGATCAAGCTGTGTCTTTGTTTTAAGTTGACTTTCTACATAGCTCCTATTCTGCTCTAAAAAAACTAAAATAGCAACCTAACAAGTCAATTAGGTAATCAGCTTAACCTTTCCCAAGGGACTGGCTGGGTCCAAAGCCTGGCTGCTTGTCCTTATCCATGATAAATATCTAAACTCATCGACTCTCATGGCGGGCACAGAGCTGATAAAAGTTTTACTCAGCAACAAAGATGGAATATATTCTGGTCCACAAGGGTTCTCCTGTTGAGCCCTCAGAGAGAGGTCAGTAACTCAGCTGTGTATACTGTGAGATCTTATAGGCACTGCCAGAGTTTATTGATTCCCTTTCTAAAGAAACCATCTGTCCAAAATCACAAATATTTTTTAAGAGAGATTAATTGATCATGAGTTGACCATGAGGTCATCCCTCAGTAGCTTTTGAGGGGCTTGCTCAGCTTCTCTTAAATGAATTTTTCAGAAATGAAAAAAATTTTGCCCTAGAGTTACTAGTATCTGATGAATGGTACGAGGAAATTTGCAGCTGGGTTAGTCTTGGATGGGAAAGGAAAGGAAAACAGTTCTACAGGAAATTATTATTCATCTTGCCTTACAAAACAAAGGCGATAATGGAGGGAAACAACCAATACTGCTTAATCTAATCAAAAGCACAGCAAGCTGGCACATGGGAACTCAAACCTCTACAGAACTCTGGATGACTTTTGCAACACCCCACCCCTGCCCAAATCATATTGCTAATTAAAGTACATACATAGGCTAACGGTAGAGACTTAATGCAGTGCTTCTGTAAGAAAATGTGACCTATTAATGTGCATTTATGTAATACAACACCAGGACATTGTCATCAATCCTGACAGCCCTCTGTGACCTTCTTTCTTTTCCTTTTCGCTTCCTCCCTGACAAGGCTATAATTCTCCTTTTTATACTAACTGCCTGTTGATTTTCTTATGAATTTGTCTGCCCTATTGGTTCGTTACAACCTATGTGGCTTTCCATGTGCTAGACATCAATAAGGCATGCTTGATCAAACCTGTGGAGAATCCCAAAGGGCCCTCTGTAGTTCTATGAGCACTGATATAGACTTTCATCTTTTATAATAATAATTTTTTAACTGATGTTGGTTTTGTTTTCCTAGCAATACACCTGGAACCTTTCTATACTGTTGTGATTTTGCTTCAGGAGCAGTAGAGCTGGTAAAGGTAATTCATATGCTCGCTTTAGAGTACCTTATAAGCCTGTAATTCAGGAGGCTGCCAGGAAGCCATCTTCATGAAAAAGAATGTGATGGCTTTGACAACTTTTAACTGAAGTTTTCAATATTCCAAAGAACAAAGTCTTATTCTATGCAGAGAGGAATGAATACCATCAGTGATCTTGCTTCTCAGCTTGAGTAAGATACCAGACAGAATAGGCTTTTATATGAGATGTTTTACAATGCTGAATAATTGAAGAAAAAAAGTTTCTTGAGTCACAGTAAACGTATTAACTACTACTGTTCTCTCTGTGCCTCTTTTCATCTTTTTCCTGACAGTCACATTCGTCCTACAATTCAGCCTGGTGTTCTGCCTTTGTTCACGATGTGTGTGATGATGCTTTACCCTATCCTTTTCCAGATGAGATCCTGGATGTCATTCTCCTTGTCTTTGTACTCTCTACTATTCATCCTGACAGGTAAATGAAGACTAAAGGGCAAAGCAAATGGGTTAAATCTCTTTTATCACTGGAGTTTTTCAAGAATAGCAAAAGAAGATGATGAATCTTTAATTTATTATTTAGTAAGCTACAATATATATAAACCAAGGTATTTTAAATGCTGTTTCCCATTTTCAGGCTTCAAGAGAAAAGCTGGTTAGGCTAATTCATTAGTGGGCCTCTGTCTCCATGAAAATACAAAGGGTATATTGTAACTAAATACATCCCTATTAAAAGTGACAGTGATTCAAGAAAATTACAAATTTAAAAAACAGACTGCTAGTCATCTAGAAGGAAATTATTTTTAGTGATCAAAACCAAGCATTCATGATTTAACACCTTTCAATATGTTCATAAAGACTTAGGTTGCTGATTTAGCCACATACAAATGCTTACACGCAGGCCTTTTAAGCCAAAATGCATTCAGGATTTTGAAACTTGTTTGGATTAAGAAAACTTGATCTAATTTTCATGCATAGGGTTATGTTGAGTGCTGTTAGCATTGTTACTAATGCCTTTCAATCTCTAATGAACCAAACTTTGACTGTTAAGGCTGGCTGATTGTGAAAATGCCCCCTTTTTTAATGGGAAAAATGCAAAAGAGAGCAAGTAAGTTAAAATCCTTGATTCTTCCTTTAACTAGATCATATGAAGGGAAATACATGCTATATGTGTGGTAATACATTTATTACTTTAAGCATGTCATTAAAATGGGCTTGGCAAACAGAACAGTATTTGCCTAAGTCTGAGAACTGGTTCCCTGCCTCCCTGCCTAAGTTATTAATGATTAGCTTTACAGAAAAATCTTTCCCATATAGGATATTGCTTCTTCCTGTTTGTTCAGAGATGAGCCCATGAGTCATGCAAAGCCTGGGTCCAGATTTCAAAAACAATTCAAGCAGTAGATTTCAGATCTCTGTAACTGTGGTGATGCTGCCAGGAAGATACTGGACAATAGAGCTGCATTCATTCAATCGCTTTGCCTGGAGAAGCAGTAATCAGATGTTCTGTCAGAATTTCTGTGGATCTTTTCCTATTAGTCATTCGAGAATGTGTTTGTTGGTTTTTTGGGCTTTTTTTTCCTCCCTACGTCAGCATCTAAAGGCTGACATGGATGCTTTTGTGTGTGTGTGTGTATACACACATAAAGATTTCCATGTAATTATCTGTGTTGTAAGACCCACTTTCCAAAGATTTGTTAGTCATTACTGTCATCTCATAGAATTAAAATGACTGCATAAAGGCAAATGTAATCCAGATTCATCTTGCTCAGTATACATTTTTTCTGGAAACTTTGAAAGTGGGAAATGAAAAAGAAAACCAAAAGAATGATGATGCAGAGCTTACGCGCTTTGGAGACCTGGAAAATATACACGAGAGGGACGCATTTGTATTCATCACAGTTGTTACTTAGTGATTTCTCTTCAGGCTATTGTGTTTAGTTTTTGATAATTGCTACTCTTGTACCTCATTTTTAACACACTTCAATTCTGCTAGAAATCCCCTCTAAAAGTGGGTTGCAGAATTTGAAAGGTATTAAACTTTCTTCAAACTATATAATTAATGTGCTCTAGTCCTACAGGATGAGATTTCTCAAAGCACTTTCACTTCTTGTGCATGTATGTTTTTTCTGTGTGCACAAAACTTATGTTTATATAGGCAAAGTCTGTATTTCTATGCACAACTACCTGTCTTGAACAGTCTCTTATTCTTAGGTGGTGCTGCCTTTTCTGTCTGTGGCAGCACACCTTGGTTGCCTGTGCTGAGCATGAGCAAAGAAGACAACTTTTAAAGCACTTGACTTCTTCCAAGGGAATTCCGTGCTTAAAAAGTGTATGCTGCTTTTTGTTCTTGTTTGTTTGGAAGTATGATACTATTTTCTGCTGAACCACCTACTAATTCTGTCCCTTAAAAATCAAGGTAAGATGCCTGCACTGCTGTTGCACAAGGATCAAATTGCATTAGTGCTTGAGTTCTGACATTCTTCAGGCAAGGGGATAAGGCTACCTGAGAGACAGGGATGGTGTAAGTGAGTTCTCTTTGTACACAGTAATGGTATGCTGATTTTGTATAGTTAAGTAGGACTTACTCTTCTTTAGCACTTTTCAGATACAGCACCCTGCCTTTCCTTTCCATTCGTTTAGTATTCACTCTGGCTCCACATCTTCTACACGGTCTGTCTCCTCTGTGGGAGGAAGGGTTGAATTAGGCAAGTGGACTGTTCTACCTTGCAGCCTGCCAGATGCAGACTGCCTTTTGTTGTCTTTCATGAATGTGGAAAGCCTGAGTCCTTCAGTTTATTTTGAAAGAGGGAGGCAAATCGAACCCATTATTCATTAGTAATGTATTTTGCAGAGTAATGTAATTGTATTTATAAGAAGCTCCAAGGTAAGGTTAAAAAGTGAGAATGAAGATGTTCTGATCTAATGAAGGGGAAAGAGTACTGTGTATGGTACTTATTCCTCTCATGCATACAGCAGGCTGGTATAATCTTGTTAAGGAAGATCTGATGCTAGATATCACCAAGATTCACAAACTTGTCAACATTTTGGAGGATGCAGACCTTCCTCCTCTAACTAGCCATATCTCCAGATGGAGTTCTGCCAGATTCCTCTCCTGAGGTACTACTCAGATTCTTCTTTCCATCCTCAACCATTAGGTGTGGAGATACTGATTTTGTGTGTAGGATCAGTACCTCCATAAAGAAATCAGATAAGTTTTTGTCTGCGTTCCAGGCCCTTGATTTTTGCTATGTAGAAGCAAGAAGACTCAGTCTAGCTCACCAATGCACATAGCGAACTGCTCATTCATTGTTTGTCATATATCTGCCCGATCCGTATACTCAAAAACTGTGTTTTAATCCATCCTTGAGATTCTGGTGAAGTGAAGGAGAAGGATTCGTTTTCTTTCCAGTTTGTATCCTCTTACAGTTCCTTTTAAATTTTTGGTTTAGAGGCTTTTTTGTAAAGAGTTCTCCCTGTTCACTAGTGCCTGGCCTTTTTATAGTAAATACAGACACATATTCTCGCTGTAGTTTTGGAAATCTATGTGTATTCCAAGCATCTAGAAAAAAAGAGTTATGTTTGCAAATTTCATCAGTATCTCATCTATTTTCTAAGGATGCAAAGGGTTGTAAACAGGTTGGCTAAACTACTGAAACCCGGAGGAATGTTGTTATTTCGAGACTATGGAAGATACGATACAGCTCAACTTCGTTTTAAAAAAGGTAATTCCTGAATGCTTTTGTAATGCATTTTGTCATTTTAACTCTTTTGGGGGAAAAAAAAAAAAAAGTGACATGTCCTTTTTCATTACTGCTCTAATTTCTTAGGTCGTTGCTTGTCAGAAAATTTTTATGTACGAGGAGACGGAACCAGAGTATATTTCTTTACCAAAGGTATGAAATGGTATAGTTTTATAGAAAGGGTTGAGTGTCTCTCCAGATGATTGGGGTTATAAAAGCTCATCTTAGAATGGAAATCTAAAGAAGGTTTTATTGACTTTTTAAAAAATTCTCTGCTTTTACAAAGCTCAAAGGTAACTGTTGTAAGAAAATAATTCCCTTTATGTGTACACTTGTTGCATCTGGGTTCCTGCAAAATTGCTTGCAGACATCACTGGAATTTCTCTTTGTCTAAGCATCTTGTGTCTAATGGTATGCTCAAATTCTGTTATTTAAAGATGTATATGATTTCTTTCTTAAAATACGAGATAAACATGCTTGGAAGGACAGTTGGTAGCAGTTCTCTGATATTTTGTTCTGCTGTGTTGGTGATTCTGAGCTGTGAGGCTGCTCTTTCTGCAGGAGCTAAACTTAAATTCCTGATTATGGATACTATTGCTCTTTGCCCATCCACTCGCTTGGTTCTGTTGGCAGTCAGCTTAGACTGGTATATGTTAGCCCAGCTATTGGAAATCGTGAAAGTGAACATCAAAGTACTATTTTTTTTTTTCTTTTTACCCTCTGCAACCTGGACTGTAAGCAATAGAGATGGATCAGGATTTATCCCAGCCTGAGTAATTTTAGAAGTGCGAAGGAGGACCTGGGACATGTACGGGAAATCACTTGATTTCAAAGAGCCTTCTCAGTTTTTAAATGCCTTGTTTTGTGCTTACTCACAACAAAGAAACTTAGTTTTCCAGTGATGACTGACAAGAAGGAGATAATGACGGTGGGATAAATGTGTGGATTGTCATTTGGCAGGTGATATAGCTCTATCTCAATAATATGCGAACAGTGACCAAATGGCATGCATTTGTTTTCCTCAACTCTGGCATGCCGAACCCTCTGAAGAAAGGGGATCTATGAATGCCATGAGTAATAACCGATGTGGTTTGGGCTTCAACATAACACTTTTTACTGTAATATAAATCAAGAGCTGTGAAAATGAATTACTAACAGAAGACTTCTTACAGGCAGTTTCCTTGATCTTTCAAGTCACAAAACAGATTTAGTTCCATCTTTCGTTGAACTGCAGGTTATTAATTACTACATTCTACAAATGTCTTTTTTTTTTTAATTACAATAATTCTTCATATGAGAAAATAGATGAGGTATGGAACATGTTCAACTTGGCTGGATTAACTGAAGTACAGAATTTAGTTGATCGGCGATTACAAGTAAACAGGAAGAAAAAAGTGAAAATGCAGAGAGTTTGGATACAAAGCAAGTTCCAAAAACCTTTGCTGCTATCTCTGAATAATCCTGAAGAAACCACCGAAAGGCACCCTTGTAGATAATTGTACCATGAACTCCAGAAACTGAAGCAAATTTGAGTACGTATATTTCCTATAAATCTTGTGTTAGCCACTGAAAACCTTTCCCTGATTTTTTTGTAAATGTATGTGTGTGAAAATGCTCGGG
>VYXH01006881.1:350157-364639 GCA_013397275.1 Burhinus bistriatus | reverse complement strand
ACTTCTGCTTTATGTGCAATAAAGGCATATGTATTAATCTAGTCATACTGTGACCAGGCACTATTTTACTTCCTTGAATATGACTAGTCAATGAGTATAAGGATGTATCTTGTTCCTGTTGAAATTCACAATATAAAAAAAAATTTAGACTGAAGCATAATTGTTTCAGAGATTTCGAGAAAGAAAGAGAATACCTGTTCTCACTATCACTACAAGCTGTGCTGTGTTAATTTCTGAGTCATGTCTCTTTTAACCATGGTGTGTCTTGCAACTGTATTTCCTCTTTGGGGGGAAATTTCTCGGTGCATAAATAATGAAGACAAAATCTCTTCCTGATTTGCATGTAAGTTATCCTTTCATACTAACTGCATGTGATAGGCATAGATACCAGGTTAGTCAGTGATTGGTGTCCTCGACTGTGGCTGACTTACTCCTCTGAAGTCTCTACTTTCCATCTACATGCTCATCAGAAACATGTCAAACTCAAGTTTCTGTAACAGCTTAGTGACACATACATTGTATTTAAAGTGCCATAGGTTGTAAACTGAACATCATGTAGAAAAGAATGCCAAAACAGTGCTGAAACCAAACAGTTAACATTTGCCTGGATAAATGCAAGCATTATTTTTATGATATGTCAGATATGCTAGAGGGAGGAGCAAAAAGAGTGGTCCAGAGTACATTTTATTAATATTGCTATGGGGTAATGTAATCACACTAAAATGGCGATCTACGTGGCAGCTGAGATATTTTTGTTGTTTACAGAGAGAGATTACTTTCTTAGGGCTTGAGTCTTAGAAGACACAATGTTTTTGTATTGACCCTGTGGAGAGACAGTAAAAGGACAGGACTACACTAGTACATCAAGTGCTTTTAAGAAGAAAACCAAAATGCAAACACTGTTTTCAGACGCAGACCATGATACTGAGGCTATTTAGCTAGTATTTAAAGATGCCACTTCTGCTATTTAAATGTAATTTTACAATCACTTAGCCACAAGGAGGAGATGACAAGAAAAAGGTGTATGAATAAAATAAATCTCTTACTTCAACGAGGATATAGAATGCATGTAATCTATAACATACTTGCAGTTTTGAGTGACATTAACACAGTGACTCTGAAAGTCTCTTTTTTTGCTTTTGTTTTACTCTGAAGGGTAAGCATGTCACAGCTAAAACCCCTTTTTTTTTTTTTTTTGCAAGTTACTAGCTGCTAAGCTAAGTAGAACTGATTGTCTTCCAGAAAAAAATAAATTATCTAAATTTAGATGCTAAGTATCTTCATCCCCTTTGCACCTGCTTAACTTCCATAAACCCAGATCTGTTTCAAGAATGAGGTGCAATACAGAGTCTTTGAAGGTAGGGCCTGCCTGCTTAACTTCCATAAACCCAGATCTGTTTCAAGAATGAGGTGCAATACAGAGTCTTTGAAGGTAGGGCCTGATCCTGCATTTCTGGTGTATTCTAAACTCCCATTAGAGTGAGATAGTGTTTTATGAATGAAGTGGTTTAGGAAGCTTTGGTTAGCAATGGCATTATTGTAACCTGCAATAAAACTCCTGTGGTATAAATCAAAGATTAAAACATAGCTGTGTTTCTTCAAGCCGTAAGTCTTAAGAGACTGTAGCAGCTCCATGGGAAATGTAAATAAATATCTGCTTATATTTTAATTAGGTTGCTACCCAGTGCTATTAATCGTGACTTCTGAGTATGCATAGCTCTTAGTCTAGTACAAAGCATTTTCAGTTGTAGAATTTTCCAGGGGGGTGATGATGCTGATAAGCTCTTGAGCATCATGCAGTCTTATTCATGGGTGTGATGTAGATTTTCCGTGTGTAGAGGCTAATGAAATGTTTGCTTTGGCTCTCACACTGATATGTTGATCCTGGCAAGATTTTAATATGCGATGTTGTTAGTTTAAGAAAAATGTGACATCAGAAGAAACCAAACCCTGAATTCTCGTATGGCCTTGAGCAAAATTGACTGTTTCTCTTCCACACCTTACAGCATAAATGTTAATTGTCTCTTTTAGAATAATGGTGCCTGTTTTAGAAGTAATAAGATCAGCTACTATTTGTAAGTGTAGAATATCCACTGTAAAGTGAACAGTAACTAGTCTGAACAGTTGTAAGAATGATAAAAGGGGAAATGGACAAAGACATCATTCCCAATAAGAACTTTTGAATCTGAGTAGGACTTTCTGTATTTTGGCTTCGTGACATTTCAGTTTTCAAAATGCTTAATCAAGGACATGATTTTTAAATTCTTTCAAATTGTCTGTGTTGGTTGGGAAAACTAATATTACATTATTGGCAAAAGAAAGACAAGTAGAACTACTGAAATAAAAGAAAGAAAAGAGACACAGACAACTATATAGGAAATGCAGTTTACAATGCCTTACTGTTAATTAATTTCTGGGGAAAAGAAAAATTAGTGTATTGCAAACATAGTGTGCCCAGTATAGAAAAAAGCTGGAAGTTTCACTTTTGAAATCTGAAATTACTTCTTTAATCAGGTATGTACCTGAAATCTCTAATGAGACAAACTTATAGAAGTACATATTATATAACTACTAAACATTTTAATTATTAATTGCAATTTTTTTAAATTTTTTTTTGGTTCAGCATGACTTCCTATGCTGATAAAGCAGACTCGTGAATGCATACAAATGACAATTAGAAAAAGATAATCTTGTTAGAATTGAGCTTTGGCTTCATTGGCTTTGACTTGCTTTATCAATAGTGTTTACTTTTTGTCCATCTTCACTGGTATTGCATTACATTTATGACGGATACATGAGAACGGTACCTACTGGTTTAGACCTTGCTTAGTTTTTAAGCAAGTACAAGACAGCTATAAAGTAAAGAAACTAACCAACCTTTTTTCCTACACTAATTCTGAAGTATCTATTCAGTAACAATTAACTCATATAAAAAATACTGTTTTTTTTCCAGCAAAACCAAGGCCAGGTGCTTGTGCCATATCTACAAATCCACTGAATCTGAAGAGGACAACCAAAATGTAGGGCAGATGGGGAGACAGCAGGAACCCTCGTGAGACTAGGGAAAAGTTTCTCATATTGGAAACTGCTGTTTCTATTTTGTCTTTTGCTTGTGACTCAGCTAACCTGCAGATTCTGCTGTTTAATAATGCCTAAAAATGTGTAATAAACTATCCTGAAATTTGTATAAAACACCAGCAGAAATTACTTAACATAAATTTTGCTACTTCATTTTGATTTGTGGTGTGATCTTTATTCAGTACTCCAGTGTGCTCTTTGATCTCTTGACATATGCCTCATTTCCCCTTTTTCCTGTGCATAGTAGACAATTAAGCAGTTTCCACAGGAGCTATATATACAAACATTTGCAGTAAAGTTTGCTGGCTGGGTTATTTCTAGGATCAAAGCAAGAGAGTTTTATTTCCTTCTGTACAAAACAGATTGCTTTTTCTTTTTGCGTGAATGCAATGAATTGTATAGATGCTAAATTAATATAGTGGTATTGGCTGTATTTTTTAATTATTTTAAGCCAAATATACTTTAGGGTATGCTGTTTGTAATGGCAGTGATAACAGTAGACAGTTCATACATAAATCACTTCTTCTTCATAGAGCATCTTCATAATGGGTGGTTGAACAACGTTGGAAATAAACTATATATACATATTATAAAAATATTAAACAGTGCTATTGTTAATAATATAGATCACTTTGCCTTTCAGTATCTGTAAGCTTCTGTCCATGTTTGGAACAAAGATTGGACATGAGGGGTTTTTTTGTATCAGTTATGTGCCAGTTGTTCTCCTCTTGAGAATCAGCTAGAAATTGGACAAGCCTAAGTCTGCTAAATGCAATTACAGTTAGTATATAGTCAATAAGAACTACATGGGTTGCCATGGGCATCTTAGCAAGTTCTTTGTCATACTATATGCCTGGACCAGCAAGGTCATTTGAACTGAGAAGGGATCTTCTCTGTCCAGTGACTATCCTCCACTCTTTGCTGGTACCAAGCAACTAGAAGAACTTGCCTAATTTAAAAGCAAGAGCATACAGGCAGGACGGGAGGAAGATGAAGATGCAGCTCTAAGGCAGACAAGAGAAGGAGTGAGTGTTTCCTCTGGGAACTGGAGTAAGCAGGAAGCTTGAATGGACTGACAAAGCAAGAAGAATGAGATGCAGAACTGAACAGGGAACTGAGGAACAGAACACCATGGGCACCATATAGGGAGAAGATGTGTAACAGGAGACAATATAGCAGGGTGAGGACATTGAGCCTAGAAATGAATGAAAGGAAAGGGAGGAGGCAAGAGGAAAAAGGGGACTGATCTGTCACAGAAATAGAGTGAAACCTGGGTAAACAAAGAGATTGGGGTAAGGATTGGAGGTAGAAAGACCTATCTCCAAAGTCTTTTTTCTCTCAAGTGGTACTGTATTTTCACATCTTAGTAGAATATTATAGGCTTTGTCTTTCATCCATATGTGCACAATGTATTTCAATTTATTACAAAGATGGAATGTTTCATTTGTTGTAGTTTATATGTGCTATGCACATGTTTGCAACAGTGCAGGCAGGTTTATGATACACCTGCTTTTGCTTTTTCCTTAGGGAACAATGTTTTTACCTTCTTTCAAGTAGAACTCTATAGTGACAGAAGCTACACTGCTAACCTCCTGGGGAGCAAATACAAAAGAATAACAGAAGTGTCTGCATCCTGATAGTGTTCAATCAAGGTAGGAAAATTAAATTTACTCCATATGTTCCAATGTTGTCCCATTTAAATCAAGACCATATCTGCAGATTATCACCTTGAACTGCCTCCCAATTTCAGTTTCTGTTATACTTGCATCTGTTCAACAGAACTTAAATGAATTTGTATGAACTAGAAATACAACTTAAAAGGAAAATAGCAGAATAATCTTTAGGCTTTATCTGGGATTACAACAATTTAGAGAAGGAATATATTTATTATTTTAAAACACTCTCATGGTTGCAGAGGAGCACTCATCCAAGAGGCTGAAATTTTAGATTATTTGCGGTATAATGTACATCATCAGGAATATTAAACTTAATATCCATGTTGCGAAGCTTCATGTACTTAATGTTAGCCAAAGGTATCTTGTCCATTGTTACTGTTAGTCCCATTTTCAGAGGATGTTTTATTGATCAGTTTACTACAATTTTGAAGGGAACATGAAAGATTAAGAAAGCAAGTGAATTAGTTTAATGATGGCTAAAACCCACTGACGACATAGACAATTTAATAAATGCTCAAAGAATAATCTGAGCATTCCTGCTCAGTGATACTAAATGAACTTTTAAGTTCATTAAAAACACAGACTTGGTGTATGCTGCTAGTTACAAAAACAACGAAAATCTTAAAATTTATAACTATATAGCATTCTATTTTTACATCATATTTATAAATGTGATGTAAAAATAGAATGCTCTATAGCTGCTGTATAACTTCAGTGTATAGTCTTCTCTGTAGTGTGTCCTATTCAGCTAGAAAAAAGATGTAGTAGAAATAGATGGTGAAAATTCCTAGAGACATGAAAAAACTTCACATGAAGGCAGGTTAGGGAAATGAATGATAGACAATATGAGGATGGCATATAATGTTATGTTTTAATATTTAGAAGGTCTAGTTTATCCCTTTACACGATATAAAAAGCATGGTAAATTAGTCAAGTTGGCAGACAACGAACCTACATTGATAAATATATACAGTGTGCCCTATAAAAACACAAGGAATCACAATGTTCACAAGGCTAAAAGATTGGTGAGTTACCAAAAATGGGTTATATTAGACTTTTCCATTTTTACTTTTGTATGTGTGAAAGGGAAAATCTACATATTTACTGTTTAAGATTTTTAAATGCCTCCAATAAAAAAACCCCAATGATCCTACAACCTCTCATTACCTTTTGTGAGATCCTAACGTTTCTCAGCAGTAGAGCTGCAGAATGAACCTGAATACAAAATGTGTCTAGTAGGCACAGTTTACTGAATTAAAAAAGATAGACTGGGAAAAAAGTAGAAAAAAAGAGAACACACTAATTGGCATGACAACATGTAGTCCTGTAGCAATCATACAGCAGTTAGTATTTTATATAGAATGACAAATTCAGTACAGTGCCTGAGAGAGAGGGAGACATCAGTCTTACCACACTTTTCCTGTCACGACAATATCACTTTAAACAAGCCAAAAGCCAAAGAATAAAAGTAATCGGTTGCTAAAAAAGCATACAATTGATTAATTATCCTCGGGTCAAACTGCCTGTACTGGCGGGTTTCATTGCAGAGCCAACATTCATTTTTTCTTTCTTTAGTGTCAGGCACACTCTAGCCTCCATTTCCTCCCAAATAACAACTCTTCTTTAAATGGAGGAGCTGCATCTTTGAACTTGAATAAAAGGGTTGTTGTGCAGCCTAGGATTTAGCAGATGGGCTTAGAGAATCCGAACCTACCACTAGTCTTTTATTCTACACTAGGAAAAGCTTTGCCATTTTTAATGGCTCTGTTTGCTACATACCCTATTAAGCACAGTAGTCAGATGTCATTCTGAGGAATCGGGCAGCTTAGTTTCCAGTGACATTGATTACACTCAACAGTGAGAGGATGAGAAAGAGTGGTGGGTGGAGAAGTGAAAAGACAGTGTGAGGCATTTCAAGGAGGAGGTTTGCACTGCAGCACTTGTATGTGGGTGACAATCCCTTTGAGAAACAGTTTTTACTCTGAAGTGCAGCAGAGTAGAATCTTCTGCGCTCACTTCAGATTTAATCTCCATCCCCGCAAACTACCAGTGCAGCCTGTAGTTAAATGTGCATTTACTTAAAATGAAGAGAAAATAACAGTAGCTGCATCTTTAGAACGGAGCTGTGATTTCACAGAGAGAGACCCTGGCATGTTAATCCCTGGCATAAATGGGTGTAGTTCTCAATGACAACACTAAGCCTGTTTAGACAGGGGCTGAGCTAAACCCAAAGATGAAACACAATGCTGTTCAAAATCAATCATTTAATCCTTTTAAAATTTTTGTGATCTAACAACCAAGGATGTTTGTGTTAATAAAAGATGGTGTGACAAAGCTGTGATTGTCACTGAGCATGACTTGCTTTGAGATAAAAATTATGACAAACACACTCATAATCTTGTTTTAGATAAACATTTCATCTTGTTATTCAAGAGCAAATATTAGTGACTTGAAAAAATACTCGATGATAGTTACCAAACTGAGAAATAAGGTCTATTTTTTTAAATTGGAAACAGTCTGAGCTAGCTTATGCAAAGAGAGAAGAACAGAATCACACTGGCAATAAGTTTATGTTTTATTTCACTGAAGTTTACAAGGAATCAATATAATCAACAAGAACGTTAGTTTTAGTTTCTTTTTATTTTGCATATGCTTATTTTAATAACAAATAAAAGCAGATAAAAAAGGAAACTGCATGGCACAGTCTGCAAAGCATGTAAGTATTAGTATATCACTTAAGATATTTAACAAACTGCTAAATCACACATTTTTCTTCTTGCCTCAATCGGCTGGAGGCAGACTATCAGAAAAAGTAAATATTTATTTTACTTTGAAACAATTAATGTTAATAAAGGGCCTCAGTGTTAATCTGAAACAAAAAAATCTTTGAATCTTTGACCCAGATTCGCAGTGTCATGTATGTCAATGTAAGTCCAGAAGACTCTTAAAGTCTATGAAGTTTCTTCAAGATATAGACTAGTTGCTTGCAATTAGAATCCAGATTAACTGGTACCTAATATTCCTTGTAAAAATAAAAATGCAAACATAGAAGTACAAAAATACTGTCAGTAAGAACATCTACATTAATCATTAAAAATTGAATTAAAAATCAATTGCACAGAGAAAATAGCTCTGTTCATTACCTTACTTTGTTTAAGGGCTGAAATTTGGTTTGCGTTTAAGATGCTCACATATCTGTGTATATATTTTAGTGTAGGATATTCAGAATTTTTTATCCTACAACATTCTCTAACAGGTAGTACACGTTATTAAACTTGACGACAAACCAGATAAAGATGGTTGATTAAGATAAGTGAATTTACAATAAAATGCTTAAGACGTTCACTTTTGCTATGTTTCTCTCTCAAATACTTGAGAAGGTACCTGTGAGAAAGTACGTCTACTCTTAAACGTAACCGTCCTTTGAAGTCCAAAGTAACAAAATTTGTGAAGATAAGATTGAAAAAAACAATAACGGAAAAAATGTTTTTTTAACACATTGTCAGGAAGTGAAAATGCATATTTATGTTTCTCTGTCTTTTTAGATTTCATAGAAATTGTGTTATTCCATTACCAAAATACTTTGCATATTGATATGTGTTTTAAGGAAAGACCCATAAAGCAGTATAATTTAAACCTACATTACGCTATGGGCTTCCATTTTTTTCCACAATTGTTTAGTCTCCTTTTCCTAAATCAGTCCATCAGATTAAAAAAGAAAACAAACATAATAACACTCTTTGAAAGACACAAATTGTTGATGATAATGCAGGCAAATATTAATTGAGCGTTGTTTCCAGTGGGACAGTTCTATCTGCTATGTTACCAGCATTTTTTCTATTAGAGGTGTACTATATGTGTCTTTGTGATACTTCATATTACATACTTCATATAATTTTCACGTCCTTGTTTCTAGCTACCCTACTTTCTG
The DNA here is from genome assembly GCA_013397275.1 of Burhinus bistriatus. NCBI lineage: Eukaryota > Metazoa > Chordata > Aves > Charadriiformes > Burhinidae > Burhinus > Burhinus bistriatus. The sequence goes on along the minus strand of VYXH01006881.1, from coordinate 355,954 downwards.
ATTTACGTTACTAAAGCTTTTGGAGATTCCCAAGTGGAATGTAAGTATTACTTACGTATTACTTACATTATCTAAGTATTACTATTTGTATTCGTAAAGTGAATAAATACAAAGTTTAACATAAATCTCCACGTGTAACTACATGAACAGTGACAGCTTCAGGCCTCTTGGTTTTCATCCCCAGCTTACAAGGCGAGATCAGCAAGGAACATGCAAACTTTCCCCAGGGGAGCCTGGAGCGACCTTTTTTATCTCTCTGAGAGTGCTGCCAAGTATTTCAGTGCTCCCTGATTTATTTTTTTTAAAAAAAACACAACAAAACAGTTATTGCCAAAGAGAAGCCTAAAGGGCTTGGATTATATACATACATACATATATATGTGTGTGTATAAAAATAAGAGCGCATAGAGAACATCAGCAGGCTGGGAGGTAGAGAAATGGAAATTGGCCGGCATCCAGCTAAAGAAAAGTCCAGGCATGAGAAAAAAGAAATTCTTTAAAGAGGCATTTAACATAAGGTAAAAGAGAAAGGTTGTATGCTTAGAAGTTCTTCCTAAAACCAATGGTAGTATGGGATGAGAACAAAAAGAAAAGTTATTAATGGTCTTTCAGTTTTTGGTCTGGAAGAGTGTATAAGCCATAACTTTGACGTTTGGACTTTCTAAGCACTTTTATACAAGGGGCCTGCTGGGGATCCACATTCTTCTACAGTAAGTATGGGTGCTGCGTCATCAGGAAAATTGGCCATTTGGTTTTAGGTTTCTAAATATAGAGGTGAACATTTAAAGCTCTAATCTGGGAACAGTGGACACTCGTATGCAGCTTTGGTGACCTGGATGATTTCATCCTTAACAGTGCTCGTATCAGAACCACAGCTGTGCCTGTATTACATGTACTCCTGAAAATCATAGTTCCGATGACAAACAAAAAACAATTAATTCAAAGTTAAAAATGGCGAAAAGAAATATAGAAGAGTGGCACGTGTCAGTCTGCTAAGCATCAAAACTCTCAGGATAGCTCGTGTGCTCTCACTCTATGCAGAGGAGGTGGAACAAGTAGACTTTGGGGGAAGGAACAGAGGAGCAACCTTCCTTAAGGGAGGAAGCTTAGGTTAAGCCTTAGAAGAGAATAATTTTAACTGTTCGATTGGGTTTTAGCTATTGTGTTCAGGGGCTACTCCTTACCTTACTCTTTGGTCTGTTTGTTTGGGAACTTTGCTCAAATAGCACCTCATTTAAAGTTCAAAATGCTGTGAGAGAGTATCAGAATTACAAAAGGCATTTTCACTTTCACTGTAGATAAATTTGTATAATCCAGTACTGTGCAGTAGGAGCTCCTTCTTAAAAAAAGCAAGGTTTTACACTGGTGATGCAGTGGTTTATTTTGACAACATTCTGTGCCTTCTGCATAGATCCTAGCTGAAGAGATGCTTGCTGAGTGCTTCCCCATCTGAAAATGTGGGGCGGGGAGGGAGAAATTCTGTCTGGTCAACAATTACATCAGTTTGGCTAAACGCGTACATTGCTGCCAGTGGCGATGCACCTCTCTGCCAGGGCAGGCCTCAGCCATTGTGCCTGCTGGGTGCCACCGAGGTGCCGTGACTCGCTCCTGGTTCCCTCTGCACGGATCTGCTGCTGCAGAGCACATGCAGCATACGTGCCATCTCCCCACCCAGCTACCAAGGTCTTCCAGGAAAGTGAGTCCTTGAACAAGCTGTGAGGTCTGATGGGTATTGTTTTGGCAGGCCAGGTATGGCCCAGGGGTGCGCCAGTGCCTGGCTCCGCTTTAAGTGAAGCAAATACTTCATTATTCAGAACGATTACAGTCCGGGTAGGTAAAACTCTTGGTGATTTTTGAATGAAGGGAGGAGATGTAGCAAGTGGATAGCAGCAGAGGAAAGACTGTTTTGAGGGAAAATATTTTTTTTCTGTAAACTTTGTATGAAACTTTCACCCTGAGTATCTATAGTGTGTTTCAAGAGCTAGTTTTTGTAGGTGAAATAGCTGGTAACAGAACTTCTTAAAAGGGTGCAAAAAACCTGTAGCTATGTTAAGCGACGAAGTACTAGCCATTGCATCCAACATGCACTGCTTTTGTACAGTGGCAGTTCACGTGCAGCTGATTGGTTAGTCAAAAAAAAAAGTCATTACTATAAGATGTGAGCTTCAAATTGAGACTGTGCCCTCATTTTCTATGAGAACTTAACACATGCAAAGTTTGAGGTTTTAAAAGTTAGTCAGCCATGTGTGAGTTACAAAACCACAACGAGTTAGCAACTTAGCTTAAAATTTGAAATGAGTATTTTTTTATTTGCTTCGAGCTCAAAATCAGTTTTATCAGTTTCCTTCCAACTGGTGTAAAACTAAGACAGACAATTTTACAACAAAAGGGGATTTCTTGACAATAGCACAGACGGATGATGAGGAGAATCTGTTTCTGATTACGCTAGAGTGGAGGACTGCACTGACACTTGTCTTAAAAGGTACTGTTACTAGCCTGCCCCTAGCTGTAGACTCCTTGTCTGTTGCTCTGCAACACCTGCTAAATTCTTGGAGTTTCTCAGCCGCGTGTAGATGGAGTCAAGACCTCTGGGCTCCAGAAGACAAATGCCTAATATGTGACCTACAAGTATATTTCTGCTGCCTGTGATAGATACAGAGAAAGCAAGAAAGTCCTGTTTTATTCCACCAGGAGAAAAATCAGTAAATGTTATATTATCCAGCTTTTTAAGTGGGACTTCCTAATGTGTTCTTTGGAGAGGACTGAATCCTGCTTTCAGTTTTGCATGATATGCTGAGGGTATTGATTTGCAACTTTATTACCAGTCTTTATTATAACTCTCTTTATTTTGGGTGCTGTCTTTGCACAGGATCGAAATCAGAATGTGTCTGTTTTTCTTAATTGAACTTCTTACTGTTATATGTCTATTTTATACCTACAGCATTCAAAACACTAGCTATTTCATGTGTGATACCATTTAATATGTAATGGATGAGACCTTGATACAATTAAAAAATACAGAATGCAGCTGAGATGAGACAGAGATAAGAAATCCAATGTAGTGATTGTAAAATAGAAACACGATTCCAGCTTAAAATCTAACATTGTGTGACCAGTTGCTATGTTTCATTTGAATCTAGTATGAAAAGAAACACAGAAAATGCAAAATATTTCCTGTATCTGCAAAACTGCTAGTGCTTCTTTTCTCTGGTGGAAGTGACCTCCCTGTGTCTTTAACAGTGAGATATACCCAGTTAGGTAGCTGTAATTCCCAGAAGTATCATTTGGGTTTTGTTTTCTTGTGCAATTCAATGCCATTTTTATTCAGTCTTTTTCTTCATCTGAAGGCCCTGAAGTTTCAGTCATCCCTGTTAATTCTGAAGATGCTGCTATATGAATTGTGGTGAAATAAAATTTCCATACAAAATGCAAATTTTCTATATAAAATATACTTGCGGATTTCTCTAATGAATGTGCCAATGCCACGAAGGGCCCACAACAGCTTCCTAGTCAGTGGCTACTATTATACAGCATTTAATTTATGCACAATTATACTCGCCTTTGTAGACAGCATCTCTAATATGACATTTTTAATATAATATACTAGTTTTCTTTCCCATGATTCCTAAGACCCTAGCTCAAAATTGATATAACAAATATTGTTCTGACCCACAGGAACCAAGTAAAGGTTTTGCCCTCGACTTCACTCATGATATCTCATCAAAGAAATTTCATAGTCAGCTCTGCAGCTATTGTGCATACCTGTTCAGGTAGATCGGCTGACACTTTGATCAATTTAATATCAAGTATTGTTAGGCTGCTTTTTCTAGGACCTTCTTGATATTTGTGGTTTTACCCTTCTAGATAGGAAAATGTGGAATCTTTTGGCAAAATGAGAAGGAAAGAGAAAATCCTGCAGCTTGAGTATGTCTGTGCGTTGCTGTGTTGTCAGGCTCGCTTTTTAAAATTAGTTTTTCAGTTCTCAGAAGTGCTTTAGTAAAAGATTAATGTTGGTGTTCAGCAATCACAGGACAGAAGCTGTCCAGAGTCTGTATCTGCTCCTTACAGAAAAGGCCTGTAATAGAAGCAGCAGGATGACTTAATACAAAAAATTTTGAAAAAGGAAACTAAGCTGTTCTGTGTTCTCATTTATTAGACAGAGAGAGGGAACTGAAGAGTAACCTTTAAGGAACTCAAATCGCACCTGAATAATTTGCATTTAGAAAGGATGTTCCTTTCGTGTTCAATTGGTTTATTGAATCCTTGTTAGATTCCTGTAAATGCTGCACAGCGTTTGCGTCTCCAGTACTTTGCCTAAATGAAAGACTAACCTTTGGAATCTAGCTTGGCTATATTACATTTATGTTTAGTCTAATAGAGGTGATGAAAGTCATTGAACTGAATGGCACAAATTCCCTTGGTCCTTTAGAAGCAGCTTTACCAACAATCTAGCTTGGATGTTCGGAGTGACAGGAATTAACATCATTCCTATACATAGGAACATGCTTCTGCTTGAAACAGGCTTCACAAATTCATGTTTCAGTAATCTTCCGTGAGGGCAGTGTGGTGCCAAAGGAGGAAAAGCTGAATACACTTTTCATTCCCAGGAGAAATTAAAAAGAAGGCAAGTGCTTTGAGTGGTTAGCAAGCCTGCCTTCATTTTGATTCTACTGACCTGCCATAAAGAAACTTGAAACAAAGCTCATGTTACTAAACAAAAATATTTTAAAAACTTGTGTCTTAAGGAGCTGTGGGGTTGGTGTGAATGTGGTCTCAGCTCTTTTTTTTTTTTTTTTTTTCTCTCTAGTTAGTGTACAGTATACGTTGACAGTAAATTCTTCCTGCAGATAGTGGTCATGAGAAGTTTTGGCCTGGAGGTCAGACAGAAAACTGTATCAGAAGTGTAAGAGAAATCTTGCTGTGTATGTGGGACTTCTATATAATGGGCCTATTTCGGTCCCTTTACATTTCAGCATTTTTGTGTAGATCTCTCGAATATCTTGTACAAAGTCTTTATGGACAAAGTAGTATTTAACAAGGTTTTTCAGACCTGTAATGTTTTGGGATTTGTTTGTGATTTTTGTGCAAAAGCAAAATCGTACTGAAATCAGACATGAATCTAGTTTGTGAATTACATTTGGGAAGTGCTGTATAGAAAACTACCCATAATCACGAACAGGGATTAGGGATTTAATATTCTACTTAATATAGCCAGCATTAGACACATAAGATTGTAAATAGCATTTCTGAGTTTATTCATAGAAATAACTACTTGCCTGTATTAAGGCAGGGTGACAGTTTAGTTCCGATCCTGAAAAGCAGGAGAAGGCTAATGTCTTTGTGAACTCTGCACCCACACTCTCTTTATGGAACTTTGCAATAGAATCAGAGAATCACAGAATCACAGGGGTTGGAAGGGACCTGTGGAGATCATCTAGTCCAACCCCCCTGACAGAGCAGGGTCACCTAGAGCAGGTTGCACAGGATGGCGTCCAGGTGGGTTTTGAATGTCGCCAGGGTTGGAGACTCCACCACCTCTCTGGGCAGCCTGTTCCAGTGCTCTGCCACCCTCAAAGAAGTTCCTCCTCATGTTCAGGTGGAACTTCCTATGGTCAAGTCTGTGCCCATTGCCTCTTGTCCTATCACTGGGCACCACTGCAAAAAGACCGGTCCCATCCTCCTGGCACCCTCCCTTTAAGTATTTATAAGCATTGATGAGATCCCCTCTGAGCCTTCTTTTCTCCAGACTAAAAAGACCCAAGTCCCTCAGCCTTTCCTCATCAGAAAGATGTTCCAG
>VYXH01006881.1:332285-349957 GCA_013397275.1 Burhinus bistriatus | reverse complement strand
TGGAGGTGAGGCTGACTGGCCTGTAGTTTCCCGGGTCTTCCTTCTTGCCCTTTTTGAAGGCTGGAGTGACATTGGCTTTCCTCCAGTCCTCAGGCACCTCGGCCATTCTCCAGGACCTTTCAAAGATGATGGAGAGCAGCCCAGCAATGACTTCTGCCAGCTCCCTCAGCACTCGCGGGTGCATCCCATCAGGACCCATGGACTTGTGGATGTCCAGCTTACTTAACTGATCTCTAAGTTGATCCTCCTCAACCAAGGGAAAGTCCTCCTTCCTCCAGACTTTCTCTGTTACCTGTCAAGTCTGGAACTCCTGAGGGCTGCCCTGAGCAGTAAAGACTGAAGCAAAGAAGGCATTCAGTCGTTTCGCCTTCTCTGCATCGTCTGTCACTATGGCCCCTGTCTCATTCAAACAGCAGGCCCACATTTTCTCTAGTTTTCCTTTTGCCTCCGATGTACATGAAGAAACCCTTCCTGTTGACCTTGACAATCCCTTGCCAGATTTAATTCCAAGGAGGCCTTGGCTTTCCTCATTTTGTCCCTGCATACTCTGGCAGCATTCTTGTAATCTTCCCAAGTGGTCAGTCCCTTCTTCCACCGACTGTAAACTTCCTTCTCGTACTTGAGCTTTTTCAGAAGCTCCCTGTGTAGCCTTCCCAGCAGATATCAGGGTGATTGAAGTCCCCCATGAGAACCAAGGCCTGTGGTTGTGAGGCGGCTCTCAGCTGCCTGTAGAAGGCCTCATCAACTTCTGCATCCTGATCAGGTGGCCTGTAATAAACCCCCACAACAGTGTCCCTCATGTTAGCCTGCCCCTTAATCCTTCCCCACAAGCTCTTGATTCTCTCTTCATCCGCCCCCAGGGACAGCTCAATGCATTCCAGTTGCTCTCTCACATAAAAAGCAACTCCACAACTCCACCGCCTCGCCTTGCTGGCCTATCTTTCCTAAAGAGGACATAGCCATCCATGACAGCGTTCCAGTCATGTGAGCTATCCCACCATGTCTCAGTAATTGCAATGAGATCATGGCCCTGCAACTGCACACAGATCTCCAGTTCTTCCTGTTTGTTCCCCATGCTGCCTGCAATTGCAGTAACAGTGCAATTGCTCTTTTGAGTCAGAGTCTGGGATCTCCTGAGTTATTCTAAATGTGTGCTAGCCTCAGTTACTGCCGTCCTGGTCCCCAGGTGGACTTTTTCTTCCACTGCCCTGCAGCATTCCTTGCCAAAAGGGTTACTCTTACCCTTTACCATGTGAAGGTAGAAGGGCTAGAGTTTGGAATCACAGTACTGAAAAGTGAAAGCTGCTATAAAAGAGAAATCATAACTTTTTTTCTCCACAAAACCTATGTAGACTTTGCTTTCAGACTGTTGAATCCCACCCCAAGAAGCTATCCAGTGAACAGTTTGTCATTGCTGGGCATCAGGACCAAATAACAAGAGCCATGGATAACCACCATCATAAAGGACCACTAAAATGCATATATAAACAAATGATTCTCAAACAACCTGGGTATTTTGTACCTGTCACATCAGCAAAAAGGGCCTTGCTGCAATCCTGGAGTTCAGTACAGCTGCTTAACTGTAACTGGTTGTGAAGCTGTCCAAGAAATTGTCCTATACTGGTGAATAATAATCTCATCTCATTCATTGTCAGCTTGTGCTTGGGTTAGAGTGAGGGCAGTATGATAACATGCGTAGCAGTAACTTTGACTTAACTTAAGACTCGCAGCTAGCATAGAACAATGTCCATATTCTCAGAAATGGAGGATACTGCGCATTTGTCTTCTGTTCCTTGCTCTGCCTGTTCGCAAAAAACAGTATCCTCTAGGCACTCCAAGAATGAGCTTTGAGGTATTTAAAGGCTCTACTAAAGCTTAGAAATAAAACGTGGGTCATCTAGAACAATGGATCTTTCCGCAGTAATAGCAAAACTTGATTGTGTGAGAATAGAGTTTTCTTTGGAAATGGTTCAGCTCTGTCTCAGAAGCTACAGAAAAGGAACATTTCTTTAATGTGTGCTCCAACATAAGTACCCATATTTATGTGCATGTGTAAAACAAAATAAAAATTCCAAAACAAAGCAAGCTGTCTTGCTCCTTCCTAGCTCCACACAGATAAAATCTTAGAACCGCATAGATAGCAGTTGTGTTGCTTTACACATGCCTGAGACATGGTTGGGAAACAATACAGAAATTAAAAAATGGAAACTAATGTGCAGAAATGTCTTGCTGCTATTTTGTTTGCCTCTAAACAATGTTATAAATAAATGAGTATGTGCAATTCACCATGGATTATCCTTTACCTCTAAGGATCTAAAAGCTTGATTTGGAACAAGTTTTACAGGATATTTTATAACTTCTTTGGATTTTTTTTTTTTTTACTTTTTAATAACTTGGCATATGAATTTATGAGTGTACTGTGGTACTGTCATCAAAAGAAGATCAAAATAGTGACTAGAAAAAGTGAAAAGGAGATAGAACTGGCATAAAATCTGTATGGAACAAAGAAGTTACATTTATTACCCAAAGTACAACTCCTATTGGGAACTTGGGTAGTTATCATACAAATCATGATAGAATATGTTCTCTAATGAAGGACCATTATTATGGGAAGCAGGTAGTCTCCATTTAAAATAAAAAGCTAGGCAGAATTATATTAGTTGTTAGCATGCAAGCAGCTAAAGGAGCTCTGCGTGTTAGTAGGCACTGACCCTTACTACCTGAAGTGGAATTGTATGATAAAAAAATTGGGTAGGGCTTTCTGTGGAAAAAAATACAAATTGTATACAAAGTTGTCTCTGTAAGTCTTATGACTGATTTTAGTGCTTTAATGTAAAGTGCTGGCAATGAAACAAGTATTTTGGCTGTCCCTGAGGTCTGTGAGCTTTATTAAGTACATGAATAACAAATACACTTGATATATCTGATAGCAAACTATGTTCCCTTTGCTTCCCTAGGATCCTTAAACCTTGACTGAATCCCATCATCTGAGACAGGCATTGCTTTCACTGTTGTTTCTATGACAGTTGAATGTGAATGGTGAATCTATCTTTGGAAGGCAGAAAATGAGATGCATTGTCTTTTAGTGGTCAGGTCTGATAGATACGCTCTTTTATGTGTCAGCATTGAGTCTTATATAAGATTTTGCAAAAGTGAGAAGTAAGTTTTCCCCAGAGAGACAGATGAGAAATAAAGGATTAGTACTTCTCTCAATACAATAACTCCTAATGTGAAATTCTAGCCCTATTTATAACAATGAGAGCTTTGCCACTGACTTCAGTAGGATCACAATTTTACCCCTAAGGTGCAGTTGTGCTTTCCTAGGAAAGCTAATGTATAAAATACAGCCTCTGCCAGCACATTATCAATGCAATAGCATAGAAAGAGGATAACACTGAATGAAATCCATAGCCAATAATAGCTGCTGCGAGCATCCTGTCGAGCAGTGTATTAACGTTAGTCACCAGCTTTCTGGGTTTGTATAAGATTATTTTCTTCATACCTGAATGAGGTAGACTCAGGATGAGTTGGGGTTCTTTGTGGAACTGTGGTTAGAATTTGTTTTTTGTAATTTTTTTGAAACTCATCAAAGAATGTCAGATGTGATAAAGCTTCTTTGATTTTTATTAATAAAGCACACCATTTATAACTAAGGAAGTTTTTTAAGCCCTTCAAGGCACTGTTTAATTTCTCAGCTCTCTTTTTTGGTTCTATCTAGGTCTGTATTAGCTTCCTATTCTCAAGGTCTTACCTTTTGTAAAGCAGATATTGTCATGCATGGATCTCCGGGAGGTATCTTGCACCTCATGAAAGAGGAAGAAGACTCTTGATTGGGATCCCAGTCTTCTTAACTGACCCGCAGTAGGTAGTGTGCTGTGGACATCAGCAACATTACAGAGGGTCTTTGGCCAGTGTGCTGCCTACAAGTCATGGATTGAAGACCGTTGCTCCATATCTTCCAGGTAAGACTAACATACTCTTTTTGATAGGGCTGTTTAGATGTCAGCTAAGAAAAGAACTCCCTGATGTGTTTGCATGAGAATGAATCCTGTAGATAAAATTATATTGCGTAATACTTTCCTGCAGCTCCCCAGATACTTGTTAGAGTAGTCCAAAATTTAATTCAGCCTCTCCCTATGAAATTGGATCTCTACTTTGTACTTCTGATTGCTTCTCTCAGCTCCATTAATGTCATGGAAGCACTTGTTCTTTCTCTGAATAGTGTCTGGGTGCCTCCTGCCAGAGCAATGGAGATCATCTTCTGCTGAGCTTCTACATATATGCAGCAATAGCAGCCATAATGGGTGCTTCAGTGCACTGTATAATCTTCTCCCAAATTAAGGAGGCTCTGACACACCAGTCAGTTTTTCCCCTGCCTGTATTTGATTGCACACTTAAAATCAGCTGACTCTCAGATCAAGTGGTGCTTTGTAGCTTTAAGCTCAGCAGTGGCTGTTGTCTGTGTTAGGGAATTCTTCTGTCACTGTAAATGGTAAAACAAGACTCATGCTAAAGCTGGCCCTGGAATTTCTTTGCAGTGATCCTCCCTGAGAAACTTGAGCTTTTTTGATTGCAAATAGGAAAACTCTTGAAGGAGTGTGTGCACAAGACAGAGAGAACTTAAGAAGAGAAGAAAATAATTTTATTGAATAATTGCCAAAAATTAAGTGAAAAAAAGGAGATGTCTATCAAACCAGAAGGAAGTAGAATAGTAGGGTCAGGTGACACTGAGAGTGCCTGAAAGTACTGGAAGTTTTACTCAAGACTGGGCAAAGTTCTGCATTGTGGTATTAGATGTCACCATCCTGAGATATTCAGTTTGGCACAGTGAGACCGCTTCCTTGCCTCATTTCACGCTAGTGTGTTTCAGTCTATGCACTGAGTATCGCCAGTATTTGGCTTTTTATACTACGTGCAATAGATTCAATTTTCCTGTTCTTACAGGCAATATCTTTAGCAGTATGCCCTGAAATGCCTTATGGATTCAAGCTGTCCCTTAATCAGTGTTGCAGAGGATGCAGTTTTGATCTTTTTCTCTAATATATGAACTATGATACTAGATTCATTTTGGCATACATCTGTCAGACCAGACTGAAAGCATTCGGTTAGAGACACTTCATTACCAGAGTGGGGCCAACAAATTGGAGACAATCTAAAAAAGGAGGATTGAAATATAATGTAGATGGGAAATAGAGGATATCTCAAAATAAGGTCATAATGAAGGACTTAAATTGCACATCTATCCAGACAGCAGCAGGACATCCTCAGAATATGCTACAGTATCTGCATACTGATACTGACTTTTACAAATAGGCAACAAATATGGATTGTTTGTGAAAAGAACAGCTATGGGTCAAGATGTAACATAACAGAGGAAACAACTCGGCAAATATAAATATTTGTTATTAGTGGACAGTAACTGCTTCCTACTAAAATTGGCAAGAATGATGAATCCAACCCTCTTAATGTTTATTGGAGAATTAGGAAGCTAATGAGAGAGTGCGCACAAAAAAACCGGTCTTCTGCCTTCTAGAAAAATCAGCAAAGCTCACATTGCCAGACCATAATGAAGAATATTCCAGTGTACTGAGAGCTACTGGGCTGCAGAGCCACCACTAAAAACCACCAGTGCTTGATACTAAACCAGGGAGTGAAAAATACAAAATGAAAAATCCTGCATTGGCTGAAGGACATGCAGAAGAATACTTTTCCATCTGTAGTTTTTGTGATTGTTAATACTGCCATGAAACACTGCTGGACTGCCATAGAGCAAATTACAAGCAAGAGATGAATGCGTTCAGTTTGATCTTCAAGCCTCTTTGATTAGATGCAGGTAAGAGTCAATGTCATCTCTGCATAGTGTGGCATGTTTTAATGTCTGCTGTTACTTTCTGGGTTGGTTTGCAGTTTGAGTCCTTAACTTATGACCTTTTTTTTATTTATTTAGCCATTGATTACACTCCAGAGGTGTGATTCACTTGAACTACAAAATTCCTGTTTGTTGTGGTACTAATAAGCATTGTGCCTACTGAAAGCTGCAGCAGAAGAGAAAGGGAGGAGGCCTAACAGGCTTGACGCCATCTTTTGTCTGTGTTGCAGCAAGGGGAGAGGGAAAGATGTCTAGGAATTGTCTTATCATCATATGCACATATACACATACATAAGCATTTTTATTTGTTTATCTAATCTCTTGAATGCTTTTTCAATGCCTGTCTTAACCCTTTGTTCTTGAAGTAAGCAAGGAAAAACTATATGACAGGCATTTAATTTTTTTCTTTCTCAAAAGCAGCTAGTGTTCCTTGTGTTGAGAAGAAAATGGGACCATGTGGAAAGCTAGAGTTCAATTAACACATCAAAGGGCAGTTTGTGGGGTTTTGCCTATAACTAAGGTTTAGCTGAGTTGCAGGACTGTGGGAATTTTGTGTTTTCCTATACACTCATGTATTGCATTCTTACCTCTCCTGCTTCTCTACTTTTCCTCTGCTTCTCTGAAGGGGCCGAATGAAAGCAGTATAATCTTGTTGAATATATTCTATGGTTCTTGCTGATGAATTAGATGAACAGCTGCTGGGAACAATCTGGGAATAGAATTTGGTGAAAAAAAAAGATGAGATACAAACAAATTCCCTTATGATGCCATTCATTCTATATGCAGTATTATACCAGAGGGGTGGAAAGATGGGAAGGGCTAAAATTCAATTTCAATTTGAGCTGGTTTAAAAAGAAGCAATTCTATATCCATTGCACCCACAAAAACATGTATTTATAGGCACAAACTTTCACTTTGTGTAGGTAGAAACTGCACAGTTGGTTGTATACATTAGGGTTTTTGCATGCATAAGAATTTACTTTTACAGGCACAACCATTGTACTTTCTTCTCAATGTTTCCCAAACAGTTACACTAATTCTTACATTATATAGTTTATATCTCTTCTACGTGCTTTAAAGAAGGTTGGGAAGGGGGAGAAAGGCCTACATTTTGGCATGCAGGACAATCAAAAATCCGGTCCAGAAAACAAAAAGGGTCCCATTGGTATGTGTCCATGTTCCTGCAATGTCCTCCTGCCCACATTTCTGCATTGTAAAAATCCAGCATGCAATTGTGTGTTAAGACTGGAAATTAAATGTAATCTCAGTTTCCTTACAAATCTCATACACCAACTGAAGTAATGAGCATTTTACTATCTTGTCTTGCTAATTCAGTAAATTCCTTCTCAGTTCCTTTTCACCTAGTAGCATCTGGGAAACACACACGGAATTAAACATGCCTGTCTACAGAAACAGGAGAGCCAAACATAAGAATTACATTGATTTTGGATAAATTACCATTTAGTGTAGTTCTGATAATCCACACTATTTTGGACAGGTTGATCAGGTTGCTTGATGGAGATCTTGGTAATATAGAATATGTTATGGCCTTGGCCGCGCATCCCATATTTTGAACCATATGTCTGTGGTTTACCAACTTGTTTCCTTTTATCCCAGTGCAGGCCAGTAGTAGGAACTGAATTATTTACTTGATTGGTTGGTTGGAACACATGAAAACCCTCTTATGCTATGTATGTTTTGTAAACTACAAGCTTGGTCTCAAAACATAACCATTTTAGAGTTCTAGGAAAGTAGTTTTAAATAAATATTTTTAAATGTTATTCTGGAACAGAAATTTTTTTGTGCTTAGATAATTGGAAGAGGCCTTCTTGGTAGTTATGAAAAATGGAAAAAGAAATATGTATTTTTTTAAATTAACTCTTAGAAATCATCTAGACGTTTAATAGTAGTCATGAAGACTTCAACATGAATGATGTTTTTGTTTCTGTAAAAGGGATTGCATTAGCTCTCAGGATGAAAGTGTCATCAGATCAACTGTAACTATAGCTTGACACTTCGTGCTCTGTTCAAGTGCATAGCTTGATATTATCGAAGTACTGGTAATGGTGATACCTAAGGCTACAGTGGATAAACACAGAAGGTTTCTGATGACAGCATCTTAAGCACAGGAGAAAAGCTCTCGTATGGTTTAAGATACCATCGTAACCCTGAGGTGCAGACAGAGCTTCATTCACAGTTTTTCTGTGGGTTGTTTTTCTGTATTTCATGTATTGCTTTTGTTTCTTGTTGAAAATCATAGATAATTTTTCTCTTTAAATAAACCCAGATTAAAATTAAGAATTAAAATCAAAATACCTTTTATTACTCTGGTTATTTTAAGAGAATTCAAAATCTCAAATTGACATCTTAATGGTTATAAAATTGATATTTTGGACAATAGAACTGTATTTTAAGAAATAATATAATTAATCAAGAATAATTTTTTGTTGTTAAATTTAACACAGTACTGATTTTTGCTACGTGGTTGATCACATCACTCAATATGGCAGTCAACTCTATCATCATTATTAACAGAACATAGTGAGTACTGAATGAAGCTTTTGCAAAGATATATATGTGCAAGCTGGCTAAAAAATGTGAATAGCATTTGCTGTTATAAAAATCTGGGGTCTATCTGTTTGGTTGTTTGGGTTTTTTTGACACATTTATGTTTTAAAATTGCTAAAGTTAGTGTTCTTTTTTTTTTTCATTTTCTGAATTACTTCTTATTTTACATGGAGATTTGTTTTATTTTACTAAGGCCTTGGCTGCCTACAACAATTTTACTGCCTAACCTATAGCAGCCAAGTTAAAGGAAACAGGTTCTCTAATACTGAAATCATTACAGGAAAAAAAAAAAAGGAGAGGGGGAGAAAAAGACCTTAAAAGGTCATCCAGTCCATCCCTGTTCTGAGGCAGGAAATGGGTAACTAGGTCATCCCTGACAGATGTTTGTGTAGGCTGCCGTTAAAAACCACAAATGAAGGGGATTCCACAACGTCCATAAACCTATTCCACCTAATCTAGACTTAAAGTTGAAAGGATTTTTTTGTTGTTGTTTCTTTTTTTTTCTTCTCTNNTTTTTTTTTTTTTTTTTTTTTTTTTTTTTTTTTTTTTTTTTTTTTTTTTAATCTAGTCTACTCTGCTGCAAATTAAGCGATTACTTGTTATAATTCAGGTGGGTACAAAGAACCATTGATCATGGTTTTCTGTATGCTGCCTTTTAAAATATGCATTTTCCCCCCAGTCATCTTTTTCTGAGGAAGCTCATTCAAGCTTTCCTTGTAATTCCTGTTTTCAAAATAACTTATCATTCTTGTTGATTTAATTTCAACTCCATCCAAATTGTTGAAATTGTTCTTGGAGTGCATTGCCCAAAATTGCACAGAATGCTGCAGCTGAGGCTTCAGCAGCACTGAAGATTGCAAAATAATTAGGTCCTGCATCTCACACACTGCACACTTCCTAATACATCCTGGAATGAGAAATGCCTTTCTGCAACATCGTCATGTCGTTGACTCATATTTAGTTTGAAATCCACTCGAACCTTCCTATGCTGTTCTGCAATCCTGTTGCCTTGTTAAAGCGTCATCATATTATACTGATATACTGTTTTACTTTTGTCATGGGTAGTACTTAGTTTCTCTCTATAATATGAGCTTGTTGCAGATACACTGTTTCTCACATTATCTAGATATTTTGGATTCTGATCTGTTTTCCTATGTGTTTGCAACCCCCTTCCAGATTTTTTGCAAATTTTACAAGTTTACTCCCTGTTCTATTATCCAAGCTGTTCAATGAAAAATTGAACAGAATAGGACTGATGAGAAATCCTTGAAGGATGTTACTTCAGTGCCATCCTGCTTTGTCAGGAAACTGTTGATAAATACTGTTTGGGAGAAATATTTAACTACTTGTGTATCAACTGTTACTTGATTTCATCTACACCATTTTTTGTATTGCAGGCAAAATTAGAGAGGACCCAACTAAAAGCTTTTTTAAAGCGCGGATATCACATTTACTGCTTCCTTCTTATTCAATAGGCCTGTTGCCTTTTCTAAGAAGGAAATTAGAGGTGTTTGACACAATAATGATTCTAAGATTACATTTTAACGTCTTATTTCTTAATTGTTTTCTGTCCTATTGTTATCTTCATTCATGCCTATATGCTAACTGCTTAATAACCTATGATAGTAGCCCTCAGAGATGGATGAAGTATTTATGAAAGTTAGGTCAACTGAACTCTAATTCCGAAGACAGGCAGTATTTTCATCCTTTCTAGTCTTCTAGGACCTCCCTTGTACTCCACGAATTCTCAAAAAAACCCAACCCCAAACCACAAAAAAACCCCAGAATCATCATGCAGAGATTATTCTATCTTTTTAAGTGCTCCAGAGTAATTTTTAGCACATTTTCCTATGGAAACACAGTTTATATGATCACACTGTATGACCAGTCAGACCACACCATGCCTTTTGAACTTGTTGCTCACTTTCCAACCGAACTGGACTGAGTAGTGATGATCTCAAAGATACCACGTTTCTGCAGCTTTTGTGAAAATGAGCATGTAAATAGAGAGTCCTCCATGGCAAGAAGGAATTAATTTAAAATGAAACCATGATATCAGGAATTGGAAAACTCAAAGAACGTTACAAATATTCCAGCCATAAATTTCTGTCGGAGCTTTTGTGCTGGGCTGATCCAAACAGGAGATGCAAGGCGACAGGGAGGCAGGCTTTATCCACTGCTTTCTGAAATACACTTTTAAGTCAGCAGGATTGGAAACTTAACCCATTCCCTCTCTTTTGTGGTCTGTCCTTCTTGACCTTTGTTAAAATTAATTGCCTTGCATATCTGATGCTAAGGTTTTTGTAGACACATTAGGCAAAAAAGACCATAGAATATTTTAGTCTTCTCTGTGTCACATTATTTGATATCTATCTTGTTAGACACTGGATTTGAACCTTCCTTTGTCTCCCTTACTTCGTGTGTGTGTGTGTGTCTCTGTGTGTGTAACCTTTTAATGGCTTTTAGGTCCTTTCCTAGTTTAACTGTTTTTGTCTCTTAGCCTTCCTGATTTGTTCCCCATGTGAGTGTGCTATTCTTTTGAATGTGCTTTTAGTCATCTGTTCTTGTTTCCACATTTTTGTGTGATTCCTTCTTGGTTTTGAGTTAATCAAATAGCTCCTGATGAAGCCTTGCTGCTCTCTTTCAGTGCTTTCTTTGCATCAGGGTATTCTGTTGTTGTGCCTTTAATATACTTCTTTCAGTAAATTTCAGTCTCTTGTTTCCTTCTGAATTTCTTCCAAAAGATCTATTCACCCATTCATTCCCTAAGCCAACTAAAATCTGCTTCTGGAAGCCCATTCTCTTTCTGATACTCCATGCTTTCTTTGGCATCATCAATTTTATTGTTTTGTGATCAGTTTTATATGTATACCTTCCACATTTGTCTTAATCAGGAAGTATTAACTGATAAGCTAAAGAATAAGCAAAACAGCCTTTCCTCTCATCTCCTCAACTGTTTGAAGTCACAAGTAGTTGTTCTTAATATCCTTCAGGAATGTGCTGGGCAGCTTGTCTCCCGTACAGCTATTTTCCAGGACCTTGTGGGTGTGTGGGTGGGTGTGGAGGGGTGGTGGGTGATAAGGAAAGGTTGTCCAAAATCTGACTATGGGGCTGTTATCTTTTCCTTGGAGGAATACGACATGTCTGGACAGATTCAGGGATAGGACACTGGACTAGGCGGGTGTCAGATCAGACGGAGCAAAGCAGCTCCGCTATTCCATTCACAGGGAGCATTGCAGAGTGAAGCAGCAGACCAGCTCACCTGGAGCTGGAAGGGAACAGAGGCAGGGAATCTTTAAATTATAATACTGTCATTGTAATAGCTAATATTTCATCATCTATCAGGCTTCCTGTTGACATTATTTGGCCAAAATTTGAAGGCCTTATTCAACAATTACAAAAAAACTAACAACCCTAAACTGGTATGACTTTTGCTTGAAAAAAGCATCAAGACGTGCCCCATTGCTATTAGAAAGCACATACAGATATGGCTCTCTGCAAACACTGTCTGTCTCTAATGGCTTAAAATCAAAGGCAACAAAATAAGCTCCAGGCAAGACAGATACTTCAGGAAAGAAGATATAAGGTGTAAAGAGTGAGACAGAAGTACGAAAGATGTGTGGAAAAGCATGAACTTAAAAAAAGATGGAGAGGAAGCCTGGCAGATAAGAGAGGCCTGTTTACCTGAGAGCAGTGTTATAAAAGGCCTAGTCTGAGACTAGGAAAAAAATGCAGGGAATAGCAGACAAATAGATTGCGAGGGACACAGGAAGAAAAGCAATAGAATAAAATGAAAACAGACGTGGGGAAAAAGAAAGTGAATGTAGCATCCTTCAGGATGGCTTTTTTTCATTTCTTCACCAGGGAACATTTAAAACCAAATAATTTTTTGTTAAAATGACATACACAAGAAGGGATTGTAAAACTGTTGTTGATTCTAACTGGAATGTAGCTAATAATCTTAGTAGCTACAGCAGGGAGACTGGAGTCGAGAGAAACATTTCTATGGTAAAGAAACCCCAGCGTTTAATTTTTGTGTTTGGTTCGAAGGGAAGCTATTTGCAGGCTTCTTAGAGATTTGGAGTACAAATAATCATAGCAGAGGTGGATCACTAGATCTGACTGATGGTGATGATATCAAAGGTATGATAAATGCAGTTTATGACAATTACATGGTTGATAAAAATAGATCTGTGCTTACATGGTGTTTGTGTCTATTTGTCAAATGTAGGCTTAATGTGATACCGTTTTTTTTCATTTTGGCTGCTCTGCATCTTGATATGCTGGTATATTTAGGGAAGATATTTTTGCTAGTATATTATTTATGTATGTTTTTGTTACCTTGCAACTCAGAGTTGCTAGCAAATGGTATATTAAAAAAATTATAAAGCATGCAGTGCAGTATATGGCTCAGGGAGACAGCTCTAATTCAGTGAGCCTCAAAATTGATTTAATCAAGATCTAAATAACTTTTTCCTATAAAAATATTATTGGTCTAAATCAGTTTTAGAAAACTTTAACTAAACTTGAAAATTAATGTTAGTACAATCGCCACAGTCCTGTTTGCTCATACACTAGGTGAGAATCAGGTGCAGAAGCTGTTACAATCTGAGATGGTCTTCTATCACAGCAATGCACTTGCTGTCAGAGTCACTTGGCATTTTACCTTGTACTCGTGCCAAGACTGCATTTTAAATTTTCTGAGCTACAGGACACAGGCTGGAAGATTCTAGTTGTCATTCCAGCCCAGACTGGCCATGAGCACATTGGGCTGATACAGGGAGGGTCCATACATGTGGTCAGCTGTGTCAGGAGAAGGAAGGACCGAGTGTTTGAGCTACAAACTTTCAGCATTCACCAAGACAGAAAACAGTATTTTCTTGTCCCAAGTTATGTTTTCCCAGCATACTACATTCCATCTAACCTGCAAATGTCATAAATACATCATTTTGATGATGAAATAATTTAGGTGTTTTCTACTCAAGCTGCTGTACCAGTAAGTCTATTTAGTTACAAGAGTATTTTTCTAGTATGATAGTTAAATCAGATTGGCTGCTGGTGTTGGCATAGTTATAGGTTGTGTATATGTTTTTCTATATATGGGGTAGGTGAGTGCATGTGTACATGTGTGTATACATATATCTATGTACAAAATTTACATATATTGGCAAATATTCTGGCAAATATACAGTGTGGCATGCTGTAATAGCTTATGCATTAAGAAAATACCACTACAGGTCTATTATACAAAGTGCTAGGATGACAGGGAATTAACAAAGAATTTGAAGCCTTCTTAACAAACAAAACCTCAATTTCACTGGCACTGCAAATAATTGATGGGCTAAGTCAAAGGGCTTGAATATTGCTTACAGAAGAGAATTGCTTGTTTGAGAAAAGGGTAGAAACAAGAATGGGTTGCTCTACTGTCTGTTGAAGAAGGTAACCTGCTCCAAGTCCAAGAAGATGGAAGAAGGCTACATATTAAATATTTCTGATTAAATATATGAAAAGGTAGAAAGAAGAGATGTGGTACCCTTGTTGGGCGTATTTTAGAACTCTTAATCAAAAGGAGCAGGTGAAAAGGAAATAGATACCAAAAGCACCTGAAGTAAAGACACTAATGATCTCTGCTTCATGACATTTTCCCGATCTCTAGCTGATAGAGACTGATTTAAGTTTGAAAGCATATATTTTAATACTGTTCCAGGGATGTTGTCATTTATCGTAATTCTGGAAACTCTTGACTTTCATTCCTAGACGTACAAGCCTGCTAAATCAAGTTCCTCTTCTACCTCTACTTCTTCTGATTGTCCCATGAATTTGAGGCCTTCCTTCTAATTATTGATATAAGCAAAAAATGGTCATATTTAGAACCTATATGTAAACATATGTTACTCATAATCAGTTACCTGACCTGATCAGTCACTACTCCCAGGTATTGCAGTATCTGCTGCTTGCATGAAACCTCAGCCAGCGAATATCAAATTAATTTTGGTGGGAAAAAGAGAGATAAGACATACCCAGTTATTAAGAACATGTATTATTTGATGTTAATAGAGTACATATTCTTCATGAGGACACCAAAATGTATTTGGTGCCTGTGAGCAGTGAAGGTCTTAGAGTAGGGAAGAAACTACAATCTCTCTGTAATTGGTCCCACAATCATAGCATATTCTTCTCAAGAACATCTGGGATAAACTCTGGATTTTACCACATGTAATGTTTGAAATGATGTCTCTTTGTTGTGTAAAGGATGTATGTAAAAGTTTTGAAATTGACATTTGACCTGAGTGCATGATTATCTTCATAGATGCAATGCAGATGTCTCCAGAAACTCGCTCCTGCTGTCATCTTTCTTATTTTCACTATGCAGCCCATGAATTCTTTTCTTTAAGTCCTTTCCTTCACTATCTGCCAGTTAACTTCTCTTACTTTTCTAAAGATTTAGGGGTAGATTGCGAACTTACTGTGATAAAAGTTTCTTGCACAAATAATTCCAGTGGCAAAGTTGAAAACTCTCACAATTTTAATGTTTTTCAGGATTTTTGTTGCTTGGCTTTTTTATCTTTGGAATAATTTCATGATACTTTTCTGTTCTTCAGGTGTCCTTGATTTGAGGGTTACTACTGTGATAAACCTTGTTAACTTCCATTTGACACATTCTCACGAAAATAGCACATAGGCATTTCACTCCTCTCCATTCTGATCTGAATTTTGAGGGCCTCTTCCTTAGCAGTTAGCAAAACTAAATGAGCTTTCTTGGGCTTTGCCTGGAGTCAAGCTTTCCCTTGTAGGGTAGGTATGTGGCACCTTCTTCATTATTATCCAGTGCAATCCCACTGAAAGAGGATTTCCCCATATCTACTACCTCAAGTTATGCCTGATGTTGATGATACGCACTGTCTACATAGGAAACCTTTATAGCAGACTGTTCTGCTCCTGAAAGCTAGGAGGCAAAGAAAAAGATGTAATATTTATTATATTTTTTAAAAAGAATGAGTAATACTTACTCAGTACTATTTGAGTTGGATTTAGTTTTTAACACTTTAGGTGGGTGACACTGAGCTGACTGCTCACCACTGTGAGAGACAGGTTATCCATCTGGCCACTGGACCACAAAGTTTTATTGCAGAACGAAGGCAGGGCATTCAAGGAAAAGCATTATGTACATTTATGATGCTATGTAATAAGGGAAGTCTTTTAGAATATGTTTGGAAATTTCTAAAAGGTATTAATGAATATATTCTTCTCTCCTGCTGTGATACTGTTAAACTGGTAACACTGAAGCAATGTACAAATAAAGGGATACCTAAAAATCAGTGTCAGCTCTAACACATGAAGAAAGTAGGTTTTTGATGAACTACAGAGGGGAAATATACCAGTTCCACCTATTTTTAAAGTTTTATAGAGTGTTTCATCTGGAGATGATCTATACAATTCACACTTTGCTTTCAAGCTACATCAACAGCTCACAAAAACAAGAGATACACCTTGGCTGTATTAAGAAAAGTAGACCCCAACCTGTAATTTTGCAGCAGGTATCCATTTCTGCCAAGCAGCAGGTGCTGTGTTCAACGAGTGCTCTGGTGGGGAGTCCTGCAGTACATGCCCACTCACTTCTGGTCCGTCAGTGAGGTGCCTTCTAACACGTGACGAGATATTGCAAAGATCTGATTATTTTTCATACTGTTAATTTATGACAGTTTATAAGACATCTTGGTGTTTTTATAATATTTAATCTGCATGTCTGATAGAAGAAGTAATGAATGGGATCTTCCTCTTCATATCCAGTTGCTCTAGTCAAAGTGACTGATGCCTTATTTGAACAAGGAGTCCCAACCGTATCAGTGGGATGACTTGTAGGCAACAGTTTGTGAGCAAAAGTGGCAGAAAGAATGCTTGTTTATGTATGTTTTTGTGAGGGTAGCAGGAGTGCATGTGTATTAAGTGGATGCAAATGAGTATAAACAAAGAGACCTAATTTCTTTACCTTACTGCTTTTTACTTGGCAGATTTTAAAACCAGCATGCTGCAGCAGGATATACTCATCAGCAAATGAGGTGCACGTTCACTTACGCTATCATATGGATTGTGGGATTATAAGTATGTTTTGTTTTTAACCTTGCAAGAAGTTTCTATGCCAGCTGCTAAATATTAACATTGCAGTCAGAGTGAACTAGCACCGTTTTACTTTATGCCCAAGTACTACCGATTTCCTGGTGTAATTTGCTTAGGTAAAGCCTGAGAAGTCTACTCTAGGATCAAGTCCTTAAAAACAAGTAAGTCTTGGTTGAAGTATCAGATCGCTTCTCTATGCCAAAAAAATGTTACTAAATATATGTCCTGGAACAGACTTATTTAGCAAGTAAACATACTATTTTTTACTTCGAGTTAATACCGAATTGCTAAGAAACTTGCAGCTATGCTGTATACTTGTGGGAGGTGAAGATCTTTGATAATGACAGATGTCACTTTAAAAGGAAGAGACAGAATTGGTAATATCTGTGTTGTGCACAGATCTGCAACCCAACATTAGTGATCTATTCCTGCCACTCTCAAACAGAGGGGAAAGTAGGTTAGTAGATGGCCACGATGTCTCCACACAGCAACCACAAAAATGAGCGCCATGCCTGGCTGATGAATATACTTCTTCATATATGCAGAATGCAACATATCTGCAAAGCATAGTATTTTTTTTAAGTTATCCAAGTCATTGTCATACCTAATTTACACTCATAAAGGCTTTGTTCCAGAACGACTTTGCCATGTATCTCACATGTAACTATGTTAGTTTTAAGGAAGAAAAAAGCACGAATTGGGTTTAAATTCTGCTACGTCTGTACTTCAGCATAACTCAAGGCGGAGAGGTACGTTTCCAAAGATGCCCAGGTCAGGCTCGGTGCCCAGCTGGGCGCCTCAGCCTGTTGGGTGAGGGCCGGTGGGGCCTGGCACATGGCTCCTGCCCGACTTTCAGCTCCTCTGGTGGGAGCTGCTGCTTTGCCAGCCAGGCAGGTTACGGCTGGCGAGCAACACCTTCTCCCTCGGGACAACAGATTCGGGGAGGGACGGACGGACGGACACACACACACAGGCCACCCCCATCGTGTCTGTGCCGCCGCACCGTCCCGTTCGGGAAAAGAAAAAACACTTGGAATCCGGCAGACCCCTGCCAGCCCACCGGCTCTGCTCCCGCCCCCGCGCCGGAGCCGCCGCGCCATGGTGGCGGGGCGCGGGG
>VYXH01006881.1:309896-331723 GCA_013397275.1 Burhinus bistriatus | reverse complement strand
CTCCTCGGGCGGCCGCTCGCCGCGTCCTCCCCGAAATCGGTTCCCTTCCGCCAGCGGCAAAGTACAAGCGCTGCGCCGGAGGATGCGGCCGTTGTTGCTGGATGGAGGGAGTCGGGCACTTTTGGCATCATGGAGGTGGGGAGGAGAGAGGGGCCCACACCGGAGGGTTCGTCCCGGTGGGGAAGGCGCCCTCGGGGGCGGCCGGTTTTACGGCCAGAAGTGACAGGGCGTCTTACGGCCACCACGGAATGACTGCAACTTTCTCCTGTCCTCCATCACGCCTTAGATGATAATATTTTTCTCCTCCCTCCCCTGCTCCTCCCCTCTTGTGTTACACCGACAGCGACAGCAGGGTGTTGTGGGTGTTTGCAGGGAATATCTGTATGAAGGTTATGAGCAAACAAGTCCCTTCGCTCTTCCCTTTCGGGTATTGTCTGGTTTTCCTCCTTGCGTTGAAATGTATTGCCACAAGATGTAGCAGTTATACAGCTAGTGAATTGCTCGGTGCTTTTAGCTAAAATAACTACTTGCTGAACGCCGGTTAGTGGCGGAGGAGAACTTTTATACACGGATACTTGCATAGCGAGCAGTTGTATAATTTTACTCGATTTGCCCCAGTTTAATGAATGCTATGTAGCGTTTCTTGTAGCGTCTGCAAAACGTCATCGCCCAAGCAGGAAACTTGCTAACTTAAAATAGAAATAACAGTGAAAATGGGGAGTCTTTGTTTTTCAAGTCTTCCTGTAGCTGCTTGCTGCTTTTTTTTGTTGTTGTTGTTGATAAGCGATGTAAGGACTTAGTAACAGGGATTCGACATCCTGAAAACGTATAACGCAGTCCGTGTTTCTCCATTTTCCCCGCCAGCAGTTGTCAGACTCGTATCACTCCGTGTCACTTTTGCACACGCTCCTGCAGGTAGATTGACATGAAATGCTCCAGAAAATATCTGGAAAGGAATTATGGTATATGTTAAAGATGCTGAGTAAAGTGGCAGGCATTTTGTGCTCGTCTTCTCTGGGAAACTGAAGCTCTTAGAAAAACAACAACCACTAGCCAAATCTATAGTTTAAGTTTATCAAGAGTAGGTTTCTTCAGTGTTGCAACAACTTGGTATGAATATGCACACATATAATATTCACGTAGAGGGTATACGTGAGATATTTTTGGATCTATTTCAGATACCCGGCATACAAGCCTGAAATGACTATTGCAGCACAACTTATATATCTATGTATTTTAAAGAAAAATGGTGTTTCTTGAGCACCTCTGTTTAAGGAAGGAAAAATATTTTTCTGCAATTAATTTTTAATGTGATGCTGCTGCTGCTTTTTACTTTCTTTATTTCTTACGACTCATGCTGTTGGATTCTTCTGGGTACTGTAATTTACATCCTCTAATACAGATTCAGGGGTTACAGAGTAATCAAAATGCTGGCATGTTCTTGGTACTATAATGTACTGTATTTGCATGGCGTTCCTGGGTCATGATAATTGTGCCTCTTTACGAGGTAGTTCTGTTTGAAAATCAGCAGAAGCTGCCAGTTATGCTTGGGTATATATTTTGCGTTCAGGCTCGTGGGATGTTGTCAGCACACCTTACTTTATGTAAGTACGTTTTACAACGAAGTATCTTGTCTGAAAGCAATAGGCTGTGAAATACAAACATGTTGGTATGTTCGTAGACATTGGCTTATGTACGTGAAAGAATGATGGTGGATCAAACTCATAAGCGTGCAGTATTTACAGTGCACTGTATTTATAGGAGTTTGTGCTCCCATCGATTCTGAACTTGTGATACCTTGTGATGTTAACAGCAGTTACGAGCTCCGGAGCCGCACACGAGGCTGCTGGCCCATGCTGGATCAGAGCTGCGTCACTGCTAGTGCCTGAGCTGGTTTTGAGTGGGTAATATTGCCAGATACGGTGCATTCGACGCTTGGGCTGAGCTTGTGGCCCAGCCCGGTCTTCTGGTTAAAGGATTCGAATCCCTTTGGTTGGCTTCTGTGACAAGTTTTGCCCATGTTGCCTTTGGAGTTGCAGGCCTTTACCGAGCGCACCATGTGGGCTGTGGTTTATCTGACCTTACCTGTGATTCACTGTGAAAGTTTGGCATGAACCCACATCTCTTGTATGGGCTTTTAAAGGTTCTAATTTATTAAGAACAGAAACCCCCAGCACCCTGATTGAGGAAGTCCTAAAAATATTCTCTGAAGCTCTAATATGGAAAAGCAAAAAGAAAAGCTCTGCTGTATATAACCATTGGACAAAGTTGGTTTTTTTTTTAAAAAAAAAAAAGCAATGCCTTGTTAGTATCAAAAAGGCACTACTTGGAAAATACAGGTGAAATTAAAGAAAATAAGTAATCTTTTTTGAAATGCAGCACAACATTTCAGCAACATTTTTCATTGGGTATTATCTTCTATATCTTGACTTACAGGGGCATCATGGCTTCTATGTATGGATTTGAATTTATGCTTTAAAATTTTACATTGAAAGGACTGGGGTGGACTGGAATGCAATTGTATCTGTACACTTTTATTGTACCAGAACTGTCTCTTGTTTGCATTTCAGTATAGCTTGTAAATGTCTGTAGTTCTGTCAATTGTTTTATATGCCAATAACTTATGTGTGGGATATGTGGTCACTTATTCAAGAGCCCTGCAGTAGATGCTATCAGGAATTTAAGAGGACTGTTATGCAGTATTATTTTACACACAGTATGTGATTGTGTGGCTAGATCTTGTGCCACAGCTCATGTAATTGCAGTCGCTCGACTTCATATTTGAAGTTTCTTGACTTGTGACTACTTTATGCACGTAACTAAAAAGACCAAAGCACATAGCAGGAAAGTGCTGGTTTATAAGTGGGGGATGTTCAGGCTATTGCAGACAAGACAGAGGGACAGAAGAGATTTTGGGAGATACATGAGTGTCTTGGAATAGCTTCTCTTTTGAGGTTGAGGGCAGTGCCACAGTGTCTGGTAGTCAAGCATGATACTTTGCAAGTTGTTTTTTGTGTGTGCTGTTGGCTTTGAACACTTTACTAAAAGCAAAACAGAATGCCAAATACAACTTTGAGTTACCATGACAGGAATGTGAATTTCAGTTTTCAAATTTGAGCCCAATTTAACATATGACAAAATGGTAAATAAACTCATGTCATGTATTTGATACTCTTTGAAGAACTAATGTTGTAAGTGTAGCACATTTTGTTGGTGACTTTTTTTTTAATTTGATAAATGTATATTATTTGTATTTACTGTTACCTAAAATGTGATTGTAGTTGTATGTCTGAGCGTAAAGGTACAGTTTATTTCCTCCTTAAATTTCCAGTCTAGAAAACGTTTCTAGGTGCTGGGTTGTGTTGTGTATGCTACGTACAGTATATTAGTCCACGAACATGAAAGCTACTTGATCTTATTAAAACTTCCAAGGTTGTTTTTTTCTGTTGTTTGCTTGTAGTGTAAAAACTCAGCTGCTTTATTTGCTTACCAGTAAGTTCTCAGCAAATTTGTTGTTTGTTATCATTCAGCTGTAGATTCAGATTTTTATGGATTTGGCTGGTTTACGTGGGAGCAGAGAAGAATGGGAACACTTCACATTTAAAGATGATGGTATATTTTTACTTATGTTGAGCACAGCAGTCATAAAAGATTATTTAGACTGGCTGTAGCGTGAGCAGGTGTTGTGTAAGACTTTATGTTGTTCCACTGATATGCACAGATTCTAGCTTGTGATGTTATTGCTGGTTTTGTTGCAGATGTGTTTCTCATAGTGAGCTGATGCTTATGCCACGTTCCCATGAGATTTTACAGCGTGCCCAAATGAGACATGGGAAGAGATGACTTTTTTTTTTTTTTGTCATGTAGGCCCTTGTTTGAATATGGTTTTCTAAAAGGCAAGTGCTACAGAGAATACAGCAAATTAGTAGTTGGGTGATTGTTTTGTTTTAGTTCTGTTTTAACTTGCCTGGAATGGAATTTCCCATTAACCTATTCTATTTTAAATGGAGAGAGAATCGATATGTTTAAGGACAGGCTGTATTTATTTATTATTGTCTCCATTCAAACAAAAAGCTTGTTATTTCTCTCTTTTTTTTTTACCTATACTTTTTTTTTTGCCTTTCAGCAAGTAAATTTTTTTCTTCAGCAAGCTGAAGTAAACTTGCTTATTAGTAATAGCTCCAGTCTGCAATGAGTCTTGACATTTCTTTGTATTTTCTTAGAGTCTGGTAATCCTAAATGATTGCAAAATACTGTTGGGACTCCTGGGAAAGGCTACTGTATGTATGTCGATCACAGTCAAAGTTAGGTCTACAGATTTTTGCTGCTTGAAGAATGGAGGTTTCAGAAATACGACAGACATAAATAATCCTTTATGCTTTTTGTGTTCTTGATATAAGGTTGTGTTTTGAAGTAGTACTTGCTCCTAATCCAGATTACTCACATACTAAATTTCTTGTCCTCATGCTGAATTTTTTTACACAAAAAAATGTTGAAGTTAGTAAATTGTGTTTATGTAGTACAGTGTTTCCTGAACTGTATCTCCCCTAAAACTTAAAAGGACACGGGGGAGTGGGGGGGGTGGTGGAGAAAAGCTTTGTCTTTATGAACTTCATGAACTTTCTGTTTGACTTGGTGTGTTTCAGCTGTAAAAGAGGAAAAGGGGAAATTTGGTTTGCCAAGTTGCTCTGAGTGGAGCTGAAGGTGGGCAGAAGAAGAACAGTCAGGGTTTCTGTTGAGAATGCCGGTGCTCCAGTTGTGACCGCTGGAGTGCAGTTAAACTGAAGCTGGCCACCATAATGCAACCCAGTTTCTTGGGTGGGCTTGCAAGTGGAACTCTCCTAATGGTTGCTGAAGATAACAAGGGACGAGTACTGCACTTTATGTTTGGTACTTAAGGATTGAGTTTGGTAGCAGTAGAGAAGGTTTAGTGAGCATCGGAAGGTATTTTGATTCCTGCATTTCCCTTCGTCTTGACTCCATCCTTATTGAGAAGCTCTGTTTGGGATAGAAACTAAGGGTCTGCTTCCTTCTCAGGCATCTTCTCTCTGGAGATCTTACTCCTTCCTTTTGTTCCTGAGCAGAGCGCCGGGATATGCCAGCAGAAAAATCCTGGCAACCAGCCCTTCTCTGGGGAGGATGCGGTAGATGGCGGGAACATGCATGCTTATAAGCTTTAATCGACTTCAGTCAAACTTAGTCCCAGAAGAGTGGAGTAGGAGGACTTAAGTGAGGTTGGACATCCTGAAGATTGACAGGGGAAGACTGGGGCTGTGCGAGCCTTTGGGGGTGGGTCCGTGCTGGAGCGATTGACTGAAATCAGAGTGATTATATTACTAATTTTAATCATGACTTAAATCAGCGAGCAGGAAATCCTGATTAAATAATTGTTTTTAATTTTATTTTGCATTTGTGCTTAATTATTTTTCCTAAAGAAAAGTTGATTCTAATTGGTCTAATTTGATCATATCTCTTGCTAGGCAGGAGAGTACACATCTATATGC
Organism: Burhinus bistriatus; assembly: GCA_013397275.1. Classification (NCBI taxonomy): domain Eukaryota; kingdom Metazoa; phylum Chordata; class Aves; order Charadriiformes; family Burhinidae; genus Burhinus; species Burhinus bistriatus. The sequence goes on along the minus strand of VYXH01006881.1, from coordinate 326,219 downwards.
ATTTATTTAAGTAGTTATGCAGCTTAGATTCTTAAGGTTTAAGAAACATAATTCCCCATGCTTTAGACAGCTTTTAGCTAACTTTATTAGCTAAATAAAATGAATCCTAATTGTGCTAGATACGTAAGAAGAAACAAATATATCCAAATGTGTTTTGCAGTTAAACCAGATTGAGCAGAATTGTCTGTAGTTTGTGAAATGAGTCAGTTATTTCTGGTCACCGCACCTTGCGAGATTCAGAGTTAATAGAGCAAATCCAGTTGCTGTGCCTTCTTGTTCATCATTTGGAAAAGCAAGCCAGGCTTTCCTGCTTTCTGGGTTGTCCATTGCTCTTTAGCAGTTCTGAGTGAACCAACTGTTGAAGTGGTTGGACAAACAAAAATGGCAGAGGCGGTTGCTGGCGAAAGCTGGTTGAGTGCTTCAGAGCTCCGATTTGGGCGGCTCGACAGCGGCTTCCAGCGATGTGAGGGTTTGGCTGCCAGCAGAACATTAAGGTTTATATTGTTTGAATGTATTTTTCCCTTGTATGAATTTAATAGATCATAAACTTTAAACCTCACCATAGATCCGTATCGCTCCAAGTTTAGCTTAAACGTTTAACACTGGAGCGTATTTTTAAAATACACAAATAAGAAAAATCATCCGCCCTGTGCTCTAAAGGCCTTTTTAGCTTTAGCTGGAGAGGCTCTGAGGCCAACAAGTGTCTTCCAAGGATTTACAGGGACAGCTAGGGATTGTTGGTTACACAACTGTGACAGGAATCTGGTTGCTTTGGAATGGGAAACTTAATTTATTGGAGCTTTTACGTGAAACTGAACGTCATAGAGAAGGTCAGTATTCCCTGGGACCGCCTCTGCTTGCTGAGAGGTGGCAGCAGGAGCATTAAGCAGTGTATCTTGCCTCATCGTATCTGCACAGTTTTAAGTGGGTGGAAACTTAAAGTGCTTTGTTTGTAACGTCCTTAAGAACAAAGCACTCTGCACTTCAGATTTTAAGAGATGAGGATGGTGGTAAGAAACTCCAGAGTGCCTTTTACAGGAAATGAAGCCTGACCATAATTACTTGGAGATTGGCAAGTAGTGGATTCCATTTCTTTGGACTTCTAATACAGCTATACCTATAAGAGAAAAGAAAGAAAAATATCTTTTTTGAGGAAAAACAGGAAATCTTGATGCTTTTAGAAAAATCCACTGTATGATGTCACATACACTCAGCCTTTTAGATATTTAACTAATTTTATGACTGTACCTTGAGCTCAAATCATATAGATGCTTCAAGTACTGTCCTGCAGCTGTAGCTTCTGGTGGATTGCAAATTATTTTTTTTTTGGTAACTAACAGAACCTCTGAATTATAAGCATAAGGGCAACAAATTGGAAAGTAACGTTAAATATACAAATAAATATTTAAGTTGCTCTTCATAACTCCTGTAAATCTGAAAGAATATAATTTAGATCCTGGTCTTCACTCCGTGGGTCTTTGATGCCATTGGGATCACGCAGCTTTAACAGCAGAGGTGTTTCCCATTTCTCCTCTCCACCATTGAATTCTTGGAGCTCTTGATTTTATGGAGACAAACTCGGATGATACTACAAGCAGGGTTTCTAATACCTCTTTTCTTTCACTCCTGTGGCTTAGGCTAATCAAGCATAGCTCTATTTGTTAAGTATTGTTTTTTCTAGTTAATGCTGTGTTCTCATAGGTTCCACAGTTTCGTCCTAAATTTTGCAGCTGTACTTTTTTTGTGCCCTAATACCCTCTTTCTAGCTATTTTGGTCCTCAGGGAGGTTGAGGTCTTTGCTGTTTTTTAGCTTATTCCTAGTAAAAGTGACGAGAGAAGTAGTGTCCTTTAAGTTGATATTTTCATTATAAAGTAATTGAAAATAAAATCCACATATTATTAATAATATTCTCTAACATCAGTAGAAACGTATTTTTAAATTAATAAACATTTTTAATTAAAATTCTGTTTGTTTAGACAGGACAAACTTTTTTGGTTGACACCAGTGACTTACAGCAAGCTTTATATTTTTCTAAGTGATATCATTATAAAGATCAACCTTATTTGCACATACAAGATTGTAATGAAACCAGTTCTCTTCATAATATGTTGTTTATATGGTGAAAAACAGAGTAACTTTGAAATAGTTTTGTTTTTTTTTGTCTTTTACAAATACTGTTAGTTTATGTAGGAAAACATTTGCAGGTATTATGCTGGAGATCTTTATTGGCAAATTCTTTTAGTCTTCATGGGTAATGATCTGTTTCTAACAGTTCTGTTAAAAGTTGTGTTAAAAGATGTATCAGAAGTTTTGAAACTTTTCAAAGTAAAAGTCCTTTGTTATTGCTAAGGTATATCCAGGAAAGTGTCCTGCTTCCCTTTCCCAGCTCTTTTCCCCCCCCCGGGTATGTTCCCTTCACCAGCCAGTGAGAACTTATACTGTGGAGAGAAGAGTGGTGATGGTCTAAGTGGTGTAATTATCTTCATATAGTAATATTTTTTTGTTTTTGTTTTAGTTGTGGTAGTGGTGATTATAGATTATTAAGAGTAGATTCATCGTATAAGTCACTAGTGTTTTTGTTTGGTTTTTGTTTCTTCTGCAAGTCAGTTATTATTCCTTGAACTGGCTGTTGTTTAGGAGAGGTTGCTGTGTCTTCGGTACCTCTTTTAGAAACTTTTTGATCATTAGTGTTGCGTTTTAGTTTCAGTAGTTTTATTCACAGTACTGAACTACGGTAAAAGGCTATCTTGCAAGTTTTCTCCAAGCTTTAACTTTGAATAAAGTGGAGTAATTCTTGTTATAGTACCTTTGTATTTAGTATTGTGAAAGGCCATTAGGGGGAGTGGGATTTTCATATTTTAAAGTTACTATAGGATACAAATGGAAGTAATTCTGGAAGATGCAAGTTTAGAATTTTCAAATGAGTTACAAAAAGTACTTTTGGTGTGCATGTTATTGCCTCAGTATGTGATTGCTTTTTGTGAAGTTCATTGCCTATTTAATTTACCTCTACTTACATAATCACATTGCATATTACCTCTTTCTAATTAAATTGTATTATTAAATGACTGTGATACTAATAATGCCTAAGAGGGGTAACACCGGTATTCAAACTGTGAAAGGCAAATATCGTGGTCTTTGCTTCCGTGTTAGATGGTATGTTGTGTTGTGCATTTATAGTTCTTTTTTTTTCCCCAGTCCCTTGTGTGATACATGTTGTCACGTTCAGAACGTCCAAGTGGTTAGTATCAAGGAAGAAGCAATTTTATATATCATGCATGTACATACTTTTATATATACACAAAACGTGTGTGTGAAGTCTTGATGATCTGTCTGTTCAGTCATTAGGAATACTAATATTGTTGTTAGGACCCCCCCATCCCCCATAGCAGTCTCATGAACAAGTTAAGCTTACACAAGAACTTCAGCTGCTTTTTAGTAAAAATGTTCTAAATTCCTGTTGTCTCTTGTTCCATACTTCTTAAAAACTTGTTTCATTTTTTCAGGTATGTAATTTTTTTAAACCTGGTGATGACTGTTGCAGATGATACAAAATTTGGCTGCGTGTTTTGCCATATTTTGAGTTTTAGCTTTTTATATTGCTGTTCTCTTTTAAATAGAAGACTAGAAACATGTAGAGTTCACAAAAAAGCAGTCTGGTTGTGTATTAGATTGATATATTAATATTATATAGCTTGTATTTTTCTCCCTATTTGTTATACTTGCAACATATATTGTAATTTGGGAATGAAATATTGAAGCTATGACAACAAAATTATTTCCAGTAAATGACCTTAATAGTGATTTATTCCCCCCCCACCCCCATGTCGTGTGATTGAAAGTTGACCTGATTTGTTCTCCTGGCTAAATCGCAACGTGCTGTTCTCTCCGAGCCTTTCACTTGTTTTTTTCTTCTAGAGAAGTGCAAACAACGGGCACCAGTCTCTGCCAGTGTCTGACACACCATGTTCCTGCTGTTTTTCTTAAATCTCTCTTTTTCTTCAAGTTTGTTCATATGAAAAAAGAGAGAGGGAGAGAGAACCTGCTATTTTTACCTTTTTTTGTTGTTCTCGTGGCTTTGAAATCCTGTCTTGCTAAGGGGAATGAGCAATGAGGCAGCAGTCCCAGCGACTGTCAGGAGTTGCAGAACGTGGCTGTGCGCCACCATCCCTATGGCTCTCCGGGTGGGGCATGTGCTGTCTCTTAGACCAGGTCCCTTGGCCTGCCTCCTCCCATCACCGTTTTCCCTTCCTGACTGGTGCTGGTCCACAAGGGTGACCTCCAGTCTCGTCCTGCTCCTCTGCTTCCCCTGTGCTTCTCTAAACTGTTATTTTCCTCCTTAAATCACTGCGTCCCTGCTCGGCTTTCATTTGTGCACACTGTTGATTTTGCTGGAGGGAGGGTAAATCTTTGGTAAAGGGAGCGGGTCAACGTGGTAGAAGCAGGAACCTTCTGGATGTTCAAGTGTTGACCACTTGCGCTTAGCTGGAGGTGTGCTGAGTGACATGGTTGTGCAGGGGTGTAGCTGGGAGTCTCTCCTCTCGTGTCCCACGGCATGTCACTGGGCGGGAGCTCTCCTGCTGTAGAGCTGGCAGCGATGGCAAGTGCTCCATGCACTTAGGAGTTTACAGTGTCTGGAAAGACTGGCGGAGAATGTTGATATAGCTTGGGTGTCAAAATTCTGCTTGACACCACCCATTACCACTTGAGGAAAGGTGAAATCCAGTTTTAAGATTGTTGTGGATAAAGGTCCAAATGAGGGATTTTTGGGAGATAACAGATTTTGTTAATACTTTTTCAGTCTTTAATAATGGAAATTCCTCATCTTTTTCAGGTTTAAGTCAAGGCAGGTCATTATAATTGCTTTTTGTTACATCCATTGAGTCATTGAATCTATTGGGTTTGTTGTGTGAACTATCCAGAGATACTGAGCAGAAGAGTTTATTTCTGGCAAAATAAGACATTTTTAGCACGAGTTCTCTCATTTGGTAAATAATCATGTTGGCATGTAGTACTTGCAGAACAATGGTTTGTTATGTGAAAGCAGTAAATGAAAGTAGTGAATTAGTGATTCAGGTAACTACCAAAATAGGTAGTGTGACGAGCTGTTAGGTATGTAAACGGGTTTCATTAGAGACTAAACTGTTTTTTTCCTAAGAGTTATACTAAAACGTGCATGGTGTACTCAGTCATTTGTGTTTGCACATGCCACCTCATACTTAGAAGTTTTTCTGTGTGTAGACTTGTTATCACGCGTGCGTATTGACTGTGGCCATCCGGTACCTGCAGCCGCTGCCTCTGTGGGGCACCGACAGGGCCAGTAGGGTGGCCCCCAACTTGCCTTTTTTGTATTTCTTGGGAACTGGTGTTGGCGAAACTTTCTCTTTCCTGATGTGTTTTTCTTTAGTTGCTTTTGCTAGTTCTGATATTTCAGTTGTCTTTTTGTTGCTGAGGTAGATAGCCCTCTGAAGCAGCGGGCCTGGGTCTGCTGGGACAGGGAGTGTGGTGCGTGCACATTTACAGACTTGTCGGGGTTTTAACCTCGTCAGACTGCACTGGCACTGGTTTCATTTGGACTGTCTGCCTTTTCTAACTGATGGAGGTAAGCCTAGCTCAGTTCTGGATCCTGTAAGTCACCTCTTTGACACCGTTTCACACAGCATTCTCCTGGAGAAACTGGCTGTGCATGGCTTGGATGGGCATACGCTTTGCTGAGTAAAAAACTGTCTGGAAGGCTGGGCCCAAAGAGTGGTGGTGAATGGAGTGAAATCCAGTTGGCGGCGGGTCACCAGTGGTGTTCCCCAGGGNTTTAGTCTGGAGAAAAGAAGGCTGCGGTGAGACCTTACCTCTATCTACAACTACCTGAGAGGAGGTTGTAGTGAGGTGGGGGTTGGTCTCTTCTCCCAAGTAACAAGTGATAGGACAATAGGAAAAGTCCTCAAGTTGTGCCAGGGGAGGTTTAGGATGGGTATTAGGAAAAATTTCTTCACCAAAAGGGTTGTCAAGCACTGGAACAGGCTGCCCCGGGAAGTGGTTGGGTGACCATCCCTGGAGGTATTCAAAAGAGGGTAGAGGTGGTGCTTAGGGATGTGGTTTTGGCAGTGGTAATGATTGGACTCAATCTTAAAGGTCCCTTGCAACCTAGACAATTCTGTGATTCTAAGTCCATTATAGATTTGTTCATAGATTTATTCAGTTTTTAAAAAAATCCCCATGTTGTTAGCTTGGTGTTTAGTTACCCCCAAAGTCAGGAATATGGAAGCAGTCGTGTTAGATGTATGCCAGGTGAAACACATCCCAATTTGTCAGCCATTGGTAAGGTGTGCTGCTCCATCCTGGTAGCACTGGCTGTTCTGTCTCTGTCAAGTTGGCTGTAGGAAGTCGGCTCCAGGAAACCCACTTCAGCCATCCAAGGGATTTCATGGTCCTCCCCTGCCTCTGGTGTGAGCTATTTTAAGGAGAAGTCCTGCTTTATCTCCTGTCAGTTGGGGAGGAGAACTTGGATCACAGTTGGTTTTGCTTAAATTACGGCCGCAGTGGTCCACAGAAGCCAGTGTAGCATCCTTATCCTTTGACTAAGAAGCAATGTGGTTAGTTTTGTAGGGTGGCAAGTACTATGCAGCTGAGTGTTCAAGTGCTTCTACGTGGTAGATGATGTTAATTACACATAAGTATTTTTGCTGGTGTCTTGAAATAGGTTTTGAATATGTATCTGAAAAAATACATTTTTTTTTATTTGCTATATCAAAGACTTATAACTCTGCCCGTTCCAAATTTCTCATTGCCCTCAGGGCTTTAACTGCATTTGTATTACAGAATTTTATTCACGTGATCACAGACTTGGTTCCATGAAGTCTGTTCTTCGCTTAGCCTGCAAGATGGGCAGTTCTCAGGAAGGGACTGTGTTGAAAGGAATGAGAATCCCTTCTTCCTTTCTTCTAAAACTTGAATGAAAGTGATAGTATAGCAGAAAAGAAAGCCGTTTTAAAATTAGGCGATGAGCGCTGGATAGGAGAAACGGCTGTAGTGCACATTTCTTTAATGATAATGCTGAGCAACACTAAAACGGAATTTTTGTCAGATGATTACATAGGATGTTTCTTTGTCTGTGAACTGGGTGGGTGCTGAATTTTTAAAAATGTTCAGTACACAAAGTTGCAACTGAATTTAATGTATACTGTTGGTATCAACAGGCTTCGTAGTTGTGCTGTAAGAAGGATGAGTACAAAGCTTAAAATATTTTTTTTTCCCCTTAGCCTTAAACTTGATCTTTCACTGATTCGTGTGTGATTTCATACAAGTCTCATTTTTTCCCTATCTGTAGAATGGGAGCAATGCTTCAAGGTCCTAAGAAAATGTAGGTGTAGTCATTAACATATCAGCTTTGTGTGTGTATAATGTATCTATTTAAAGCCGTATTCTGAGAGGCTTCCCCCTACAAGGGACTTTGAGGAAATGAGTCTCTCCCCCTATTCAGCAAAACTTGGATTGTCTTGTCAGTTCAGAGGCTGCTGGTTGAGTTGTAAATTTAAAAAAAAAAAAGGCACAAAAACCTAAGGAACAATATCTAGTTGGCTGATTCTTTGAGCACCACTTAGCCTGTAGACGGGATGCCTACAAGACATAAATGGTGAGCCATCCTGCAGGTAGCATGGCCCTACTCAGCAAGGGGCGCAGGGTCCCCGTTGCATGAGCTGCCTGCTGGTGTGATGGTTTCTCACAAAGCTTGTGATTCTGCAGTCTGAATCTCTTAATGCAGATTTTTTTTGTTTCAGTCTTTAGTATTTTCTGTGCTTTGTGCGCCATACGGGTATTTTGAAAGGAGGAAATTGATATTGTTATTTGAGGTGAATACCTTTTTTTCTTAAAATGGTGTAGTTCAAAAGCCAAAATAGTTCATGAGTCTTGTGGTTATAGTTAGAGGTGAATTTACTGTCCCAGTTTAATCTTAGAGGTGTAATAAGCTTTTTTTGTGTGTTTGATGTTAAACTGTGGCCTCGTGTAAGTACGTGGGGGTTGAAGTTCTGATCAATCACAATGTTATGAGTGAAATAGCTTAATATATTTGGAAAGACTTAGGATTTTTTATTTAATTTCTTACTTGTAGCATGTTCCTCACCATGTAATGGTGAAAACAGTATAGGTTAAGAGTTATGTACTGTGATGGCCAGTTTGTTATGTCCTGTGTGCTCCCAGGAGCAGAGCGCTTGCCTTGAGGGTCAGTGGGCTGTCTGCGCTGGGGAGATTTTGAAGATCATGAGGGCAGAAATGGCAGTAGGACCTACAGAGGTAAGGAGATTAGGAAGTTCAGGGAATTAACAACTGAAACACTCCCCTATTGATACAAATACAGCTTTCAAATACCAAATGACTGGTATTATAACTCAGAAAAATAAGATACACTTATTCTTTTAAATTGTTGGGGGGGGTTGGGCTGCCTTTCTACCCTATAGGTAACTTCCAGACAAATTTATTTGGGGAAGAGGTGCACAATTTGTATTTCTTCATGGTTTACTTTTTCTGAGGAGTGAGGGTGAGAACCAAAAACCCTGTGGGAAGGGGCATTGCTAGCTCTCTTCCTGCTCGGGAGGTGACCTCTGCTTTTAACTTCCTTTTCACTCCTTCCTTAGATAGCAGAAACTACTGTTTATTTTTGACATGTGCAAAAGGCCTGTGCCATTTTAAATTCTTACAGAACAGCCATTTCGTGGACTCGAGCGTTTAGAGCTCCTGGTTTGTTTCCTTGTAACTGAATGCAGCACATGAAATTTGCTGTACTTTCTGGTGTTTCTCTAGGTGTAGATATTTCTTCTTCAGGACTGCTCCAGGCTTTTAGTGCTTTTCAGCATAGAAATAGGTAGAGAGATAGAAAGTAGTGAGCTTTCGTTCAGAGCGCGATGCACTTTTTGAGAGTATCACAAAACTGGTGTTATCTTGTGACCCATGAACTTGCAGTGTGTTTCCCTGCTTGCTGCCTCTCCCTCAAGGGGATAGGGAGCGTGTGGTTTTGCCACAAATGAAGCTGAAATGGGCACACTCTGCTTCTCTCTTTCTGTTTGGTTACCTTTTACAGAGCTGTCTGGAAGCACAAGTAATTGCTGCAGATTCCTCTACACAGAGATGAAAAGGGAGCTGGTAGAGATAGGCAGGCAGCACTTCACCTGCATGTGCGCAGCCCAGGCTGTATTAGTTTTTATCTGTTCTGACATAATGTTGTGTTCAAGGCAGATGTTTGCTACCTAGGAAGACAGTGTTTTAGTGTTCTTGCCACAGATGTCTTGCGTAACTTTGGCCAAGACGTTAGGTGCTTTCTGTAAAATATAAATAGGCTTTTCACAGAATCACAGGCGTTGGAAGGGACCTCTGGAGATCATCTAGTCTGACCCCCCTGCCAGAGCAGGTTCACCTGGAGCAAGTTGCACAGGATGGTGTCCAGGTGAGTTTTGAATGTCTCCAGGGTTGGAGACTCCACCACCTCTCTGGGCAGCCTGTTCCAGTGCTCTGCCACCCTCAAAGTAAAGAAGTTCCTCCTCATGTTCAGATGGATCTTCCTACATGCAAGTTTGTGCCCATTACCTCTTGTCCTATCACTGGGCACCACTGCAAAAAGACTGGTCCCATCCTCCCGGCACCCTCCCTTTAAGTATTTATAAGCATTGATGAGATCCCCTCTGAGCCTTCTCTTCTCCAGACTAAAAAGACCCAGGTCCCTCAGCCTTTCCTCATCAGAAAGATGTTCCAGCCCCCTAATCATCTTTGTAGCCCTCTGCTGTACCCTCTCCAGCAGTTCCCTGTCCTTCTTGAACCGAGGAGACCCGAACTGGACACAGTACTCCAGGTGCAGCCTCACCAGGGCAGAGGAGAGGGGGAGGATAACCTCCCTCAACCTGCTTGCCACACACCTCTTGATGCACGCCAGGATGCCATTGGCCTTCTTGGCCACAAGGGCACATTGCTGGCTCATGGTCATCCAGTTGTCCACCAGGATTCCCAGATCCCTTTCCACAAAGCTGCTTTCCAGCAGGTCAGCCCCTAACTTGTACTGGTGCATGGGGTTATTCCTCCCCAGGTGCAGTACCCTACACTTGTCCTTGTTGAACTTCATGAGGTTTCTCTCTGCCCAGCTGTCCAGCATGTCCAGGTCGTGCTGTATGGCAGCACAGCCTTCTGGTGTGTCAGCCACCGCTCCCAGTTTTGTGTCCTCAGCAAACTTGCTGATGGTACACTCTATCTCTTCATGCAGGTCATTGATGAATATGTTGAACAGGACTGGACCCAGTCCTGACCCCTGGGGAACACCACTTGTCACAGACCTCCAACTAGACTCTGTCAGACTTTTCTTACCTTACAGGGGGATTGTAAGGATAAACTTCTCTGGGTATTGTGTATTTGTTTATCGATCGTAGTAGTAGTACAGTGCAATACAGCAGCACTGATACTGCCCTACGGGACACTAACAAGGACTTTTTTCACTTTTGATTGACCAAGGATCCAGTAGACTAAAGCAACCCAAAAGGGTGCCATCATATTTTCTTCTAATCTTTATTCTAACTTGGTAGCATAAAGCAATGCATTTAGTGTAGTTTTCCCATAACCAGAACATTGTTCTTAACTCTGAAGAAAGAAAAGTTACTGCTTTTGGCCTTACAACTGTGTAATGAATCTTCCCTTTCCAGGAGAAAGCTGCATGGAACCTAGATGTGATTGTTTAAGGCTTTATGGGAGACTTTAGAGAGGTTAGTATCACATTTATGTAGGCACAGACTATAGTGGTCAGAGATGACAAGAAACATCGGAAGTGTGTATTAGTTGGCTATCCAGTTGCTGCCAAAACTGACAGTAGTCTTGAACAAAACTTTATTAAATCACTTTAAATGAGTATTTTGTATCTCTGATTATTCCAAGATTGTAGCAGATTTTCAAAGCAGATGCTGTCAGAGTTCTACTGAAGATGCATTTGTTCTTCAGTATCTATACATTTGTTCTAAGTGGACTAAATGCTTAGAGCAGTACTTTATACAGTGAGAGTCAACTAGTCAATAAACCTGTTCTTGGGTATCACTGTCTTTAGCTGTGAAGAGTGCAAAATCGTCAGTGAAGACTGTGTTCACAAACCTACTTGTTTCTTTGAAACTCTCTGGCTCTGCCAGTTTGCTATTAAATGGTAGAAGTTGGTGGTGTTGAAAAGCCACCAAAATCCTTCTGCCAAATGAGAACTTGCTCTTTGATTGCCCTTGGCAGTTCAGAATAATCTAGAGAACAATTGCAAGTGAGTAATCCAGGTTTTTAAAAAAGCAGGAAAATACGACACTTGGGATTACATAGCAACAAGTTCCAAAGGAATGGATACCATTCCTTGTAACAAATGCGTTCAGGATATCGCCCATCTAGTTTGTATATGTTCAGAGTGTTGACTTCTTTGTCAGGCTCATTCTGCCTGTGGTATTGTAGCCAACAACTTGGGAAATATGTTTTTAGCAATTTTTTTACTACTTAAGCTCTTCATTGTATGAGTTCAGAATAAATCTTTTTAAGTAGGACATTTCCAGAAGGGATGTTACTCACTGGTGCTACTTTTCTGTGGAGCATTTTTTGTAGAGGCTTTTCTGTTTGATTGATATAGGAGGGCTCTCGTGATGGGGAGAGGTCATGCAGTTTGGGATTTTGGTGTAGGAAGTACACCCTAATCTTGCCTAACTCAATATTGTTTTCAGGAGCCTAGAAGGGAGTTACTGGATATGGAGAGGAATTTTGGATGTGGGGAATTCTTCTTCCAAGTGGTCTGTTCTGCTCTTGGGCACATCAGATGTTTCTGTTGTTATGCCCATGAACTGATCTGTTGAATTCAGTTTTTGTCAAGTTAAGGTGTGCAGAGGAGAGGAGAAAATATAGCGATACCAATCTTAAAAATGTAGCCTCCTTACTGCTTTTGAGGGGTGGCAATTCCAGGATAAACAGCTTTCAAGATACTAGTAATATACTTCATGTTCTTTCAGTTGTGCTTTTTCCCTTCATTGATCACACTAAACATTATTCAACAGACTCAGGAAGGACCTTGTCGTGGTTCTGTTGCTCATAGCAGTATTTGCTATGCTAACGCTTCCTGTACATGGTGCATGTGGAGTTATATGAGAAATTTGGGAAATGAATTGGTAGATGCCATGTTGAATATTCTATGCTATATCTTATCTTCTCTTTATTAATTATTCTGTACTTGCCAACTCCTGTCATTAATATGGGAAAAAACACCACAAAAATAATGCCATAATAATTTCTGGGGCAAGATGGGAAAACTTTGATCTGTGAAGAATTCCTTCAGGAAAAGCTAGCATAAAGAAAAGTCTGGCTGAAAACCGACCTGTTATAAGGATTCACATGCCAAATAAAACTGAATATTGACTTGTTTTCTGAATAATGAACAGGATTAGAATGAGGCACAGCATGCCATTGTTTCAGTGAATATTGCAAAAAAGCTTCAGTAGCTTTCAGACCCATCAGCACCATTAATTGTTAGACTTCAGTCTTGAAAGCTGTTATAGACATGCATGTTACCGTTTTTCAGGTTTGGGATGTAATTTTTAAAGGTGCTCAGTCAGCTGGGTTTTTTCTTTCAAGTCTTTCTATTGCCTTCATTAGTGCTTGTCTTTCTTAGGTACTGTGCTGCACCTCAGACAGGTTGTGTTTACACCTGTGCAATAGGTTTGTTGCCTGTGGTGTTGAAGGAAAGTGCAGTTACTTATATGCAATACGTAGGGAAAAAGCTGTCACTCAGAAATAAGAGCTTTCCATTGCTTCATGAGGCCCGTGCATTGCTCTTGAGCCATGTGTGGCTTTCAGGCAATTCAGTTGTACTTCCAAGGGGTAAGAGTGGTAGAGGGACTCATCAGAAATGAGGCATCACTGGTTTGTCTTGGACATAGTTGCATGCCTGGTTCAGCCCCAGTTACAATAGAATAGACCCTTGGGGAGCTATTGTCCTCTCTGTTGTATGAATCACTCCCTGAGCTCTGAATGAGCCATTCTGAGTTGCCATCATATACCCACACGCATGAGTATATGTTGTTGGTTTGTGGCCAAATAAAGGCGTCAGTAGGCAAGCTTGTAAATTCATCTCTGCCTCTGCTGCCTGCAGCCATCTGAGACACATAATGACCAAGGGATCCTTAGAACAGGGTGCCTAGGTGAAAGGCAGGGAGAATTAAACATTTTTAAAATGTTACCCGCAAGTGTCTCCTAGCTGATCTGGAGTTGGCCCAAGTCGTTTTGTTCATAAGTCTTTGTTCAGGGCATTAGCAGAGGTTCCCTCAGGAGCGTATTTCTCTGTAACTCACTTTTCTTTTCCAGGTTGTTGGCCAGACAATTAATACTCAAAAACTGACAGCATAGACATGAAGGCTGAAGATCATTACAATTTTTTTAGCATTAAAGGATTGATTTCTGTTGTAGAATGGTTTGCAGAAAATTACTTCTCTCTCTAGCAGCCAAAATTTTCTTTGTTTTAGATCACATTTCTGGTCTGTTGAACTGTTGGGAAAAGTGAAATAAACAGCCTTCAAGTAGCATTTTAAAAAAGCGAGCTACGGTCATTTGAAAAAACCTTTTGAAAGCAACTTCCAAAAAGAAAGAACTCTGCATCTCGGGGACATGCTGTTTTTTCAGTACCAGAAGAATTAATGTTGAATGGTAGAGTCCAGGTAACCCAACAACCTAACTGACATGCTCTTCCTCATCAGCTCTTCAGTTCGTGGGAAATCGGTCATGTTGTTGTGTTTGGGGTTTTTTTCCTCCCCATCAGAAAAACCTTATTTTCTCAACTTTATATTTTAAGAAGTTTGCATCTAACAATTGTACAACTGTAATCAGCAGACACAAATTTTATACAAGCACTTTGGAAGTGGATTTTCAAATCATATTTGTCAAAACCTGCTGTCTTCTGGTATTTACAGGGAAGATTTTTTCTTACAATTTATTAAATTTACCATAGTTGTACTTTTTTAGGCCATAATTTGCCAGTTATATTGTTTCCCTCCCACAGGTTTTATGTGGACTAAAGCCTGATCTGTCTGCCTGCTACTTAACGGTCTTTTTCCCTCCTTTCTTTCACCCCCCAGCCTCCCATAAGCAGTAGTCACCTTTCGCTTGCCCGCATCCCTTCGCCCATTCTTTTGGACACAGCCTTTCTCATTTTAAAAGCATCAGTTTGTGGAATAGAAGTTCTCTTTAGATTATTAAGAAAAGCATTTTAAGTTCACGTGGGCACCTTAGCAGTGGTAGGGGGTGTGTTTGTTAGGAGACAAAAGTGCCTAAATAGAGAAGATCAGTGAGAAATACTAATTTCATACTTCTTTTAATGTGTGCTTCAGTGTTATTGGCTCTGGGATTGAGAAATGTTGCATATTCACTGAGCATTTAAAAAGACTCTTGATTAATTAAATGGATTCTGTTCTTTCCTGACCCTGGGCTTAGATATGTGTCTCTCACATTAGGAATTTCTTACCACTTGAGATCTTTTCAAACAGCTACTTTCACTTGAACACCAGGATGTATTTTTCCCCTGTTGCATCTACTTCTGCTGTCTGACTTCAGTTACAATGAAGGTTTTAAACTCCACTGTAATACCCTGTGCTTTTTCATGTCATCTGTTGTTTGGAGGTTATAGTAGCTACGTAGTTCTCTGTAAAAGAAGTTAGTCCTCCTGACTGGAAAGCCAGTGATTATAAGCATTTCTAAATTTCCAGGTTAAAATTTGTCATGAGTAATTTGTAGCTATTTGTTGTTACTCTATTAAGTATTTTGGAAGAGCTGGAACCTGGAACCCTGGAGTCTTGATAAACTGCGTCCACTAGGTTTTGGCTATGTAGCTATTGTTTGGAGAAGTTCTGGGATTTTGTTTGTTGTATTATTTTTTAAATCTCAGAGATTGCATCTTGCTGTCTGCCCTACTGAGTTCTGATTTAGGTTGGGCAGGACCTTCTTGACTTCTGAGGCTGCAGTACTGAATGACTGTGGCCTCGGGACTGTGATTCATGTGGGATGGTGATGCACTTCAAAGCCTTCTGCTAAGGGTGGGCTGTGTTTTTGCTGTTATCTTGGAATTGAACTCTTCCCAAATTACTGCTGCTTGGCTTCATGCTATCATACTAGCATCTCAACTTGTTTTCTTAGCACATAAGTAGTTTTCGAGGCTGTTTCCAATTCTGTTTTCTGTGATTCCCCAAAACATGCTGTGGAAGAAGGACTATTCAAGACATGGTTTAGCAACACAGGTCAACTTTGTGGGTTTTTTTTGGATTCGTTTCTCAGTCTCACAGCCTGAATGTTCTCTTTTAAATGGAACAAGTGTAATTTTTCCCAATTTAAAAATCAAGAAATTTGCATTCACTCCATACATTTTGATGTCTTACTGTATTTTGCTTTGCTGTACTTTTTTACTTGATTAGACTTGCATTTTAGAGCTCTGTGTGTTCCTCCTGACAACTTGTTCTGGGTTGCTTTATTCCCCGTTGGCTTTATAAGGTATTGAAGCATATATAAAGTGTAAGCTGCAATAAATAGAAAGTTTTACTATTAATAGGAAGAGACCTTGATCAACATGATGATGACATGCTAGTGTTTAACTAACTAGAAAATAGTTTATTACCAAATAGTTTGTTACCAAACAGTTTGTTTTCTTGGAGGCAGAATTGTTAGCTTCATTACCTTATTTTCCTGGAGAACTGAAAAGTCCTTTCTGGTTGGTTCTGAAATAAGGAAAGTCCAGAGTTTCAGAAGGATAAGAGAAGAATGAAGTTGAGTGCATGGTTTGGTTGGTCTGGTTTTTTTTTTTTTCCAAATGAGATAAGAGAGTAGCTCGCTTAAAGAAATTACACATCGATGCAGAGACAAGACACATCTTTGTGCTGGTGAAAGAAGAGAAGTAGTTCTGTGAGCTTTTTTTTATTATTTTTTTTTAGGACACTGCTTACAGATTTTAAAATCTGGATTTTTAGTAATTTTATGTAGTCTGTTTTGCATTTGATATTTTAAAGCTTTCCTTTTATCTGCTGGTACACATGTATTCTAGAATGACAAGAACTGTCATATTCAATTGTTATGAAGTTAAATTATTAGAGCGTCAACATAATGGGATAAATGCATATTTAGGATATTCCAAATTGAAATAAACAGTTACTTCAGGGCTTTAGGGATTGCACTGTAATGCTGTTAAACAATGGTTTCTATACTTGGAATGGTTACCATACTTAGTCTGGTGTTTATCACTTCAAAGGTTGTTTGATACTTTTAAAGGAACTTTGATTTAAAAAAAAAAAAGGCACCCCCCC
>VYXH01006881.1:287858-309871 GCA_013397275.1 Burhinus bistriatus | reverse complement strand
CCCCCTCTTCCTTTTCCCACCCCTCACCATTTTAGCTGAATATTAGTTAGATTTACTGATCTACAGGATGTTACTGTCAGCGAAGAGACTACGTGATGGTAATATTATCAATGTTAATGGAAAGTGTTCCTAAAAATATGTTGGACATAATTCTTATACCATGTGTGTTATCATAAAATCTGAGTGCCAACTAGGAGCACATCAGGAAATTTGATTTACATTTGGGCTATTGTTGAACTGTCTTCTTCATTTCAATACATAGGTCTCCATGTTGAAGTGTTTTGCTTTGGCATTAAAAGCTATATGCATGTAAGTCTGTTAAAGAAACCAGACCAAACCAGTATGCCTTTCACTTAAGTGAAAGGTGATTTGTGCTGGCCTTGAATTCAGGAGAAGGGGGCCTCAGTCTAATCTGGAGGGTTGTTCTAAGAAGAATCTGGCTTCTGCATAATGAACTTTATCTTCATTGTAGAAAGCTGACAATGTGTGAAGCTGTTGATCTTTCTTCATCTTGAAGCTGTAATTGATCGCCAGATAACAAGAGTCCATTCAGGGTAACGAGAGAGTTGAAGATAAAGATTGAGTCTTGGAGCTTGATTCCATATTTACTGGAAAAGAAAAACATGTCTGATCTGTCAAGCCTTTGTGTTTGGGTCTGCAATGCTGCTCTGTAGTCTAGCAGTGTTCAAGATAGAGATCGCAGTACGTGTGTTTCCCAGAAGATCCAGTTTTAGGAGGTGAAGGCTTGCAGTTGCAACTGTCTGCTGAACTTTTTCTCCTAAAATGTCAGTTTTACTGAGGTATGAGCAAGTATTTGGTTAAACAGCTGGATCTTTTGTTAGTGTGGGGGCCTGGGGTGCAGGTATAGTTGTACTTCATTATTTTCTGGTCACCAGTTCTGAAAAATTCAAACTACAGTGGAGAATCCTCTGATTCCTTACGTCTCTATTTGCTAAGGTAGAATACAGTATAATTTATTATACTGATTGCCATGAAAAAGCTTATAAAGTGCTTCTCTGAATTTATAACTTTGACTTTTGACGTAACCCATTGCTTAACAAATTCTCAGAGGAGTTTGGAGTTCTTGTCAAAGAGTTCTTGCAAAAAGTGTCCTTTTCAGGACAAGAAATCTGTATATTTTATATTAGTTTTTAGAGGAGGAGCTGTATATAGTTCTGAAAGATAAATTAATATGGAAGATAGTACCTCTCCCAAAAAATACAAGAGCCAGGTAGTGTTGGTAACTTTTTAAAAAAAATACTGGAAGAAGCATTCCAAAATCTGTAGCGGTTACAAGAAATAAAGAAAAGTAGTTTTTTAGGGCTCTTCCATAAGTTTTGGATAATTTTCCAGTTATTCTCTTTGGAAGATAGTAGAAGTTTGAATGGCAGTGGGTAGTAGCAATGCCAGTCTTTCATTTAGTGTCATTGTAAATACGTTGTAAGTACTTGTGTAACGTGATTGTGTGTCCTTTGAGTTAGTGAGTTGGCTTTCAGGGGTAGGAATGAAGTCAGTTCAAGTAAGAAGTCTGAGTTAACTGTAGGTTACGTTGATCTTGTGGGCAGCAAGGTGTTCTGTGAGCAGGAGAGTTATAAAGTCTGGTGTTTAAAAAAAGTTACATTTTTTTGTCCCTTACATGAAGTGCCTTAAAGCTTACGGTACCTTTAAAAGTAGGTAACTGAGGTGGGTGCTGAGACCTGAAGGATTGTACCGAACTGCATGTTCTTGAGAAAAACAGCTGTGTGTCTGCGAGTGAATGGTGTAATTTAAATTACAGCATGAATGAGGAAGGCAGTTTAATAGATCTTCCTAGGGTTTGCTCTGTGTTGAAAGAAGGTTTGAATCCGGCTTTTCTTGTCTTGTCCTTCAAATCACAAGGATGGCAGAGTGTGTGTTGCTTTTTGGTTCTGGATATTTAACAACAATAACAAGAACCAAACCAAAACAAACCCCCCAAACATAACAACAAAAAAATCACTCCAGCAGAAATAATGAAGAGAACAGAGTGCATTCATTAGTGTGTGTAGGGTCTAAAATCTGAACAGGAAAAAAAAAAAAAAAGGATTGTATTTCATCTGTGCTGTGGACTACCCCTGTACCTGCTAAATTACCCTTCGGACTGGTAAGGTAACCCAGGGGTGCTGATCTGTTTAGTGCATTAGTATCTAGGTACAGTACCGGAGACCTGCAGTAGCAATTTTACCCTGTAGCACTTCGAATGAGCCTTAGCTGGCCACAGTGATTATTGCTTTCCTATATTTCATAAAATAAACAATATAGGGTATGGTGGTATCTGTGTCTGTAATATACACGTGGTTTGTAATTGCTGGAATTATGTCAGTAATTTTAAGTAAGCTCTGAACTTTTGTGGGCAGTGACTATCAAGTAGGCTAGTCAATCAAAATATTGCTAGTCCTGCTTCATTAAACGGGTTACTTTGGTGAACTAAAATTGGTTATTTCAGAGTGGCATACTCTTAAACACGTTTTCTGTTACGAAGCAAAACAATAATCATTGAAACTCATCTGACAAATCTGGTGTGATTAGTTTCTTATGCTTTTTTAGAGCAATACTTTCCCATTAAGGTATACATTACATACATACTAGGAAAGGTATGCTGTACACATCTGCTTTTTCTTTTTTTTAAAAAAAAAGCCTTATGGCACAACGTGTAAATATGAGAAATATTTTTAGTGCATATGAGAAGTGTACAGTTTGTTTTTGAAACTCTTGGAAGCAGTACACAAACACATTTTAGGAAACAAGATTTTAAAGAGGATTCCTGATTGTTCTGCACTGCGCATACATGTAGTAAAACAGTCTTTACCCCAGAGAGCTTACAATCTGAAATACATAGAAATGGGGGGAATTTTTACTAGGCAAGTTTAGAAGCAGCATTACAACGGCTGATAATAAGCCAGCTGCAGTTTCAAACTGGGTAATTACCCTGTATTGCTGGAAAAGAGACCTCCAGCTCCGTATGTGGCTGTGTTTGGGTAAACTCTCCCACTTCCAGAAACAAAATGCGGTATCTTCAACCTACCACTTGCGGTTTGATTTTTTCGAAAGAAGGCTCTGCCAACAACACATTCCCTGAATGTGTCCTTCCCAGCCATTTTTCTCTTGGTGTGGTTTTCTTCCATCAGAGGAGGTCTGGGTACCAGGCTCTGCAGTAAAGGAGCAGTGACACCACTCTTGCTGTCATCTGCCTTCCTGTGGGAACATTAGCCAAATAGCAGAGCCAGTGCTTTCCCTACCAGGAAGGTTAGCTGCATGGCCAGGAGTGGCCAAAATGTGTGGTACAGAAAGGTCTGTCTAGTTCTTGAGTGTTAAAGGTTTGTGGGATATCAGAGAGTTGTATAAGAAAGTGGTTTGTGTCTTATTAACGGTGAGGAAAGCTACGGTGATGCCTTAGTTGTCAGGATGTTTAGCTGACGGGTAGAAGTTCATAAGAGCACTTCAGCTTTGCAAACTGTAGTTTTCATGAAAAGGGAATTTCAAAAGCTTGTTTTCATAGCACCATTTGAATATACATAGTTATTATTTGTAGTCCTTTCTGAACTGCTGTGTTGTCCTGTGGGACTGGAAAGCACAAACTTGTGTCTTAGTTGAAAAAAATGAGACTATATCGCTTTATATGGTACTTGAGGGATATGCTATTAAAATAGTTTATAAAGACTTTGGCATTAAATATCTTATTTAAAATAAAGCAACTGAAATGTTTCCAATTGAAAATAAACTGAATGTTCAAATAGTTGAAAAGATAAAAACAAAGAACACAGTTTGTGTAAATATGGAAGACTATTTGTCTAGATCATCTTTCAAACTCATTAAACAGCCATAAGTGATTTAAATACAAATTAGAAAGCTGCACATCATGTTGCAGCCTACTTATGTAGACTGAGCTCATCAGAAGCTCTTTTGTTCCTCCATTTCCTTCCACCTTACTCCCTGCCGATGCCAGCAGCACTGCTTTACCCCGTTTAGCAGGGCTCTGTTGGAGGCACCACCTGTGCAAGGGTCTCTGTGACTCTGGGCTCCTTTCCTATTGCTGGTCCCGCTCCTTGCTTCTCTGCCCTTTGAACCTCCATATAACCCTGCCTTCCCTTGCATGTGTTGGGGACTGTGGCCTATCCTCTCATTTTCCTTTTTTTTCCTATGATTCTTACTTATTTATCTTGGACATTGGTACATTGATAGCCTAAACAATTTAAATAATATAGAAAACAAAGGGATTGCAGAATTGGGAGGTTTTATGCTGGAAAGTATTTTGCTCCTGTCAGCTAGTTTTTAATCTATAAATAATTGCCTGGTTGGCACATCACACGCTGCAGACTCCATGTCTCTTACACACCTCTAACGCGTTCTAGCTTTCACCAAAATTGACAAGGCTATTCTGAACCATAGAAATTTCCCCAAAATTTCTGGAATTCATTGAGTGCATTCATTATTAGGTAACATATGGTGAATCATTGTCAAGTTGAAGGTATAAATCCTTTCTTTGCATAGGCCGGTGGTATGTTTGGCTTGTTTGTAAAATATTCCACTGCAAATATTAGGGGATATAATGAATTTATTTATCTTTTTTAGGAGCTATGGATGAGCTTCATAGCCTGGACCCAAGAAGACAAGAATTGTTAGAGGCAAGATTTACAGGAGTAGTAAGTGGCAGCACTGGGAGTACTGGAAGTTGCAGTGTTGGAGCTAAAGTAAGTTCTAAGAGCAGTCATCCAGATCTACCATCTTTGAAATACTAATTTATCTCACGCTGTCTCTCTTGTATATTGCCCATGTGATTTAATTGCAAAAGTACTGGGTTGGAAGAGGCTTTCAGGAAAATCCTTGTTAGTCTTACTTTGCTTTGAGATACGATTGTTTATCCTGAACCTATGACATGGACATTGAATTGTTCCAAAGAATAGGCTTATACAGGCTCTTTTGTGGTTTTGCTGTAGTGCACATGTGATCAGAGGTGGAAGTTTTTCCCAGTATTTAAGTGGAGTTGTCCCTTCTGCAGATGGCCAGCTACTTATGTGACAGTAGACACAGGGAGTCTGGTGTGAACCCTTGTTTTTAAGACTAAACTTGTTTGACGACTAATATATCTAGATTAACAAGGCCAAATTTTTTCAACTTTTCCGGATGTATCGATTTTACCTACTTTCATTGTACACTTTCTGCAGTCTGTCTGTTAGTATATAAACTAGGATGCAACACTTGAGGAAAAAACCTTATGAACATCGAGTCATACGTTACCCTTCAGTTGATACATCTGCAAAATAAATTTGCCTTTATTACTAATTCTGTTCAAGTTACTAGCTTCAACTTCCAAGGCTGATTTCTGCAATACTATTGCCTAGCCACAGGTACTCCATTTTGTATTTGTGCATTTGAATGTTCTTCACCAAGCGTAGTACTTAATAAACTTATGTTGAAAAGATATAATACTAATTTTTTAGGCACATTTCCCCAATGACCAAAGCACTTTTGAATTCTGTTTCCAAAGTGTCCTCATATTTTAAGTATTTTACACAAACTTGGTTAGTGTTTTTTCACTTCCTATTCCACATTTTAATTACCAGTCTAGATTACAGAACAAAACACTATCTGATAGCAGACGTTGATGAAATTTCTGGAGACATGTGATGTGGTTATGACTATTAACAAACTATAAAGAATTTAAATTAGTGCATAGTGATCTTGCATCATATCTTAATTTGGTTTTGAGTGACATGAAAGTAACTATCAGAAAGCTGTAAAAGAGGTGACATATCACTTTATCACTTCTGTTACTACTACCTTAGCCAAGAAGTGAGTTAAATGGTCAGGGGAAGGAATCAGGTTGGATTGACATAGCGGAGTTGATGCACTGTTGTTTTCTCTTTTTATTTAATTGCCTTCTAATTATCACTGCAAAAATGTATACTTGCCATATTTTATGATTAAAATTAGAGACAAGCCCAGTAATTCTGGCCCATCTTTGTTTCTTTCGTCCTTGGGTCTTCTAGTACTACTTACCCCCCTAATTTATTAGCTCATTATAATCGCTCAGTTAATTACTCATAATTCAAATGACTATTTGTGCTTTTTCATTACTAATCTGTACCTTCTTTTAACTTCATTTAACTACTAGTGTATTTATAAACCCTTCTATTAGTTTTTGATACAGCTGTGTTGGTCCCTTGCCTTATTGCCAGTCTTTTCTCCTCAGAATCTGTCTACTACTATGTGTGTAATACATTTTCTTTAAAAGTAATTATCAAGCTTCTTGGGGTTCTTTTTCTTTAAACTTTGGTCCCCTGTGAGTAGCTGCTCACCATTCCCATAAATCTGTTTAAGTCTTTTTTTCCTGTCTGTTGTTCAGCTGATTTCACTTTTAGCCAAATTACATTCTGCTTTCAGATTCTCAGTTTGTTCATCCAAATTAGCCAGGAAAAAAAAAAAAAGAAATTTAAAAGAGCTAATTTCTTTTTTCACTCTACCATGTAAAACATAAATTTCTTGTCCGTGACACGTTCTGAGATCTGTTTGAGCAGATAACTGTGTCTCATCCAGTTTGTTTCCAAATGGATAGCTGGATAAAGTGTTGGTTGTTTTTTTTTTTTTAATACTACCAAATGCTTTGATAATTGTGTGCGGAAGATACTACCACCATTGTCTCCTGGTTAATGCAGATCCTCACCTAAGACACTGTTGTTCTTACCTTTGACCAGAAATATTCCACAAATGATCCTCAGTATGCAGTGCAATATCTCTTTCTTTTTCATGCTTACTTTTTATTTGGATTTGGGAGGCAGGGAGGTAGAGGGGAATACCAATATCTAGTCCTGTGGTTTATCCCACCATCAGTAAAGTGGCAATTATATCAGTTTTGTTTGTATTTCTTTTATTTCTGACCATTCGGTGTATCCAAGCAGATAACATGTAGTGTAGTAACTCATTTGGGCTGTGGTTGGAATATGCTTTTTTTTTTTTTTAAATATAGTCTTTAGTCTTGGTGGGAGATGTTGAGAGAGGCTTATCTGATTTCTATTAAAAAACCTGATAAAACCTTTTTGATCTGATGTGCAGAGGTAACTGGGAAAATGTGATGTATAAATATGATCTCTATTGGTCTGCTTTCACTTTGAAGGTAAAAATAAAAAAAATTCCTCTCCGTGTACATACCCAAATCCACACGTACCAAATTCTCATTTTCCTAACCTAGCAAGACAATACAGAGGTTGCAGCTGCACTTGCTGGTTATTTTTGGAAATATTCTAGGTCATTATTCTTCTAGTAATTAAATTGAGATGGACTCTTTATTTATTGGGACTACTATTTTGAAAGCCTACCCTAACCTACTGTTTTGCTGAAGAGTTTTTGGAATTGTTGGGAAAAAAAAAAAGTCCATCATCTTCAAGCTTTTTCAGTAAGCAAGGGTGGCAATATGAATATAGGTTACTGAGATTATTGTCTTAGCTGACTCCAATGACCAAATACTGAGACATTGCAAGGAAGAACTACATACAGACATTTCTGTACTAGAGACTGCCTAGGGAGAGGGGAACACACATGGAAATTCTGTGGTTTTACTTAACATTTCTCCAGAAATTTTAATTCGGAGATGATCTAGTTATTCAGAAGACGTCATAGATGAGTATTGTCCTGCAAACTGATGCAGTGCTAGAATTTAATACTTTGAAGCAAGCTGAGTCTTTGCCTTGGAACTAGTTGTTGTTTCACTTCAAAGTATTTGTTCTGTCTTCGTATATGGAAGAGAATAATCCAGCACTATAAGATTTTTTTTCTTTTAATAAAAAGAATCTCAACTGATGTTGGCATTTTTTGTTAAGTGAATGTGGAACAGACTCTTTCAATAAAATGTTGTTGTTGCCATTCTGTGTTCAAAAGATCTCTGAATAAATCAGCCTTTGAAAATTTCTAAATAAATATTCTAACTTGAGACTCAGTTTTTATATTTTTTTATTTTTCCCTCACTAGTCTAAATTTGTTACTTTGGGCGAAATGGTTTATTTTAAGAATGTAGAATAATATTGTCAATATTTTGTCATTTTCTGTCATTGAATGTTTTAAAAAAATAATCTCTACAATAGCCTATTATCTGTCTTGGAGAAAATTAAACCCTCTTTTTCTTTGAAAAATGAAAACTTTTAGTAGTCTCCAGCACTTTCAGCAATATTGGCTTTTTCAGCCCATTCTGTAGAATCAATTGGTAGGGTTTTTCATTGGATGTTTTGCTATTCCCAAATAAGACTGAAACATTTTTGAATGTTCTAGGGTTCTACTTGCCTTACAAGCAGTCAAAATACCGAATTTACTGTGCACTGTCAAAACATGCACCGATCACAAGTGCTCTATAGTTAATCAATTTTTCCTTGCAAGCATGAAATTTTATTACTGTTACTTGTTATAATGGTGAGTGATAATAGTGGATTAGCTGTTTTATAAATCTGTGTATAATGTTTAGTATTTTATTTGTTTTGGTAGGCCTCAACAAATAACGAAAGTTCAAATCACAGTTTCGGAAGCTTGGGATCTTTAAGTGATAAAGAATCAGAGGTAAGTATACGGAGCAGATTCATGATTACCTCAAAATTCTAATGCTAACAACTCATAATTTTATATTCAGTTTTGATGCCTTATTTTATATAGAAGCTTTTGAATTAAAATGCGAAATACACACCTAGATAGGAAAAAGCATACATTACTAAAAGATACCATCTCTTGGAGGAGGAGACATGAGTTCATAAAAGTTTCTTTGGATGTTTGGTCATGAAACTAGCTGCCTCTGCTACAGCTTTTGGAGCTGAAAATGCTTAAACAGTTTGCTGTCTTTTGTTTAATAAATAATAAGGTTTTCATCAGCAGAGATAAACTTTGACTAGTCTTTGGCTGCATCTTTGAAAATATTGTAGAAACTAGTTTGCTGTATTTTCTTTAAAAATACAGATTTACTCCAAGGTCAGACAGTAGCTATCATCTGCATTTGTAAAAGCTGCAGTTGTCATTGTGTATTTTTTTACCTAGTACCACTTCATAATCCAAAAAAGGTTTTAATGTGCAGGGTGCAGGCTTCCCTGGAGTAGATGATGTTCCTCTTAGGGACCAGCATTGATATAGTTGCACTAATGCAGCACTTACAATTTACCTATTTTGGGATTGGCGAGTCCCTCGGATAGTTTTGCCTGTGTACATCACAGTTTGCATTGGTAAGATTATACCCATTGTAAGCAAGAGCCTATTTCTAGCCCAGACTAGACCCGTGTTTGAGTATGTGTCATGCCGGAGGGAGAGTTGTTTGGAATGTGCTTTCGATGTTATTTTCACATGTTAAAGCTTTATTTTGAGGCCTAATTGTTCATTCACTCAGTCACTACGAAACACTGTCTGATGTTTGCTTTTATACTGGGCTAACCAGCAAATGAATTTAGTTGGTTCCCAAGACTGATACCTTATAAATAAATGTTCTGTACATGTGATTTCATGTTTTCCTCTTTGAAAAAGTCTCTGTTCTGTTTTGGTTTGTTTTGGGTTTTTTTTTTGTTGTTTTTTTTTTCCTTGCCTTTCTTAGCTGGATTTTCCTTTCAATTGCATATAGACTATTTTCTTAACCAGAAGGCTATGTCTGCGTGTTGTTTTTCTTCATGATTTTTTCTAGAAATACTTTGAGCAGTGTTGCAGTGATGCAGTTCTGATGTAGGCTGGAAATGGAAATGTGCTGCAATAGCCTGACGGTTACATTGCATTGCAATTCCTTGGCAGAAAAACATGTCTGTGAATAGTCGAGTGATCTCAAAACACTGACTATACATGTAATAACTTTTTGTTGTAGAAAAATTGTTATTTTACAGTTGTATACATGAGACATGGAGGCAAGGTTTTTCCAAGGCATGTAAGTTTGAAAGTTCAACCTGTATCTTCAGTCTCTGCACAGTGCTTTAACCTCAAGCCATGCTTCTGGGTAGGGATAATTTTTTATTTTTTTAGAAAGTATTCTAAAATAGAAAAAGTCCATGTACAGCTCTCCGGTGCACAGTGCTCCAGGTTTCTTCTGTGTTTTCTGAAAGATTAGTCTTAATGACGTTGAATAATGAAATATGATTTCTTGACCCATTTTCAGAAGTTGTTAGTTGTATTCACTTAAATTAAATTATAATATCAAATATACTAATAAGTTTTTAGAGTTTTGTTCTTAAAATAACATTTAGTTACTTATATGCTGTAATACTATAAAAAGTACACTTTAGTTCTTAATATTGCAAACAGGTTGTGAGATTTCTTGTGTGTGGTTTTTTTTAATGGTGTGACAATGAAGGTTTCATAGTAATAGGGAATTCGTCTTGTGGATGGTCATGTAGAAATACAGAGACTTACTTATATGGAAAGCTGTGCCATCATTTGGTGTTGAGAGAGAACTGTTGTATTACAGTAGATTTGGGGAGGAAAAAAAAGTAGAAATGCAAATCTCCAAATCATTGAAATTAATTTCTAGCAAGAATGTCAGTTTCTGATCGCACTGTGATGGTACATTCTTGTCATTATTATGTATTTTCATCACTAACTGGCACATTAAAAGAAAGAACATCTTTCACACTTCGTTTTTAAAAAAGGCAGGCTTCCCACACACATCCCCCTATTTGTTTTTCTGGTGTGATTTTTTTTTTTTTCTTTATTACTTTTTACACATGGGATTGCAGACAATACAACTATGAGAACTGTAGTCTTTTCTTTTTTTCTCTCTGATGGATGTATGAAGAGGGGCAACTTACCTGAGTAACACTTTTAATTGAGATACTTCACAGAGGTAAACTTTGGTCTGCAAAATAACTTTAAAGCAGGCTTTATTCTGGATTCAGTTCAGCGTTGAGTGATAAACAAAAGCTGGATGTTTGATCTTAATACCCAGACCTGTATTCCAGTTTCTTTTTAAGTGTACACATTATTTTTATTTTATTAAATGCTTTGTCGCTGTGGTACATAGGTCTTAATTTGACTGTGTATTAGCTACTTGTAGTTAAGATAAATCCTAAATTGGCTACCTCAGATTGTGAACAAGTGCTTCTGGTAGTCTTCCAATATTTTGGCCTTCCTCAGCGTTCCTCATTAAAGTAGATTACTCCTCCTTGTTTTGGTTACAAATACATTCTTTTACTTATAACTAGTATTTTCTATTCTCTGTAGATAATGACTTATTTAAAGGAGGAGAGCTTTGTCTGTGGCTTGATGTGTCCAGTTTGATTAGTTATTTAAATGTTTTGCTCTGCTTGCTTGTAGCTGTTTAGTTGCTGCGGTTCCCAATAATACAGAACCCTCATTATAAATGTAATTTCAGAAGTAACTAAAGATTTGATCTAATTGGAATGTATAATGTGTTGCAGGGGAGAACAGCATTGCTGTATTTGTTTGCTGTAGTTGTAAAGCTTTGGAAGGAGGGTAGGATGTAGAAGAAAATAATTGTGGAAAACTCAGCTCATTCATTATGTGTATGAAAAATCATAACTATTAAGCACATTGGAGATTTAAGTGTTGAGAGACAAAAAAATAAAAACTTTGATTTTATTACACAGGATTTTCTTTTTTTTCCCCCCCTCTACAAAAATAACTTCCCGAGTTATGTTGTTACCAGTTCTACAATAATGGTAGAAAATATTTAACTGTGCATAAAATACTTACCTGAGTCTTTCTTTTAAAGGAGATTAACTAGTTGAGAATTGGTACTTAGAAATGTTTATTTTCTAAAAGAGTCTGTGAAAAGCCATGATTTAAAGCTATAAATGTGAAGAGAAGACTCGGGGGAAGCGCATAAAAATTGAGCGGTCAACTAGGATCAAGACAGTGATGTATGAGGCTCTGCTAATATGCCAAGCTGTGGGTAACTTTAATGTAGCTTTACAATCTAACTTCGGATAACTTCAGAACTATTTTGTCTTTCTTATGAAATAGTGGGATTTTAAGCTAAATCTTGGCTATATGTAAATCCTTCTGAAGTGACTGAAAGCAGCTTCAATCTTCGTTTATCAGGAGGATACTTCTCAGCCCTATTAGTCTGCAGTTTCTTGTAATTCATATGATTCCATTCATTAGAAAGGATTTTGGAGAACATTTTCCAGTGATTGATGTACGCTGTACATTACCATGTGAATTTTGTACTTAGAAAAGGTGAACATGACCTTGTTGGGTAACCTCATTAATAACCTCATTAGTGTGCTAATGCTTCTTAGTTTGGAAGGTTAAATTAAAACACTGAAAGAAATCAGAAGAGCTTAAGGAAATAGACGTTTATGAATTATTTGAGTTTCAGTTTTAAAACTATAAACCTCTTTAAATGTCTGGTTTTTAAATACAAGACATCAGTCACTGCAGTTGAAAACTAATTTTGGTGGGGGAAACTTTAAATGTTTGGTCATTAATTAGCTTCTAAACAACTTTTTTTTTTTTTTGCTTCATATGGTAGGTAGAACTGACTATGTTAGAATGATAACTGGAAGTTTGAAAGCTGGGACATAGGAATAACCTGAAAATGCTTGGTTAAATAGTTTCAATTTAGTTTTGTGGAAAGATAGCTTAATGTTACCTATTTACCTGGCAGTAATTGCAAATTATTAAAGTAATATTTCTTAGCTATGCTTTCTGCTTTTAGAATCATACAGTCTTAAGATAACTTCATTTCCAGGAGTCTGTGTTGTACAGTTTGCTAATGTATGATAGCACTGTAAAAGATGCGAATTTTGGTTGGAAGAGTTTATTTAAAATCAATTTGAACTTCATTTGTAGCCTGATAGTGCAACAGTTAAAATTGTAAAACTTCCAAAGGTGTTTTTATGAAGCCATCCACAGACCTAAAACTTCTAAAAAATACGTGGTATGGATAAGGAAGACCTTTCTTGTCCTGACTCTTCTTTTATAGACTGAGAATATTCTACAAATCACAGGTAGCTTCAAGTGGTTCTTTGCCAAAATAAATATTTTTAGGATATTTGTAGTAAATTTATATTTGAAGATATCCATGTGAAGATTTTGGAACTGAAACATATTTGAAATACTTTTAGTGATGGGTTGAAAAATGAATTTTGATACCATTTGCTGTGTTGAGAAAGAATACTTGGAGCACAAAGTGACAAATGCAATGAAATGATAAGATGATGGTATCATAAAAAAGTGAAGCATCTTATCACTGATCTCAAATTTAGTCCCAGATATTAAAGGCCATTGATTTCTTGATTGTAAAACAGAGTTTATGTAATGGTTTCTATGCTTTTTCCAGTTACTGGTATGAGGCTGCTTGGAGGCTGAATACAGACACAGCTGCAGTATCTTTTCCTTGAACCAGAGCAGCTTGTAGAATTTAACTTACACTGGGGAGACTTAACTGGTTTGAATCCTCAGATCAAGGGAGAGCAAATATAATTTAGAGATGCTTCTGATCGCAGCCCTTTCTTGTTATCTGTGTTGTACATGCTGATTGTAGTTTCTAGGCAACTATATATAATATTTCTGGAATAATTTTTTAACAGATCTGTATTTTTTTCACTTATCATTGATGTTTTTCTTTGACTTTCTTGAGATAAAATATAATGGAGAGGGGACAATGACACTTTCCAAGTGGATAGAAATTAAAATTTTGAGTGATTGCTCATTTATTTATTTATTTATTTATTTTAAATCCTGAGCAGATTCTAGAAGTCTATGGTTTATATTAATTTGGAGATGACATCCACACTTCCAAAAATGCATAACATTACTGGCTTCCTATTGAAGCACTAGAACTTTTGTGTTTATATTGTGGCAATGTGTAGAAAACACGATCGAGAATCATTCCATTTCACTAAGTATTAAACTTTAAAACATCCACGACTATAATATGACTATCTTGGTAAAAAATAGCCATAAGTGAAACCAAAATGGGTGTTCATAAAACCCAGAATGGGTGAAAAAGTATAATTGATTAACAATTAATATGTAGAATTGCCTTTGAGGAAATTATTGAAGAATTATTTCTCACTTTCTTAAGTATCTTTTCTAACTTGTATTTAGCTGATTGACCAAGGATCATATTATCTACTTTAACTATGATCTGAAGTTCCATCCCTGCTGAATAGTGAAATCATGTTTTGTGAATGAGGATCTAAATTTATTTCACAATAATATCGCAATAATATGAATAAATAGAGCTGCTGTTAGATCATGTTCGTTTTGTTGTTTGTAGACTCCAGAGAAGAAACAGTCAGAACCTTCCAGAGGAAGAAAAAGAAAAGCAGACACTCAGAGTGAAAGCAGCCAAGGTAAACTAAAATCTAAATGAATTAGATAGTTATCGCATGTATTTAATCAAATTATAATGCACAAAGTTTTGACTGTTAGCCTTGAAAATTCGGTATTTTTGCTTGCATAAAACAGGTGTTGGGGTTTGGATAATAAATTACACATACTCCCACACACACGCATTTGTCACTGAAAGGGATGGGCAACTGGCTGGTAATTGCCCCTAAGAATGGTGTGCTACTGTGTGTGTAACTTGCAGCTATAATACAACTCTGTATACTTTTTAAGAATTGTAGCAGCTCTTCTCATCCAAAATAGTGGTTCGTATTTCTTTTCAGTAGGTAAGGGGGAAGAGGGATTACAGATTATAATATCTGTTTGCTTGGTTTTTAGATATATTTAAAAATTTAATTTTATTCTTCCTTTTCTATAGATTATTGTACAGCATAGTTTTCTAGAGGGATGGGGAAATCAGGATGAGACCAGTTTCCAATTTAAGATTTACAAAGCATAGTTTTTGTTGTTCTTCTCTTTAATGTGACTTTTGCGAGAGGAATGGTGGAAATTTAATCTCAAGACAAAAATTCATCAAAAGGGGAGAGGAAATACTTTAACATCTGTATTAGCTTTTTTTGGTTTCTAATCGAGCTAGGAAACGTCACTTCAGATACGTATCGGTGGGCTCCATATCTGGAAGTCTTCACGATGCAACATGCTATTAGTAGAAGAATTATGTAGTTTGACTAAAATTCATTTGTTTTAAGTGTCGCTTCATAGAGACCTGCTTTGTTCAAAGAACTTGAACAAAATTTCCTACTTTCGTTGTTCTAGTAGCCTATCCTTCTGGCTACCAATGAGAGTTGAAATTAGAGATGATACAAATTTTAGGAACTTTTTGGCGTAGACAACATAATTGGCTGTGCCAACATAATTTGATACATTTCTTCAGCGCAGAGTTCTGTAACCTGACATAGAATAGATTTTTCTATACTGAAAAGGAATGCAGTCTCTCTCATTTATCTGGATGAAAACAAATTTTAATTTGATAAAGCAATATATGAGAATTAAGCATGAAGACAGAAATCACTAGCAGAATTACAGGGTAGGTGAAGAACTGGCTAGAGGGCAGTAACTGTCATAGGTACACTAACTGGGTAACTGCTGGAGGAGTTAGCTGTGTGCTGTTCTAGGTCTTTGGATTATTTTATCTAAATATTTCTGTTAAAAATTTTGACATAAGAGCTGCCAAATGTTTGTTTCTTTGTGATATTTCTTAGTAACACAAAGTTATGCAGCAGTGCCAATATAGAGGCATATTGGACTGGAAAGAATTCTTCAGGGAGGAAGCAACAGAAAAGCTTGAAAATATTTCTTAAAAAGTCCAAAATTACATTTTCGGACCTATGGGTAATGATCTTCTAATTTATCACAAAAAAAAAAAATCTATAAAGAAGAAAGCTTTGAACAATGGTCCGTTTTCAAGAAGTCTCCTAACCAGGTAGCCTGACCTGTACAAGAGACAAATACAGTCTTAAGATTTGTTGGTCATCTTAGGACCAAATAGAAGAAAGCATTTATGCCATTGGGTAAGGCATTGGTACGATCTCTACAATGCCACATATAGGTCAGGTCCTCACATTGAAGAAAGATGAATTTACGTTGGTGGTCCTGAAGTCTCAATACTGATTAAGATAAAAGAAATCCTATTCTCTCATTCTGCTCAATTTATCTCCCTAGTTAACCCTGTGAGTTAGGTGTTTCATAATCAGGTTGGGAGGAATGGAAATACTGGTCATCCTCCATGCCCACACTGTTACTGGCACTTAAGGAAATCCTTGGGCTGAACATTTGGGAAGAATAATTCACCTGGAACATATAATGTTAACAGACTTGGTTAATTTTGATATTTTGGATGTGGGTGAACTTTGAGATAGTGCTTGAAAAGGGGAGGGACTTAATGCTAAAGGTTTGATCACAGCATGAGAGGCGAGTTTCCTGTGATCTAGAAGAGGTTTAGGCTTGCTGCT
Organism: Burhinus bistriatus; assembly: GCA_013397275.1. Lineage (NCBI taxonomy): Eukaryota > Metazoa > Chordata > Aves > Charadriiformes > Burhinidae > Burhinus > Burhinus bistriatus. The sequence goes on along the minus strand of VYXH01006881.1, from coordinate 293,579 downwards.
AAATCTACACTAATCTGGTTTAGGAATTGAAGTGTGACTTAATTTCTGATTTCTCAATGAATGGAATATGCAAATCTCTTTGTTGTGGCCAATCCCTTAATTGCCTACGTAGGGAGATCACATATTAGCACATCAAAGAAAACCAGTGAACAAGTGGTAAGACTTTGCTGTAAGTACTACATAGGTAAAAATGTAAGACAAATCTATAAGTAAGTCATTTAATCAATTCTAATGTATTAATGTATTTGTTTTAGGAAAGAATATTGGGGGACGTGGTCACAAGATTAGTGACTATTTTGAGGTAAGTTTTTTTGTATGTTCGTAAAATTTTGCTTTAAAATATTATTTTAGCTTTTTTTGGATGTTACAAAATTTTTGCTTGTAATGGACAGGCCTCTTGAGAGGATACTTTTTTTTTCCTTTATGTAAGTTTATGAGTATTAAACCTTGAAGCAGAGATGCAGTGGTCTCTTGGTCCAGCTTGAGCTAAAATATAAAAACCGTTTTCTTTCATACTTTTCTATAAATGGCCAAAGGTTACACTAATGCGAGTAATACAATCTAATTTATAAATTTTGTGGATAGATGAGCTGTATCATTCAGTAGATGTATAATGTATTTTGATAAGAAGATTGACTAATTGGAGGGCCATATCTTCTCTACAGTACCAAGGTGGAAACGGCTCTAGTCCAGTGCGAGGCGTACCTCCTGCAATCCGATCTCCTCAGAATTCACATTCCGCTCCTTCTTCTGTAAGTTTGTGAACTTCATAACTGCTGGAGGTACTTTCATAGTCTAAAAGTCGAATAATTGAAAAGAATCTATATTCAAAGGAGGGAATCCTGGGAAGGAATTCATTCTTTCAACAGGGGGAAAAAAAAAAAAAGGAACAAGTTAAATATTTAAAATTTTCTGTTAACACTGGGACTTTTTTCTAAAACAATTTTTAAATAAAAATTATGTAAAATGTTGAATAAATGTTAAAGTGTTCTGATGACATCTATTCACAAGCCTCACACAAAAAAGGGGGAGCATTTTTGTTACTTATGAGGAAACTGAACCCCTAACTTGGGACTTTAAAAGCTTAGTTTTTGATAAATCGTAAGTTTTTAAAATAATTGACACCTAATTTGCCGGTATCCTTTTAAAATTCATTTCAATAGTCATGCTGATTATTTTTTTTCCTCCTCATATGCAAAATTTCAGTGTTAGCCATACCCACGTGGCTAAATGGCCAAACAGATTTTGACAGTTACAGAAAGGATTTGTTTTCTCTGCTGGTAGATCGCAGCTTTTATTCCGTGTACTTTCAACTTCAGGCATCCTCTTATTCTTGCTAACAGTGTGAAATGTAATACAGATTGTGGAATTTGCCTTGAAAATGGTCTCATTGACACCAAATAGAGGGTTTTAGAAAGTTTCACTAATGGAATTTGTGTTCTGATCTGCACTAGCTTTCCACTCCAAAAATAACTCACATTACTTTACTTTTGAGTTGTGAAAGCTTAGAATCAGAAAAATCCCGTGTGAGACTGATGTCATCTTATGTCAGTCTTATATTGTCTTAAATCTTTCACTCTGTTTCTCTAAAGTGACAGTCTTAGTTTTCTCAGAGAATATATTGCATCCTTTCTAAACTGCAAATGATATACAACAGCATAGTGATAACTCTCACTGCAGTGCTCGAAGTAGTATCTTCTGTAATAAAGATACCTTATTTCTCTATTCTGTATGATTTTCCTGCCACAAGTTGTAAACAAGGCTATGTTCATAATCAAATATTACAGTTGTATCTAAAATCCTTCGTTTTCTTGCATTCCAGGTTCGACAGAATAGTCCTTCTCCTACTTCATTAGCTTTTGGGGACCACCCTATCACGCAACCAAAGCAGTTATCTTTTAAAATTACTCAGGTAACTATTTTTGAGTAGAGCTATCCTGTATCATTTCAGACTGTAGGAAAAACTCATAGATATGTTTATTTCTTTGTCTTTTGACTTCTTCTGAACTCTTAAAGGCTTTCAAAAGCTTTGCTTATTACAGTCCACCAAAGCATTTTTATTTTAAGTTCAGCAGCTCATAGTTTAAATCTCTCTAATTAGTTTTGTATTCTGCACTTGCTCTGCTTCCAACATCGCACTTCATGAATAGTTAGATGACCATGTCGTTGGTAGGCTTTTGCTCAAGATTTGAGCTGTTGTGTGATCTTAGGAAGTAGAGGCTGCTCTTCCAGGCAGTATTTGAAGTGACAGCTGCTGTTGTCATATTGCATTTAAAATATGACATTGAAGAAGAAAAATGAGATGGTAATCAAAATGTTCAAGATATAGTTCTGTCATGACTTTTAAAAGCTGAAAGCAACTGTTTTATTCTGTCTGCCATTTCTGACGTGATCTGTTCTATGTTTCACAAGTTAATCAGAACAAGGTTACTTCACCTGTTGACCAAATACAGAGAAATTAAAGTAATTGGCTGACATTTACATTCTTGCCCTGTTTTATGTGCTTTTTTGTGAACAGTAACTTTTTGAGTAGCGATGAAATCTTTTAAAACTGTTAGTGGTTTGTCCCAACTGTTCACAGTCGTTCTCATGAAGAGGGAAAGCAGTTTTGAATAAGAACCTGCCATGTCACTTTGAAAACACAGGAAAATAAGATGTGCTGGCCTTGTTCAATGTTTTAAAGTTGTTTATTTTTCTATGTAACATGAGAAAAATAACGCTGTAATTTTTAAAAGAAAGGATGAATATTTCAAAATGTTCTTTTTAGACCGATCTCACAATGCTGAAATTAGCTGCACTAGAAAGTAATAAAAATCAAGACTTGGAAAAGAAGGAAGGTCGCATAGATGACTTACTCAGGGTAAGTGTTAGACGTGAGGTAAAGATATTTATTCAGAACAACAGGCAGTGAATATGAAGCAAATATTTTAAATGTTTGAATAATCCTTGTTTTTAAAAATTACCCTGGAGTTACCTAAATTAAAAGGTGAAACGAGTTTTTAAGTTTTGTTAATTTTTTTGGTCTGAAAATCAGAAGAGCCTATAAAATGAAATGCATAAGTTTGTTGTTTCTTTTTTTGGCTTCTGTGCTATGACTTCTTAATGATTAAATATGTTTATAGACTTTCTGAAGGTACAAAGAAAGCTGATGCTGTTTTGCAGGTAGTTGATTAATTCCTTAGGTTCATAATATAATTGTGAACATCAGTTATCAATGGGACAACTGTTGGCAGTTTCAGAATGGAGCTGATTGTGATGGAAATTACTATGGGCAATAAATAACTACTTTTAATAAGAAGTCTATGCTATACTATGCTCTTAAGACCTGTTTTCAGAAAAAAAATCTTAATGCTTGTGCTCTTGAAAGAAGTGTTGGAGAGATGATATATAGAAGTATGAAATATGAAACAAAACCCCCCTGTATTCACAAGTTGTAGTCTGTTTAGTGTTTATATGTGGACAAGTACATATTAACAGATGCAATCATAAATTATAAAATGGTACATGTAGACTGTTTTAGCACATGTTCAACAGTATGGGAGAGACAAATCTAACCTTTCTTTTTTTTAAAAGAAATAATTTCATTTTAGACAAAATAATATTGCTGGGTTTTTTAAAGTAATGAGTTAAATATAATTGTAGCGTAGGGAACTTGTTAAACTTTCTGCTCAGATAATTGAAATTTCTATCATTGTGAATTTTTTGTTTCCTTTTAAATTAAAAATGTTAGGGTTTCACATGACTTCAGCAATCAAATATAAAGGATCTGGAGCTAAAATTAAACTTCCAGTTTAACACTGGAGGACTGGAAAAGTGATCAGTACAATGCTTTTATATGTTGTTTATATGCTGAATGCTCTGTAATACAGAATGCAGCTCCGTGTAAAGGAAATAAAAAAGGAAGCAAGACATACTTCTGCAGATTGGGACAGATCTGTGAAATGTGATTTTTGCCTATATATATATGTGTATGCATGTTCCTTACTTTAGTCATGTGAAGGCAGAGAACTATTTTCTTGGCAGCTGATTATAAAAATAGTGTTTCCATATATCTTTTCGTGTTTTCTGTATATTTATTAGGCTAACTGTGATCTTAGAAGACAAATAGATGAACAACAAAAGCTACTTGAAAAATATAAAGAAAGGTTAAACAAATGTATTTCAATGAGCAAGAAGCTTCTAATTGAAAAGGTAAATTTCCTGCTTTTAAAATGTTTGTGGTAAGAACTGTGAGGGTGCTGTAGAACTCCATTATGATTCCTTCATTATTTTTTTTTTTTCACTTTTAACTTTTTTACATTAGTCTCTGAGACTGAAAGTTCGTATGCATGGTCTCTATCTGGCAGTAAGTGTTTTTATAAGACTGAATAGGCAAAATAAAATGTTGAGCCTTCTTCTGATTGTGGAAAATGTGCCTTTTAATTAAAGTGAGGTTTTTGCATCGTGAGTAATTCAGATACAGCAAAGCATAAAAGATAAGAATTTAGGATGTGGCCAATTATCTGGACAAACATTAAGAATAAGATTACAGTGGATGAAAAAAATCCAAGGAGATGGATAAAATCACTTTGTGAGACACTTAAGTGGCCAAGATAATTTTTGATGTAAAATGTTAAAATGCTATAAATGCTATGTTAGCTCTGAATTACTAGAAACAAGGAAATGAAGGTAACCATTTACCTTCATACTGCTATGAAAGAAATATTTATTTCAAATTTAATGCCAATTATATTTAAACTAGCAGGAATTTCTTAAAAGAGAAAGATACCTGGTTTCTCTCTCTCTTCTTTAAAATAGCCTTATTTAAAAACAAAACAAAAACCACTAACAAAAAGTGAATAGAAAATCAGCTTATTACAAATTGGGATACAAAAAAGTTTAATGTAAACAGCCAAGTCTGTTCCCTGACACCAGCCACTAGATACTACTGTCAGATACAAGAGCACAAACTGATCTGTTAGAGGATTAGGGACAGTTTCCTCGCTAGCATGCCATAAATAAATCATTGCAGTCCTTTTTAAGTTCCTGCATGAGGGCAATGCAGGGAAAAGATGCGTCAGATCTGTTCAGCATGGTGCTGGGTGGGCATCTTCAGACTGAGAATATCCCATAGGCCACTCTTCGTGAAAGGCCATGCAGACCTCCTCTTCAGTCCAGAAGTCTGCTTGCACAAAGATCCTTGATTCTGTCAACTTCCCACATTTGGGGGGTTTTGTGTGTGTGATTTTTGGGCCATAGGCATTTCTTAAGAAGCAGGCGTTTGTGACAATTAAAGAAGTCTGTCCATCAGTGGTGTTCACAGTGCTCTTTCTTCTTGTGCTGAAGCAGACGAGGCAGACTCAATCATTTATCACATCCCAAGGATGCTTGTGGTAGTAGTGATTGGTTCTGAGAAGGGCATCTGCTTCTATTACTGCAAGTGGATATCTGATTGCAGTTAAGTCTACCTGCAGTGCATTCCCACGTAGAGATTCCTGAGCTCGGTCAGTTTGGTATGTGTAGTAACATAGATGCTCTGTCAAGGGAGTTTCCAGGCTCAGTATCTTAGGTGCACTCTTTCTGATATCTAATCAGGCTCATTTAGTATAATAGACATGTACAGACATAATCTTAATTATATGTCTGTATGATGCTGATACTCTTATCAGTTTCGCTGTATCTACAAATAAAATGTTTTGTTAATTATGAAGAACAGCAAACTTTATAGGAAAAATAAGTCAA
>VYXH01006881.1:220539-287812 GCA_013397275.1 Burhinus bistriatus | reverse complement strand
GGGGGGGGGGGGTTGGTGCACCAGTCCTCATTAGTACCAATTCTGACAACTGCAGATGTTTGAGTTCTGCAGAAATTAGAATAAATGGAGTAAAGTAATAAAAAATATTTCCATCTGCTCTCCTTTTATACCTCCCTTAGAAGGTTGTTGGAGGAAAAAAAAATATTTTAGTGACTTTTTGAACACACTGAATATGAATTTTTGTTTTGTTTTGTTTTCTTAGAGCACACAGGAAAAGCTGGCAAGCAGAGAGAAGAGCATGCAAGACAGATTACGCTTGGGGCATTTTACAACAGTTCGTCATGGTGCTTCATTTACTGAACAGTGGACAGATGGCTTTGCATTTCAAAATCTTGTGAAGTTAGTAAATGCTGTGTTCTTAAAATTGTCACTAATTGTTAGTTCCCTCTAGTGGAACCTATTACTAAGGTTCTAGGATTGGAGTGGCTTTTCAGATGTTGTATTTTGCTTTGCCTTTTGAAGACTGAGAATACAGTACAGAACTCCCTTAGTCAACTGAGAGAATACTAAGGCTGGGTGTCTCTGAAAGACAGTTTGGTTTCACTTGATTTTAACTATCCTTAGGAAAGCATGAATGTACTAAATGAGCTCAGCTGGTAGAAAGCTATAAAACTAAATCAGTGATTTTTCACGCAGCTGACCATGTATCACTGGTGATCATTGGGGCAGATGAGGTCTGTGAAGTTCTCATTGGTCACATAGGTGCTGCCTGCACACGCATCACTGTAGCAGCTTTTTCAGGCATCTAGCTCCTCAGTGCCATGAAGGAGTGACAAATGTGGCAGCCTCAGATAGGGTCTAGTGCAAGTGGATGCGGGAGGGCAGCCAACTGGAAAAGAGCTGCTGCAGCAGGTATTTCAGCAGAGATGAGGCCAAGGAAAAGGGCCCTGGGAGACCATCAGAGATGGTAAAATAATTATGCAATGCCTTAAAAGACGTTCTTTGGTAACGAGTCTGACTCAGTCTTTTGGAGATATATATGTGTGTGTATATATATAAAAGTAATTGACCAAGATTCTAGCTTTTGAGGGGCAGTATGTAGTCTTAGCATTATGGGATTGCCTACAGCATTGTTTTTTTAAGACAATCTTACAAACAATCTGTATATGTGTTTTGCATAAAAGCTGAAATTGTTTATCATACCACCAAACTAATTATTTATTTGGGAATGGTCGGATCAAATTCAGTATTTGGTCTATAAAAATCAAGTAGTCTCTATTGACTCTGTTACATTTCTTTTGATGGTATAAAAGAAGGTAACCACCAGCTCAGATTTTTTTTTTTTTTCTTGTGCAGAAATCATGTGTAACACTTCCAAAACCAAAACAACCTCCCCCCCCAAAAAAAACCCAAAACAAACCCCATAACATATTTCAAAAGTAAATTGTGTCAAAACTTTAGCAAAATTTTTCCACCTCATGAAGGGCATTGGTGGTCTTTTTCCTAGGAAGTATTTTCACAGGTACAGTAAGTTTTCTAAAAATTTCTTAATGCTTTTACCAGTTAAAAAGGTAGTTCTTTAAAAAATGCAAAATGATGAAACTTTAATAAAGCTCTTTTTGGGGGTTTACAGGCAGCAAGAATGGGTGAATCAACAAAGGGAAGACATTGAAAGGCAAAGAAAGCTCCTGGCCAAGCGAAAGCCTCCAACTACAAATAATTCTCAGGCACCATCTGCCAATTCTGAACCCAAGCAGAGGAAAAATAAAGCTGTGAATGGGGCAGAAAACGATCCCTTTGTTAGACCCAATTTACCACAGCTGTAAGTTTAACATTTCAATCAGTCTTTTACATAAATTCTCAGATATTGTCTGTGTGAGTTCTATTCAAATAACAGCATAAAAAGACACTCAGTATATTCAGCAGCTATATTCTCACCGAGGACTTGCTGATGTTAGGGAAATTTGCACCACTGCCTATGAAGATGTAGTACAGTTGCCCAATTTATTTTTGGTAAAGTCACCAGAGAAGGGCCCATTCGGTGTTTATGTTAATGTTCCGTCTGTTTTCCTGATCTAGAGGAGTCCTTATTCTGGTTTCCTACTCTTGTAACGTCACTGATATGTATTGAACTTTTCTTGATCCACATTGGTTTAGAAGCCTGTCCTTTAGTTAGAGATAATTTCATTTTTCATATAACAGTCTTTAACTGGCAAGAAGAGCTTTTTTCAGCTTTTAGTATTTGAAGACGTATATGGAAAAAATCTTTTTTTTTTTTCCCTTCTGAATGCTAGATCCTGAGAGCAACTGTCAGAAGTTACTGATCCTGTTTCACATATTGACAATGCTGAAATTTTTCGTCATTTAAACATAAAAATGGAGAGCTATCAAAGATTCTCCATTTTCCAAGTGACCTTTTTTCCTGCAAACAGAAATGGTCTAATTCAAGGCACAGACAGATGTGTTCTTGACATTTAATTTGAGTATTTTAAGAAGTTGCTGCTTTGAGATACTAGTTATTGCTCTTGATGCTAAGAGGCTGCAGCTGATAGTGTATCTGTTCCTAGTCAGCTTAAATAAAAAGTAAATAACTAGGGTTAAAAAGACTAACAAATTAATCTGTTTTACTTTGAGAAGTAGGCTACGTGTGTTGAACATGGTTACCTATCACCTCTCACTTGTGGAGGTAGTAGTTTATACCTCTGGAGATGGGGGTTAAATAAATTACTCTGGTTAGATCTGCAAAATACATAGATTTGGACCATCAGTTTGAAGACAGCTGCATATGTTTTGCACAACGCATCATTCTTAAAGTTCACATTGTGAAATTGTTTGGCTGTGACAAAAATATCGTGAAAATACAGTAGTAAGGCTGGCAATATAAGCAAATATTGATTAGTGTTCCTCGTGTGTTTTGGTAGAGAGCTGAGGAATCATCGCTCAAATTGATTCTTTAGTAATAGTTCGTGCCTACTTTTCTTCTTTTTAGGACATAATTAATACTTCTGAATAGTACGATAAAGATTACCATCATGTTAAAAATACCTTTTTGTTTGAATGTAATACTTCTTGTTATTAAATAACATTTAAGTAATGGAAAAGACCTGAAAAGTTACATAATTTTTAATTTGCCAGCTTTTGGCCATGTCTTCATTCATGTTAAATTTTCATAATCTTATTACTGCTTTAGGAGGTGGTAAAATGTACGTTTGGGAAAAAATACAGAAGGCGTTCTAATTATTTAGTAGGTCAAGATGAATTCCTGATAATAGACTTCTGAATATTTTCTGGTGTTATGCAGTTTTAAATAATTTCCAAATGACTAAAAACTTTTCAAATTTTCATTTCATTTGGCTTAACCAGTTATGTGTTAAATGGCACATGAAAATGCTTGCTGGTTATGGAATTGCCAAGAGAACAATCAGAATTGCGCTTTTGTATCTAATGCTAGCATAAATGTAAGCTGTTACTGAATCGAAACTGTTTTGCCTTTAAGTATCCTAATTTGATCACTTTATCATCTAGATATGAAATTGCATGCCTATATGATAACTTTCATTTCAGACCTTTGAGAAGGTCTGTAATGTGTCCTGAGATGACAGAATCATTAAGCCGCATCATGCTCTTAGGCCTTTACTTGAAAGGTTTTTTAAATGTTTGTATTTAGGATTTGTTACAATTTTGTATAGCAGTATTATGTGTTGACTCCTGTCTGCTTCTCAGTTACAGAATTAAATGTTTTGTGGATCTTGGTAAAACAATTATTAATTGTGTGCTTCCATTTTAGAGTAAATGTGTCATCTGCTGTATGTGATTCCCTTCTATTACATTGTGCTTATCACTGTTCTGTGTTACTTTGAAAGTAATGATCTTAATTAGTATAGCCGAATGGAAGGTGTTCTGTTTATATGAGGCATGGGGAAATGAAGAGCTGCTTGAGATTAATGAACTAAACCAGTAGTAAATCAGTACAACATATTTGCAAGTAATTAGGAAGATCTTTTTTAAACAAACAAACAGCTTACTAGCAGTTGTTAGCAACAAGTGTCTCTACCGCTGTGGTGTTTGCTTTAGAAAATGTCTCCAGCTGCAGGTATTGACAAGAAAAAATGATCTATAGCCTTGTAACAAGCAGTATTATTGAAGCCCTTTCTGAAAACAGGTGTTAACTGTTTTGAAAGGGATTGAAGGTGTTTCCTGAGGCATTGCTTTAGTTTAGCTGAATATACTATGGTCTCTGATATGAATTTAAAAGCAAGATTTTTGCACTGAGGTTATTAGTATGAAAGTGGCCATCTGCCAGTGTCCTGTGAGTGAATGGTGGGTTTGGTGTTTAAATGACATGGAACAGATGACTCTAAACAGTGTCCTGGTTTTCCATCATTCTTACCCTTTTTGTGGCCCAAACGAGAACTAAAAAGTCGTTTCAATTTTGAGAGCTCTCTTTTCTACTGAGCAAAGTAATTTTGTTAGTCTTACATGAAAGAAATAAATTGAAATTTATTTAAAGAAAAAATTATTTGAAGTAGAGGTTGCCTTCTTAGCCCTGGGGAAATCTGTTTGAAAACTCTGTTCCAAATTCTTCAGAGCCTTCAGAGATTATAATGCTAGTCCCCACTTCTTGGAAGCAGCTCTTATTTAACTAGACAATTATTTCTAGGAGCAACGTTTTACTTAGTTTAGGTGGTGTAGTCCTTCCTGTGCAACTTCAGCCCTGTTGGTTGTATTCACTTCCCAGTCACCTCTTCCTCTGCTTCCCAGTTCCTCCATAGGGGTCTGCATGCAATTTGGAATAGGAGAGCAGAGGGAGCTGGCAGATTTTGTTACTGTAGCTGAACAAATGCATCCTTTAGAGGGAGCATTCTGTTCTGTATGGAACAAATAAAAATATTTTCAGAAACTTTTTCAGGCTGAAGTGCCAACAATGCGTCTGGGCTTTACAGAACAAGTAAAGACAGCTCCTTTCCTGAGGCAGTCTCTTTCTAAGGCAAACATGGAGACAATGGGCAAAAAGACCTCTTGGAAGGCTTTGACTTGGTCAGCGTCTGCCTGTCCTTGTAGGCATTCGAGGAACTAGACTGGGAATAAAGTTGGACCAAAAAAAGGAGTGCCTCAGAAATTGTAGCCAAAAACTTGTATTGGATGTGTGTATGACTGTTTGGGGGCATGGACGCATTCCGCTGTGCCTATGTATCCAGGATGGTTTTTCAACTGGGAAAAGGTAGGAGGACAGATGGTTGTAAATGTGCCAGGCTTGATACTCACGACAACCAAGGAGCGCGTGGCCATTGTGTTTTTTTGGCTTGTCTGTACCCACTAGGGAGAGTGTTTTGATCATAGAAGGTTTTGTCTGAACTTGTGAGGAAGAAGTGTGAAGAAGATTGGTTGTGTCTACCCGTGCATACTGTGTTGAAGTCTTTGAAATTTGGCTATGACAGGGTTGTTAAACAACTGGAAGGCCTATTTTTTCTAATTAAGAAAAATGTTTAAATTGGTGATAATCAAGCCTTTCAGGCCAGGTAAGCTGTCCGCTTTCTTCCAGTGACGAGTAAAGGTGACACACCATGGCCCTACACATCACAGTAAAATTAGACTACATGCACACAATATGTCCAGTGCTTTTTTTTTTTTTTTTTTAATTTTAGGAATTCATTGCATGTGTATGATAGTTCATTTGGCTGCCGAGAGTTAAAATACAGCATTTATTGCACAGTAATTTTGAGCAAAAAAAAATCACAGTCGGGACCCAACTGTTAGCGGATTAATTCAGGCAACCTACTCCCAGATGCCCTTCTTCCCCAGCGCTCCTCAGATTAGCCTCAAGCCTGACTGTCCAACTTAAATTCATTTAGTGGATGGCAGCAGGCTGTTTCTGGCTAACGTCTCTGCTTCTCAACCTTTCTTCTTCCACATATCATGAGACCTGTGTGTTTCAGGTGATGGAGGAGCAACGCCTTCTGTGGGAAATGATGGTGTGTCATAGGTGACTTCTGTTTTCAGAAGGTGCCTCCAGCGTGCTGCTGCCCTGCAAAAGGCAGTGTGTGCTTGGGTGCAGGTGGGAAGCAATGGGCTGATGAGAAGCAGTCTCTAGGCTGGATGTTCTCAGCCTGTGCAGCAAGGTGGTGGCCTGTAGCCAGAAAACAGATAGCGTGCACACTGTCATTGTTTTACTGCTATTTTGTCATATGCTATTTTAATATGAATATAAAGTACAGTGTATTTATAGATAAAAAGTAATAAACTCCTACTTCTTAAAAAAAGAAGTAAATGTTTCTGAATATGAGGGAGTAAAGTTTTGTTTTTCATAAGTAAATGAACAGAATCCAAAGTGACTACATCTGTGTACAGTTCAATGTCTTGTATGCCTTCCTCCAAAATGTGGTGGTCAGTAATGACAGTTTCAAATTGCTGTGAATCCTGCTGTGCCTCTAATAGAGTTAGATTTGTAAGGAAATAGAAAAATGGAAAACAGCAATTTATTGGGATATAGCATGGAAATATGGAAAGAATGACTTCGAATCTTAATGTTTTCAATATGACGTCTAAATTGTGCTCTGCGCTCAAGAGGGCTATTTAAGAACTTTTTGGAAGGCAATACTTGCTAGAGCTGTCTAGGCACTTTGTCATAACTCTGTGTAGATAGCTGAGGTTTTATAAAAAGGACCAGATTTCCTGTATTACATTAGTTTTTCAGGGGATCTATGGTTTTAGGGCTCTCGGTGTTCAATGAAAATTCTGGAAGTTCATGTCATAAACTTCGTATTTTCAGTGTGTTTTACTTGTGGTTTAGCTTTGCTAAGCCACCCAAAATACTCTTCTTTCTGAGAAAGACAAACTTTACTGTCTGCATTTCTGGAAATGCACAAACCTGTAATTTATACTGCGGACAAGAATCTGGAGAGAATAATATTCAACCTTGTACACATTGGCATTGATCCTTTGCCTTTTTTAGTTGAGAACTTAATCCATGTTAGAGTAGTTTGCTGTTTGAGTAGAAGTATTGAAAAGATGTCAGGGATGCTGCTGTGAGTTGTCCAGCATGGCCTTGGTGCTCTTTTTGGTAGGTCTAGCAGATGCATTAGAGCAGGAATTAGAGCATTGTTTTCTTAGGTTTCTTGCTGTTGTTTGAACTGTACAGAGAATGCATTGCCAGCTTTCCTAGCTATTGCGACACACCATTTCACATTTGCTTTAATGCCTCTTCTTTTAAGATGTAGCTTGAATTGTCTAAACCCAGAGGAGATTCTTGCAGGAAAAAATATAAGCATTCGGGCCCAAAATCTGGTACTAAGGGATGTTTTTCCTTTCTTGGAGAGGCAAATTTCCTCACTCTATTGCCCTCAGAGTGTTTGGGGATGTCTGTTGACTGGAATACAAGGCTGCTTTTCTTTCCAGTAGGAAAAAAGAAAAGATGCAGGGTAACTTTGTATGATACTTCTTAAAAGAAAGGATCTCTTCCTTCTCAAATTCTGACAGGATGTTGTCATGGGTGCTTTTGTCACCTGATCTGAGTGTTTTCTATACACTATAGATGAGAATGTTGATGACGTAACTACAGTCTTGTGAAGCTGTTTCCAGGTTCTTGGAAATTTAGGTGCTGTGGTCAAAAAAGAATCCAGAAATTTCACGAGGATATCTGGTCAACTCAGTCTTCTGTCCTGGCCAAGTCAGAAAAGAGACAGCGATATTCAGTATTTATGAAATCAGGAATAGGAAAGGGCTCTATGAAAGCTTCAGAACTACCATGTTTTATCCTGAAAAGACGCACTCCTTTATTAACAGCTTTTGAGACCCAATAAATACAGGGTTTAGCATTCTGAAAGCTATGGCAGACTTCATCCAAATTTAAAAGGGAGGAATAAGCTTACAGTTTATCAGATTTCTGCAAATTTTATCAAAGTGACATTTGTTGTAACAGAGATCTGGATTGGTGTCCCTCACCTCTGGGGAAACTACTGGTGATTCTCAAGACACTAGTTCCTTATACTTGCAATACGAACTGCATGTATAGCCCTCTAAACACTTTGTGTAACTTATCTTCCCAGGACAGTTGATAATTGAACCTGCTAAAATATGGACTTTGTGAAAATGTATTATACTACTAGTTTTAGCTTTGCATCATGCAAGAAATAGTAGATCTAGGCAAAACAATAAAATGTTTAATTTTAATTTGTTCTTAGGTATTTGTGTGAATTCTTTCAAGGAGGCCATACTTCTTTCTCCTTCCCTCTGCCCTGTTCCCCTTCATCATACACGTATGGTTTCTTCTCTGGAACCTGAAGTCTCTTTGCTTTCTTTTCTTTGGTGGTTTGTCTTCTGTGTCTTTTTTGTTCATTTGTCAGATGGATACTGCATGCAATCGGTTTGTGGGTTTCTTAGTTACTAATCTGTGTGAACAGTCTAGTTCCTCTGGATGATAACTGACTTTGTGTCCTAGCAAGTCTACAAACAGTGAGGGACCACTGAATTAATTGTAGCCAGGAATCTTTCCTCAAAGGAAGATGAAAAGAGAACAAGCAAGAGTTGCATGCCAATTCAAAACTGAATTTGTCGTCTCATGCAAAATGTAGTGTTAATGAACTTGGAATGTATGGTTTTGCACTACGTTCTTTAAATCACAGCTCAAAAATCCAGTGTTATCAGTCTCGTCTCGTTGGTTTCTGGATCTCCATCATTTGGTTCATTAAGTGTTAGAGTTGAGAACCAAGCAGTTGGAGTATCATCAACTAAAATACTGGGATGGTGGTATGATTCAGGATGCACCCAGATAATCCACAGGCTATCTGAGAGAACAGAAATGGTCCAGTGGGAGAGGCAGTTAATATTCCAGAATACCAGACACAGAGGCATTCTGTAAGTACGTTTTGATCCTGAAATTACAAACCAAGATATTCAGATGGTTCAGAAATATAGTCCTAGTATTGTGGTAGTAAATAATTAAAATAAGATACTGTATTTACTGTAGTAGTTAAGTAAGAATGGTGTTGTTTTGTTTACCATCATATAAAAGCTGTAATTACATGTTTTGTTTTTTCAGTTTGACTCTAGCAGAGTATCACGAACAGGAAGAAATTTTCAAACTTCGATTGGGACATCTCAAAAAGGTATGTATACGGTCTTATTTTTTGTACTTTTTTTCTTGAAGCCCATCATTCTAATAAATCTGTGTAATAATTTTGATATTAACAAACTATTGTGTATTCAAGCAAAGCTTTTGAGGAATAACCTGCGAAAAGTAATGACAGTGGAAGCAGGCAGAAACACCTCAACAAGTGTGAAAGGAAATGTGCTGAGCAGTGGTTCTTGAGATGTTCATTCAAAACAGGTCATAGTGGTTTTCCCCTTGAAATGCTGCAAGAGTCTGGTTCAGGCTTGTTCTCTTCAAATGTACAAGTCACCTGTTACAAGTCCTACTATAACAAACTGAACTGGGCCACTTGAGAACACTGATACTGTTTTTAAAGCATATGACAAGAAAGTACTTCAATCTGTGGTAGGGAATCTTTATATAAACTTGTTGGCACTAGTGAAATAGGCTGCCCACATAGTTCTTCATTGTTAATGCTTTAGAAGTAGCACCAGCTTCACATGAAATTCTGTTACGAAATTCTGTAGATTTTTTCCCATGCTTTTAACTTTTTTGAAGTCTAATGGAAATTTCAAGTGACATATGAAGGAAGCTGTCAGGAAGTTGTTTAATACCCAAGCATCAGTGCTGGGGCACGCTGTGTAAGAAGGAAGTTCCTTGACTAAATGCCAGAGGGGAAACAAATGTTATTTCTTAGCAAATCATGTTTGAATATATCTGAAAATAATAATAAAAATACATACTTGCATTTTAATTCTTACGTGCAATACTTTGTCGTTAACTAAGAAAAACAGTTTTGTTATTTTCTTTTTACATGGCTGTTTTTCTTCCGAAGTGCTTCGTTGCTCGTTACATTTTTTTCCTCTTTCCTTCTGCATATGCTGTTTTGCTGTCTGCTCCTCTTCCCTCTCCAGATGCTTTCCTGGTGCACTTATTTTTGGTGCCCTGTACATGCTGCCACCACCAGTTTTCTTTTCCTTCTGCTCCCCAGGAAATTCTTTTCCAGCTAGCAGCTTTGGTCCTGGAGAGAGGCTCTTGTTTTCTCACTTCCTTTTATATAGCAGTGACCTGAGGCAGCTAAGCTGGTTCATTCTTGCTTAAAGGTATTCACAGCCTGAGTGTCCTAAATAACAGCTGGAAACAATGCAACCAGCCAGTTCTCTTTGGACTAGCATTGGCCTATGAACCACATTTTGAGAACCACTGAATTGCATAATATATGAACAAAAAAGCCCAAAAGAGGCATAACTGATGGATTTTTTTTTTTTTGTCAGCCTTTGGGAAGAACATAGACAATTGTGCATGTGTAAGTGTGTGGCCTTTTGTGGAGGGAGAGGGGCTAGAATTCTTTATAAAGGGCTATTGGGTTATGAGGAACTGCATATCATTTCAGGGTATTTAACAGAGAACTGCAAGGATGAATCTAAATATTAAAAAAAAGAGTTTAACATTGTATAAACAGGGAAAAAACCCCACCCTTGACATTATATGTTAGGAAAAATAAATGGTCCACCCAGATCTGGTAGCAGATTAGTGTTACTTAGTCCAGCTTTTAAATTATTAGGAATTTGATTTTTGTTTTCTGAATGGAGGTTCATTTAGTGTCTTGTTTTGGGATGAGAGGTTTTTTCTGTAGTTTGTGGAGAGGGATTCAGGATACCTACTGAAGTCATCTGGTCCGAACTCCTCAACTCGTTGGAAATGTGGTTGTTTAATGTGTGTTTTAGATTATATATATACAGTTGTTGTTTCAGGATGTGGTTTTATGATATACAATGTTTGGAAATACGAGCTTCACAGCATTTTCTCTCTCCCCTCTGCTGACTTCTACTTCCATCCCCATGTGCCATGACTTGTTGCCCTATTGCTTTTACCAGCACCACCAGGTTGCGCAGTCACAGTATAAATTGGATTGGAGAACTGATCTAGCTTCTTTCAAAAACCAAATATATATCTTTTTGTGAGGCTTGGGGTTTAGGTTTTTTTTGTTTGGTTATTGTTGTTTTTAAAAAAAATAGAAAAGACTGATTAGTTTTCCAGTTTGGTTCACTGTGTGTCTGTACCAACATTTGGCTGTGCCAGAATAATGAGATGATGTGGGCTACTGCTTCCGCTGGCACTGCTACTGAAAAAATACTTACCAGATGCCAGGCCTTCTTTTTCCTTTCCAGCTAGAAAAATTCCGTAATTATGAGCTTTCTGATATGGACTAATTTTGTCTCCCCTTTATTCAAACTTTCAAGTTCTAGAGGTACTAACTCTGAAATGGATATAACCCTTTCCTTCAATGAGTATACGTTTTTCCCGTCAAGTACAGACATAGGTTTCTACAAATTAGTCATTGTGAATTCTTTACTTTTTTAGAGAATCTGAATAAACAACTATTTCAGTGTTCTCTAATGTGTAGAATAAAAATGAGATAATTTTAAGTGCCGAAATTAGTTAGGGAATGTGCTAATACCTGACAGGCTTCCTTTGAAATTGCACTCAGAATCTTAGGCAATAAACATTCTGCATTTGTAATTTTAATAAGATACAAATGGAAAAATCGTTTTGGTGTCCTGTATCAACACCTTAAGAACGTTTCTGCTGTAATGACTTATTCTTTTATTCTTTTTTTGATTTGCATTTCAGCCTCACAGTATTTTAAACATCTTTTTCTTAATTTGTCAGTTTGTACAAAATCTATAACTGCACATATCTCAGTTTTTTCTTCTTTGTACATCAATTTCAGACCGCTTCCCAGATAATTTCTCTCCTTGGCTGAGGTACAAAACCCAGCTGCCTCTCATTTCAAATAGCATCCCTACAGTGCAGAACAAAACTGTGAACATCCCATTACCTGTGGGTTCATGGACAGAAAGGTTCCTTGAAACAGGCTTTTGCCTTATCTTTCTGAATTTTTCTGGCTTTAAGAGAAAAGCAGTGCTTTCTTCTAGTTCAGCAGGGTTTTGAAATGTAATGTTCCTCCATCACCACTAGTATTGATGCAGGGGTAAAAATATCCTTTTCAAATGGGGAGTAAATGAGCTTTTATATTTCATTCTTTTCATTTGCAGGAGGAAGCTGAAATACAAGCAGAACTTGAACGTTTGGAAAGAGTTAGGAATCTTCACATAAGAGAACTGAAAAGAATAAATAATGAAGATAATTCACAGTAAGAGACTTACTGTCTTAATTTTGCATGTCTATTTTAAAAATAATGCTCTAAAATGATGGTTGGACTTGGTGATCTTAAAGGTCCCTTCCAACCTAGATGATTCTATGATTCCGTAAAATCACATTTTACCTACAGAGGAGAGGCTTGTTCATAAATTTTTCTTTGGTTCTCTTTGTTTATGTATATAATTTAAACACCAACTTACTTAAACTTAAAAAAAAATAGAATTACTTCTAATTTCCTGAACTTACTAATGGTTTTATTGAATATGCAAGAAATAACATTTATACACAGCTTATAGTGCAGGAGAGCTAAAACTTGCTAGACTGTATTACTAGGCTAAAAAAAATACTTGTAAGGGAACCTAATGCAATTCACTTCACTGACAATAATGCAAGAAAATGGAGAGAAGATTTGATGCAACAGCAGCAATTTCGTGATGCAGTTAAAATTAGTTTTGGTTTTATTGCACTGTAATTTCATTCCTACTAGGTACGGGTACCCAGCAGGAAAAAGACAAATACAAAGTCTTCTGCTTGCATGGCAATATATCATAATGTTAAATTGTTATTTAATATGAGCTATTACTATGTAAATTTGAAAGTAATAATTACATAACTAAAACCATTAGTCTGTTTTCCATGATGACGAATACAAACACTAACACTCCAGTTTCACCAGCACTTTAAGCTGGCACTGTTCCTTGAAAGGAACTGGTTCTGCCTATCCCTGACTACTTCGTTATGCCCTTGCCCCATTACCTTTCAAATGCTTGTAATGGCATTTCTTTACTCAACGGATGCTGGAAATTGATTCAAGGTAAAACCAGCTCCAGTGGTTTCTTGTTCTGGATTAATTTTAACCCCAGATCAATTCCCTGCTCTAGTTCTTTGCCCCAGTTTCAAAAACGCTTATGCTGCCATGAGGAGAGAGGGCAGTGCAAGGGTGGAATGAGCAGCCAGGGGGAAGGAGGTGATGGGACTGTGCTTCTTTGTGCACTAGTAAATATTTAGGAAACAGTAGCCTTCAGACTTCAGGATTTTATTTTATTTTTTACTTTTTAGACACAATAGAATTATATATACACTAAGACTTTTAAACAGTAAAGCAACAAGATATGAAATTGTACTTAGCTGTTTTAATGGTCCCGACACCTGCCCTGCAGGAGTACAGAAAATTTTTGTTACCGTGTGGCTGTAGTGCTAATTGATAGCGAAATCGGTGTTGTGTTTTGGATATGAAAAATAATTTGATAGCAGAATATTTTCTTTTAAAAACAAATGTCCTACAACAAATAAACAACCAGTTCTTTGCAGGTTAAATGATAACCTTTTTTAATCTTCAGTGTTTGCGTTAGAAAAGGCTTTTTTGTTTGTTTGTTTTTTATTTTTTAAAAACAGATCCTTCAACAAGAAGGAATAAATGCCACAGAAAAATGACAGGCTTTGACTGTGTAAATATTGTGTATGTGGGGCAAAGAATGTCCAAATTACAGCCCCAGTTGAAAACAGAGTTGCAGGACATGGACAAGCAGAACACTGCAGCTTCACTGCTCATTTTCTGCAGTCAATGTTGACACATTTTATGGTACAGAACAAAAAGCTTTAAACTGTGTGTTCATGTTTTTATAAGAGTTTAGACTTGAGTATTTACCAAGTGGCCAAGCTGCAACTTACACTCATAATGTAGAAGACAGAAGCAATGGAGAAGCAATTTAGGTGTGTAACCCCTGCTGCTTTTCCTAACACGTCTTGGCAACTTGGCCATTTGTTAAGGGATAAGATTTTGAAGCAAAGCATCTGCTGGGTGCTGACTCAAATCCTGTTGGGTTTTCAGCATCCAGCTGTGGTATAAAGTTGAGCCCTCTTTCTTGTTCTAGCAAGGTTGCCTCTACGTCCCTCTACACATGTATGCCCTCCCCAGGCGTCCCAAATATAAAGTAGGCAACAAACTCACCTGTTCGGGGTTCCAACCTTGACAATGAAGAGTAGGAAATATTGCCCAGTTTAGAGATGGGTAAACTTGTATGTCTGCATGTGCTCTTTACAACTGCACTGGGATAACAGGACAAGTTGAGAGTGTGGGTTAGGGCTTCCCTGTCTGGATTTAGAGTCTACTTGATGCGGCGGCTACCTGCAAGGTGCAGGGTCTGAGCCACGGAGAGCCACACCGAGTAGCAAAAGCAGCGGCGGAGAGGGAAGGTGCTAAGGTTCACAAGATTGGCCCTACTAGCGGCATATATGTAATAGAAGGACTAAGAAAATATGGATCTAAATTTGTTGAGTGTGATTTTAAAGAATTGGGCTACTCGTCACATGACATCAGTCAGCTAATGATGCTACCTCTAAAGTTGTTAAAAGTTCTTCTGCACTGAGTGCATTACTTTTTATGATTTTTTTTTTTTAAAAAAAGTGTCTTTAACATTGAATATCTATTTTCATGTGGGAAAGGAAATTTTTGTGTTTAAAAGGGGCACAAGTAAGCAAGAATACGCATCTTCCCTCAAATACTTGACTGTCTATGACCATACCTCCAGAACTGTAGAGGACATGGAAGGATGGGATGACCTATTGGCAGAGCAGCTCTAAACTCTGTCTTAAAGTTTTCTATGGAGTAAAATTGGCAGCTGGCCCTAGATTCATTAGTATAGCGGTCTCATCACTGCACTAGAGATGTGATGAGTATTCACCTCCCTTGATCCTGGTTGGATGTAAGGATGTATTTTGTCTTCTGCACATTTCAGGAGAGAGTATGGTCCTTTTCTCTGTCCTGCAGCATCATTTTGTGTTTGGAAGGAGTGTTTTCTTCTTGCTTTTGGTTAGAGTACAAGCAGATATTCAGTCCTTTGGTGTTTTTTTTCCATATTGCTGTTTGTTATTTGTTAACTTCTTCGTGTTATGTAAAATCCATTTTGTTAAAAAGAGGCAGGTATGTACAATGAGTCTGGTCGTTTTGTGTGAAAGTAGAAGAATATCCTCCTTATCTGTTCCAGAAAGATGAAGTTTGAGACTTCTTTAAAATTTGGCACAACAAAGAGAGAGCCCTTGTATTGCATGTTTAAATTTAAGGGTGCTTTTCTTATCCTCACAAAAACAGAGAAAACTAAAAAGTTTGCCAGAATTGACTGGTTTGACAACGGTGTTATGGTAGCATTTGTACAGTAAATAGTCAAAAGGTACTGAAATTGGCTGTGTTGTATAGTCATGCCATACGGTTAGCCATGGTGTAATACTGTTCAGCATATTATATATTGCTAGTAAAAAGAAAGCTCCATTGGAGAAGTAATACTAAGAGGTTTACATTTTAGACTCTGTTTGTATACCTTAAATAGAATTAAATGAAATTGTTTTTTTCTTTTGAGATTTAAAGATCACCCCACGTTGAATGAACGGTATTTGTTACTCCATTTACTTGGCCGAGGTGGCTTCAGTGAAGTATACAAGGTAGAGTGTGTTGAGTCTGCTAAATCTAATGTTTGAGCCATGTACATTTGTACATTTCATTTTCGGGGGGAGGGAGGGGATCTAAATAAGCAGAAGGATTGTAATGTGGTATAATCTTTAAACACTGGTTGAGCAAACTTCAATTAACCTGTGGAGGGAGGTAGCATTACAGTAGACTTGTGAATTGCATTCCAATTTTTTTTCTCTCTTTATTGGGTGTTATTTTTATCATCTTTGATTATAACTTTTCCATATTTGTGGGTTCCTTTTTTTAGGCTTTTGATCTTTATGAACAACGATATGCTGCTGTGAAGATTCATCAGCTTAACAAAAGCTGGAGGGATGAAAAGAAAGAAAACTACCACAAGTAAATATTAATGACTTATGCTTCATATGTTAAATTGAATAGCATTTTATTGATTGTAGAAGGTTAATGTATCCATCTTCTTTTAGACATGCCTGCAGAGAGTATAGAATACACAAAGAACTGGATCACCCCCGGATAGTTAAACTATATGACTACTTCTCCCTGGATACAGACACGTAAGTACATAAAATGATACATTTTCTAGAACTTGGCAAGGATTTTAGTGCTGTATATTAGATAAACAGAAATGAAGAGTTCTTGCTTTCAGCCAAAGTGTTTAAGGTTTCCTTAAGGGAACTTCAAAAACCGCAACACACATTGCAGAATTTTGTCTCGGCTAAATATTGCCTTCAATAAAGTGATGAAAACAGTGTTTTGAGGCACCTGACTAGCGAGCCCTACAGGATGTCCTGAGGGTGAAAGGGAGATGCAGTGCTGTTAACATTTTTGGGCAAAGCAAGGGCTGCTGCAGGGCAGCTCCGAAAGGCTGCTGTAGCTTAGACAAAGTTTGCAAGACTAAATGACATCAGGAGCGTTATTAGCCAAAGTGGTCGCTTGGCTGCACCTCTTTGTGTGAAATTGTGTCACATCTTAAGGGATAGTGAATATATTTTTCTATTGAGAAACACACCTACATAAATAAGGGCTTTTTTTAACTTTTTTTAACTTGCATTTTCTCTTTTGGTGAGTATGAATGTTGTGGTTTATGTCAGTTTTCATAAGCTAATAGTTATGCCATGCGTTCTCTTAACAATTTCATTTATATAGTTGAATAGTCATATATAAATTCATATATTGAATTTCATTCAATATTCAGGCAGCTGTTCTTAAACTTGCCAGTATCCAACTAGGTCGTCATATCTCTGATTGTGCAGTTTGATATGTTGTTTAATTTTGTCTTTCTATATTCTACCCTAGGTTTTGCACGGTGTTAGAATACTGTGAAGGCAATGACTTGGATTTCTATCTCAAGCAACATAAATTGATGTCAGAGAAGGAAGCTAGGTCCATTGTAATGCAAATAGTAAATGCACTACGGTATCTCAATGAGATCAAGCCCCCTATTATACACTATGATCTTAAACCAGGTAAATGAGGGATGTTATGATTGAAAATGTCATCTTTTTTTTTTTAACCCTTCTATTTTGTTTGTAATTCATGCCTGAAAATACC
This sequence comes from Burhinus bistriatus, assembly GCA_013397275.1. Taxonomy (NCBI): domain Eukaryota; kingdom Metazoa; phylum Chordata; class Aves; order Charadriiformes; family Burhinidae; genus Burhinus; species Burhinus bistriatus. Next base: position 270,620 of record VYXH01006881.1, on the reverse strand, counting down.
AAAATTATCTCTGTAAGTCAGGCTTATTGTAAACAACTGAAAAAAGCGTGTACTTTGCTTTCTGGTTTTATTGCCAAAATCATCTCTCTTTTCTTTGGAAAAATCTTTGTCACAACTTTTCAACTTTGTATTATTTTGATTTGAATTTGTAGAAAAAAATCGTATAGCTCATAGATACATGCATTGGTATTTAGCAATATAAACAGATAAGACCATTAGTTGGCTCAGTCCTGTCTGATCATTGTGGAATGCTGATGTGTAAATAATTTTTCCCTTATGGATTTCTTATCCCGTATGGGGTTGTCGTGGTTTGGCCTCAGCCGGCAACAAAGAACCACGTGGCTGCTCGCTCAACCCCCACGGCAGTGGGGGAAAATCAGAAGAAAAAGGCAAAACTCATGGGTTGAGATAAAGGCAGTTTAACACAACAGCAACGGGAAAAGGAGAACAACAACAATAACGCTGATGGAGGAATGTGCACACACAGTTACTGTACCAGCGCTCACCCCCCGGACCCCGGGCAGCCCCAGCCCACTCCCAAGCCGCGACTTCCTCCTCCTCCTCCTCCTGCCCCGGCCAGCTCCCCCCTATGGACTGGGCATGGCCTCACACGGTATGGAATACCTGTGTCCCAGGCCAGAAAATTGACCCTATCCCTGCCGGCACCAGGACAGAGGTTGAAATAGGTAGTCAATCACTTTCAGCATCCCAGCATAAGCACTTCGAAACAGGACTTTACAGAAGTTTCTTTACAGTGAATAATAAGCATTGTCATAAACAATGTATTCTGTCTTGATTCCATGGCCTTTGTTTTACCACCTTGCATGAGTGATGCTTGTATAACTCTTAGTGCCAGCCTATTTGCTTGCTGCTGTGTAATAAATTGTTCATATAGATTTCTCTCATATTATGGAATTGTACAGAATGTATTCTTAGTCTCATTAGTTTTTGTTCTCAGAGGAACTTCATCACATAACTTCTATGTCAAGAAATTATTGTGCAACTTTAACACGTGGATTAAGATTTGTAGTATTGCAGGAATTTCCTGCTGCAATTTTGTGGCATATGCAAGCCCTGAAACCTGTAGTGTAGGATTTGTTTTGGGCAGGAAAACATGCAACTTCATTGTAACTGGTATACTGCCGTATTTTGGTGTTTCTTCACTGTCCAGCCAGCTCCCAGCTGAGGGAGCCATTTCAGATGATGATGATAACCTAGAGAGTTTCTGAGACTGCACTGAAATGTGTCATAGGCAAGTTACTGTAGACTTGAGGATATAAAGATGATGTAAAGTTGTCACCCCTCATGAAGTTAGATGGTCCTGAAAATTGAACCTGGTTTTGAAAATAAAGCATTCTGTTAGCTTTTTGGAGGTAACTTTTTTTTTTTCCCTCCCCCCCGCCTCGGATAGGTAATATCCTTCTTGTAGATGGAACAGCATGTGGAGAAATAAAGATTACTGATTTTGGCCTGTCCAAAATAATGGATGATGATAGCTACGGTGTGGATGGAATGGACTTAACTTCACAGGGAGCAGGAACTTACTGGTAATGCCTGGTTTGATTTTGCTGTTTAGACTCTAGGTCATTGTTCAGATTTCAGAAATGCTCCCTTATAAACTAAATTTGGAGAGAGCTAGGATTAAAAATACTAACATGGATGACAAACAAAGATTTTTTTTGTGCAGTACTGTGAATGTTGATATTCCCAAATGTTAGAATGGTAACATAACAAGTAAAATAAGAGAGTGTGAATGTGTGTTGTTTATATATATATATATATATATATATATATATATGAAAAATGTGGAGGTGATCACTATGATTTAGAAACATGGCTTCCCTGAAGAAGCAGGTGTTTAATCTTTGGCTGCAGGTGGTTGAAGACATTTGACAGAGCTGTGATGATTAAGTGTGGGTGCTTAGTCCTTGGAAATCTTAGAGCAGGGATTACCAGCAGGTAATGTCCTTAGGACAAAAGAGTATTTACTCTTCCATCCTAAAGGTTAATGACAGCTCAGCAGCTGTGATTTGTTTTCTGTGTGCACTTGCATGCTTGTTCAAAAACCTGAAGTTTAGAGCTACAGAACAGGAATGACAATAAGCATTTCATTGCTTACGGGAAAAGCTGTTTCTGGAATTCACTCTCTAAAAATGCAGCTTCTTCATAGCACAGTAGCTATTTCAGCCTGGGCGCATGGTAGCTGTGTCAGGGTGGGTGGAATAGAAAGCCTAAATTGCCCAGGTTGTTACTTGTGAATTCATTTGCTCTTTCTCTTCTCATTCTGCCTGTAGCAAGATCAGAGTCAGGAGCTGAAACCTAACTCTAAACAGAGAAGCCAATGTCATTTCCGTTTGCTCTGCAGCTTTTCCCATTTTCGGAAGTTGCATGCAATAAAGTTTTTGCCTTTTCCTTCAGATCTTTTAGAAAAGAAAACACACATATTCTTGCACAAATGCCAATGCGCACATGCTGTGAAAAGATGATTATTCAAGTTGAAGCATTTTAGTTGAGCGTTTAGTTTAACATTTTAGTGTTGGGCTTTTGCTGCTCTTTTTAATGCTTTACTTATTTAAACACCAATTTAAATATTTTATTGTAGGAATGTACGTTGAAAAATTTTGGCCTTCTGATTTCATCTAAAATGCCACAGTCATTAGTGGTGCTGTAAACTAAGAGATCAGAAAAGGTCTGTGACCATTATAGCTTCCTGATGAATCTCTGCGTTTCTAATTCACACTTTGTCAGAGCCCAAATCTTCAGTAAGGACGAAAATACTTTGAGTTTGAGGTGAGGGATGAGTGCTCAGAGCAGATTGCACAAACTGTCAGTGGCATAGTCCTGGAGGGGATTTCCTTAGTCACTGGGTCCGGTTACCTGCCTTTCCAGCTAGCTAGGTCACATAATCTCTTTTGTAAACTTACAGACGTTTCTATTAAATTTAGTTAGTGTTTTGTCCCCAGTAATCTGATTTGAAGTGTGTTCCATAACCTCAGTTCTCTGATCATTAGAAACCTAATCTTCTAATTTACAGACTGCGTTAATTTGTGGCCAGTTTATACTTGTTTGTGCCAACACTGTCCTCCCTGAAGTAGGTTGTTTCCCTTCCTAGTACTTGCTCCTTGGTGTTCTTGTAGCCTTCAATTTTTTTTCCCCTGAATTGTAGGCTCTCCATTCTTCAGATCATTTTAGTAGTTTTCTTTTCACTTGCATCACTTTAAGCTTGTTTTTCTTGATTGTTGTAATCAGAATTGTACACATGTATTCCAGAAGAGATTTTGTGATACTCTGTGAAATTCATATTTGTGTTGCATTCTTACCTCATTTTCTGCTTATTTCCATTTCCACAAATATTTCTTTAAAATTTCTTTTAAAACCTTATATGCTGTTGATGAAAGAATGTCTGGTCTGTAGTTGTTCTAATAGTTTTTATGCCTTTATCAATTTTAGATATTACAGTCAATAATACTTAACTGCCTCCATATTGATATGTTTGGGAGGTTTTGTTTGTTTTTTAAAGGAGGTTCCATTTCACCAGTTCTTTTGTAATTCAGGAATGGCACAGGAACTTCCTCAACTTTCAGCTCTTAAGTATGGCTTCCTGCAGATTGTAGGAATGGAAATAGCAATTGCCTTTGTCTACCATATACCCCTCTGGTTAATGTCATCATTCTTACTAAAAACTTAGGTAAAAGCTCTTTAAGCCATATATCTACATTATCTTTGATTCCTAACCTGGCCTTGCTGTAAAATGCTGTATATGGCTTTCACCGTTTCTTGCTCTGATAGATGGAGAAGGTTCATATTTAACCTAGGATCCCAATTTAAACAAATGATAATGAGTGATTTAAGTAAAGAATGTTAGTATTTGTGCTTGTATGAAATAGACCCTCTATTTGACTGACTTGCTGTACAAAAAACTGTAGTGTCAGTTTTGATGGGTGTGTAAGGTGTTGGAATGTGGATCAGAGATGTGTATGTGAAGCGTTTGTATAATTTGCTGTTTGAACAAGATCTAGTGATGCCATACATCTACGCGTAGACACTGAGATGCATGTTCTGTTTTCCAGGTACTTGCCTCCAGAGTGTTTTGTAGTTGGCAAAGAGCCACCAAAGATTTCTAATAAGGTTGATGTATGGTCAGTTGGAGTAATCTTTTTCCAATGCCTTTATGGTAGAAAGGTAAGGAAAATGTTGTTTGAAAATCTCAGAATTTTAGTGTAAATGCCTGTGTCTAGTAGACTGTGAATTATAGTCATAAAGACGTGAATCTTCATGGAAAATTACTTGTGTTACTTTTTGGTGGTGTGTATTGATATTGCAAGAAATGTGGAAAATCTTGACTGAAACTTTTTTATTTACCAAATGGTTAGCAGTTTGTATTAACACTGCAACAACTTACTATAGCATAAATATTTATGAAATCAAAGTAGTTAAATAACTCTCATGACAAAAATCATGTGCTTATTTTTCAGCCATTTGGCCACAATCAATCACAGCAAGATATCTTACAAGAAAATACCATATTAAAAGCCACAGAAGTTCAGTTCCCTGTCAAACCTGTTGTAAGCAATGAAGCCAAGGTAACTTTTTGTGTGATCTCTGAGGAACAGTTAAAACATTCATCATAAAGGATTCAGCTGTAAAATTGCTGGTAACTTAAGAATACTGTGGGACGTAGTAACTAAACATATAGGAAAACATAATGGAGAACTAGTATTTTGATGTTTTTATTTAAGCAAACTTCTGTGATTTCTCAAAATCATGTCCTTCAAAGCGAGACTACATATATATTACAGAAATTTGCAAGTGGTTTTAAAGTAGGCCACCTCAAAAATTGTCTGCTTTGCTTTTTCCCAGAGGACCTTATGTGTCTCACTGAGGCTGTGTCACTAGAAGTTCTTGTGAAACACTTCTGCTAATAATAACAAGCTCTTTCTGAAAATAGTGAATGTTTTTCTCTGCAGCCTTACTGGCTTGAAGAGCTATTTGACTACCAAATACCTGGAGGATATGCCTGCTAACACTCTTCCCCTTGAAAGGTCATAGTATGTGTGTATTAACTCAAACCTATGTTTGAAACATAAATTCTTAAGATTAAGAATCTGTAAGATATGTTGATGCTGAGTCAGGAAATAAGACTGCCAAAATAGTTGATCTGCCGCAAAGGTGTGGATGGCAATGTTTCCTGTATTTAAAAGTCTTATTTTGAAACCTCTGTAGTGTCAGACTCCTCTCCACAGACTAGCTATTCAGAAGCAGATTAAGGTGATTTCCCAAATGATTGCTGCTGTGAGCATCTGTAACACCAATCCAATTCTGTAAATATGGAAGAAAACATTATATGTATATATATTACTTGTTTGTAAAACTGTTCCAGTTTTTGAAAGATATATTCATGGTCTTGCGCAGTAGAGATGTGCTCACTGAAAAAAATGCCAAGATAGTAGAATGCCTGTTCAAGTTTCAGCAACTAGTTAAACATACTTAGATTTGGGACACAAGCTGCAAAAAATTTAGGAATGTTAAGATTTAGCTTCTAAAGGTTAAAAGAAAAGGAAACCTATTTCTAGAGGCTGTAACTTCTGAAGAAAATACATAAACCTGCTGTTACAATTTGTGCTATATGTTCATTGGTTACATTTTCTAAAAGCAGTGTTAGTGAGCGAGTTGCAGTTAGGGTTATGAAAAATTGGTTGAAGAATTGTAGTTTGTCCTAGGTTTTTTGTTTGGTTGAGTTTTTTGTTTGCTAGTTTTGTTTTTTCACCCCGATTTGGAAAAATTGTGTCCCTTGAATGCAGTTGACAAATATGCATCATATAACTAATAACATTAGATGTTAATAGTTTATATCCCTGTCTTTTAACTTTGTGTTTCTTTGTCATTAGTAGTTTTTATATAGAGGATGTCGGGAAAGAGTTCAGTGTGGAGAATTGGAAACTTGTTTTACATTCTCGATGTAGTCCGTGTTGTGTTTATTTGTTTGGAAGACTAAAATAAATTTTTAGTGTTCTCCAGTCTTACTAACATTGTCACGATAACTGTAAGAGACAGGGAGAAATTATTCACTGGTGGAAATGCTATAAAACAATTTCAGACTAACTTGTAAATTCAGACCGTTTATGATGACTGTGTAGAATCCAAATTGTCTTACAGATTTATAGGCCTGGCAGTTGAAAAGAACAGCTTGTAAACTGAAATTCTGATTTGGAAAACATAGACATGAAATAAGTATGGAACCTGAAATGACATTGTTAGTTTTCAGACTGTAACTGTCCTTTGATCCTCCTCAGTTTTTCCTATTTTGTGCAATGTTCTCCTTTGCATCGCACTAATGTGTCTGCAGTGGCACAGAAGCATGAAGTATTTGACAAACATTTTAGACACAAACTGTTACTCCAAGGATCTTGCAAACAACTCTTAACAATTCATTTGTTATGAAGGATTTATTGTGAAGAATTTGATTAAAATCCATAATGTCAAAGAACATGTGAATATATATATATTAGCCGATGTGCATGATTTTTATTTTGTCCCTTGTTCATGCTGGATACGTAAACAATAGAAGTAAATTCTAGCAGGATTCTTCAGAACCTGTGTCACAGATTTTTTTCCTTTAATCTCCAGTTTTTAATTGGAGCAAAGAACAAACAGCTGAACAGATTTTATCAAAGAAAAGATATGTAATTCTTTTAAATTAAGTTCTAAATTAAGTAATGATGTGCTAATCAGTTCTGTAGCAATAATAAGGATTTTCTATCATTAAATGCTGAAGCCCAAACTCTCAGGAGACCAAATGTTCTGTGTATGCTAGACATAAGACTTGACAGAAGCTTTCAGCGCAAAATGATTGGCATACATTGTATGGACCTAAACGTAGGATAACATAGTGTCTCAAGAATAGTCCTGAAGCTAGATACAGAATTTTTAAATTGATTAGATATTTTTAAGCAGATGGAATTGAGTTTTTTCTGGGAAAGGAGTTCCAGCTAGGTAGTGATTTCTTAAATAGTCTATTAGTTATTTAATGCCTATTGAACACAGCAACGACCATTGTCAGATTTCACATTTTGCTCTGTTCCGTCATGGCACATGTGGTAATGCCTGCTTTCAAAGGTCAACTAAAGCTTTGAAGTTCTGTCCCTGCATCTTCCATCTACCCTTCATCTACTGCTCAGCTGAAAAGCTCTGTGGAGCTCCTTTCTACTTCTTCAATCCTCTGACATTGCCTTCTGGTTTTTACTAAACTGTTCAGGAATAACACATGCAGAATTCTAATTGTGTGAAATGCTAATGTTTTAATTGTAAATATAGTTCCTAAACATGGAAATACATATTTGAAGTGTGATTATTTGAAGCCAATTTATTTGCTGATTATTTTTTTTTCTGCTGTGACGTTACGTTTTTTCATTGGACTCAGTAGTGAAATGTTACACTGTCATTTGAATTGAATTGCATAAGAACAAGAAGTTGTTTAGAAGCTACTTTATCCAGGAGGACATGCATATTTCCTTGTGAGCAGATGTAATTATTTGGAATAGTATAGTAACTTTACATTTCTTTTCTAGGCCTTTATCAGACGCTGTTTAGCATACCGAAAAGAGGATAGATTTGATGTCCACCAGCTAGCTAATGATCCTTATCTTCTCCCCCATATGAGGAGATCAAATTCTTCAGGAAATTTGCATATGACTGGGCTAGCAGCATCACCTACACCACCTACTTCAAGCATTATTTCATACTGAAATTTCTGCAGCCGAGGAATGGCATGATACCCTTGTGTAGTTTCCAGATGCAGACTTGAGCTTGAAAGCATTTGAGTGTTTTTACACAGGACAAGTTTGATAACTGTGTTTTCAGACTGAAGTCCTCCTACATAGTGTCATTTGTATGATTGGAACGGATCATGGACTGTGAATAAATGTACCCTTCTGAGAAATACCTTTAAACATTGAAGGATGACACTGCCTGTTACACTCTAACAGGTATACTGTGTTTAAGACTGAAGATAAGGTTTTTAGTTTTTTCTGGGGAACATTGTAAATAATCTTTTTAATACTTAAAGTACATTTGGTTGATACTGGAAAGTTCTAACATGAAGGGTAGTTTTTCATTATTTAAATAAAAAAAGGTAGCGAGCAAATTTGAAAACACAGGAAAAATTCCGTGCCTGCTTATAAAGTAAATAAACTGCCATCTTTCCAAGACATCGATCTTTTGAAACCAAAGTAAGGAGTGTGAGACGGTCCAAGATATGTTCTGTATCAGATTCCTCAGATAAAATTGTAGTATTTTATTTGGCAACTCAGGCTTGTACCTCCAAAAATGTGGTGGTGTTTCACTGAATTTAGATTGGAAGGGTGATATGGAATTCCTGGTACTTATTTCTCAAATAGATTGCTAATTTTTGAAATCCGCTCAATTTTCTAAAAATACTGTACTTGCTGTGGTATTGAAACTTGTGAAACTTTCCAGGCTTCTGATAAAAGTAAGCAACAGTATGAAACCAAATGCAAACAGGTCATGTATAATGTTCTATGCAGGAATAATGATAAATTCCCTTCTAGCTCTATTGTAAATTGTTGTACAGATGTCACATTTTCAGTTAAATTTCAGCAACTTATTCCTGTACAAATGTTTAAAGTATGGCTTTTTCTAATTGGATATTGTATTTTTTTTAAGTCTCCCTCAAGGCGCTTTTAATTGCTGCTAAATGATGTTGCTTTTACTTTTGCGAAAGAATCAAATGACCTCCTTCAGGTGCAAGTCAACTGTACGTTATAGAGAGATTAAGAGTAGGTAATTCATTAACAATCAAGGCATGTAAAACAGATCTGTGTTGGCAATATACAGTACAGTTCTTTAAGTCAGTTTATTGCGTTCTCAACCTGCAGAGCGCATTGATACTAGATGTAGAAGTTGCTCATGGTTATTCTCTATTTTGGGAAGTTCCTATCAACAAGGAAATGTTTCTTGTGGCTTGTACAGATATTTTAAAATGTGAAACATTTTCTAACTGCCTTGTATGGTAGAAACTTATTTTTCAGAACAGTGTATCTCTCTCCCGTTGACTATTCTTTTTACTATCCCGTTCTTGATGCTGAATACCTATATGTAATTTTGTCCATGTTGCAGAAAAAGGAGGCTGTATTACCACAGGTTTTCATTTAGTATTGTACAGTTAAACTGTTGCTCTCGTTTCCAATGTTGCAAGCCATTTTGTTTTCATTGTATATAAAGAAACATTAACTGTCTCTTTAAGATGCTGCTGAAATTGTAGAGAATGTAGCCAAAACAGTAATAAACAATGACAGTTGAAATTTCAAGGTTTTCAGTATGTGTTCTTGCATTTCACGGAAGGGCAAATCACCTAACCGTATCACTGAGCCACACTTAGCTACACTTAGCTATTTAAAGCAAACTCTCTTTAATTACAAGCAAAAGGCCAATAGTAGAATAATTAATTTAAGTAACATTGGAGGTGAAACAGGAGGATTCCATCAGACTTAAAACATCTGTTGTAATGAAGTAACCAAAACATGATTTCACTGAATAGACCTCACAGAAACATCTTTAAGTATTTCAGTGGGTCCTTCTAGAATTCTTCAACCATGGAATAAAACTAACTCATAGAATAAAATTAAACTTAAATAGTGACTATTTCTGCTATATATTACACCAGAGTACTGAGACTGCATCCTTTTCACCCTCTACAGTGCGAGACCGAGTGCAGGGTTCAGGGAGAATGTGCCATAGCCGTAGGCTCACACTAGATTAAATTCCTTCTTATTCTGCATGTGTCAATATTGGAAGTTAAATCGAAGGATGTTTTGCCTAAGGAGAAGATGTAGGATTGTGTTAACTGTATTTTTATTTATCTGGAATGTATCATGGTTACCCCTAGTAAAAGGAAGTTTGGCAATATGTTAGATAACTACTTAAGTAGTAGTTGGGATGCACCCGCAAGTGCTGAGGGAGCTGGCAGAAGTCATTGCTGGGCTGCTCTCCATCATCTTTGAAAGGTCCTGGAGAATGGCCGAGGTGCCTGAGGAGTGGAGGAAAGCCAATGTCGCTCCAGCCTTCAAAAAGGGCAAGAAGGAAGACTCGGGAAACTACAGGCCATTCAGCCTCACCTCCATCCCTGGAAAGATGATGGAACAGCTCGTTCTGGGCATCATCTCAAAGCATCTGGAGGAAAAGAAGGTTATCAGAAGTAACCAACATGGATTCACCAAAGGGAAGTCATGTCTGACTAATCTGATAGCCTTCTACGATGGCATGACTGGACAAATAGATGAGGGGAGGGCCTCTCATCATGTTGTCTGCCTTGACCTCAGCAAGGCTTTCGACACTGTCTCCCACAGCATCCTCATAGGCAAGCTTAGGAAGCGTGGGTTGAATGAATGGACACTGGGGTGGACTGAAAACTGGCTGGCAGATNGCATCTGGAGTACTGTGTCCAGTTCTGGGCTCCGCGGTTCAAGAAGGACAGGGAACTGTTGGAGAGGGTACAGCAGAGGGCTACAAAGATGATTGGGGGGCTGGAACATCTTTCTTATGAGGAAAGGCTGAGGGACCTGGGTCTTTTTAGTCTGGAGAAGAGAAGGCTGAGGGGGGATCTCATCAGTACTTACAAATACTTAAAGGGAGAGTGCTGGGAGGATGGGACCAGTCTTTTTTCTGTGGTGCCCAGTGATAGGACAAGAGGTAATGGGCACAAACTTGCATGTAGGAAGATCCATCTAAACATGAGGAGGAACTTCTTTACTTTGAGGGTGGCAGAGCACTGGAACAGGCTGCCCAGAGAAGTGGTGGAGTCTGACTCTGGAGACATTCAAAACCCGCCTGGACGCCATCCTGTGCAACCTGCTCTAGCTGACCCTGCTCTGGCAGAGGGTTGGACTAGATGATTTCTAAAGGTCCCTCCCAACCCCTGTGATTCTGTGAAGTAACTGAAAATTTTACAGCTACCTAAAAATAAGGGGATTCATGCATTGCACTAATTGTGTACAGACTTGTTTTTTCTGTTGTTATCATCTGGGAATAGGCTGTTGTAGCTGGATGCATGGCATTTAGTCCAGCTTTACAAATACACATTTCTGAAACCTAAACACTCACTTAAAACAAAGTTCCATATAGAAATACATGAAAGAAAAGGACAGTCACCATCTCATCTTTTGAATCAAAGTTGCGAGGTTTTTACCTCCAATACACACAGTTGTGTTTGTGTTAGCATCTTACGGTACTGTTAATAAAAGTTTCGTGTCCCCACATGGAGTCATTCTGCAGTAACAAGAAGACATCTGAGTTAGTGTGTTTGGTGCCCAGTATTCAGGAATTTGTGCTTGGGATAGAAGAACCCTTGAGGCTCAGCGTAGAAGCCCAAACTACTGCTGCTCGTAGAGGAATTCTGATCCGCTCCTAGGTAATTCATGCATCGGTTCTTCAGTCTGTGTTTCATGCACATTTTGCTAATTTCATCATGCGTCATTCATCAGAAGATTTCATAAGCTCTCTTCTAATTTAGCAGCAGATAGACAAAAGGAATGAAGTTAAACTTAATCAGGCAGTTTTTAATGAACCTTGGAAATAAACAGCTTGCTTTACTTTAAATTCATAAATGCTTTCAAATTTCTGCATTTACTGGAAGATGCTAAAGTCCTACATTGCTGTATAATAAAGAAACTGCCTACGTATGAATCAGAGGTGACTGTAAGAGAAGTTCTGAACTTTTAACTGTGATTGTAGTGCTACAGGTCATTGCAGCCAGAGTTAACAATGGTTGGCTTGTTTCTGGAAAACAACCATGTTTTGGCACTATTTTATTTTATTTATATTTGCACTGAAGTTGTTCAGATTTCAGTGTGGAACGCTATTCACCCTTAACTTGGTCTACGCTAGTTGATAGATGCCCTTTTCATGGAGGCTAGTTAATATTTTAATTTTCTGATAAAAAGTGCTTTTAACCCTTGCAAGAAGACTGGAAGGGCATTGCCTTGCTGGCCGGCTACCGAAGTGCTATTGACTGCAGACGCTATGGCTATGAGCAAACAACTGCATAATTAGAGCGGCGTTCAAAAGCTGGCAGAGCCGCCAGCCCTCTCGGTATGCCAGTCAGGGGTGCGCGAGGTGCCGAGCCACTGCCGAGGGGTGCTGGGACCCCACGCTAAGGCGTGTTTTAAAATAAGCAAGCCCTGGAACGGAAAACAAATGTCCTGGGATTTGAAGTATCCCGGGTGCTTCTATTCCAGCTCTGATGTCTTCCCGAACATGAGGAAACCACAGGCCAGAGGCAGGGCCAGCAGCCCGGCCAGGCCTGTCTTCCCCATCCCACAGCTCTCCTGGCCAGGCAGGATGCCGCACATCCAGTTTGGGGAGGGGATGCAGGTCCCCAGCGGCGCTGCTGCTTCAGTCTTTCTCTGGATTTCAGCTCTTCTGGGGCTGAAGCTGCTTGTCATAGCACAGAGGAGCTGTGGCAGCTGAGACGCCCTGGCTTGGGCAAATGGTGGCAGCCACCGCCTCCTCACCTGCCGCCATGTTTTCTACAGAGGGTTGGAACGGTGAGGGACACTGCTGGGGGGAAGGGGGCAGCCAGGAAGGGTGAGAGGGGTCTCTGGGGCAATTATTTCTCTTCAAAGAGCCCCTGGGACTTGGTGGTCTTCTCCAGAAGTGGGAGATTTCATTGGGAAGGGGGACTGGGGAGCCTGGCCTGGTGGGACAACCTGGGCAGGGTGTCGGGGCAGGGACGGCCTTAAAATCTGGGGGCAGAGTGGTAAGAGAGTCTCCTGATTTTGGTGTTTAAAACACTTCAGTCTCACAATTGCTGTTGTAGTTTTTTTAAATATTTTTTCTCCATATCAACTGCTGTCAGAGGGAGGACCCTGGGTTTGCAGGTTGAGGGGTGCCTGGCAGCACAGACTGACAGCATTTCACCGTCGGGGTCTCGCACTGTGCCCACCAGTCTGCCACGTTCTGCCACCACGTCTCTGGGGCCAGGGCACTGTCATTTCCACAGTCCCAGCGCGATCCTGCTGTGGGCTTTGGGGTGTAAATACCTCTCCTGAGGCCCGGAGCATACTTGGCTGCAGGCAGCCATGGATTGTAGAGTTGAGGACTGTGTTGCGTTTGTAGGAAAGGTAAGACTGCAAACGTTTTTGGAGAGATAATGAATAATCTAGCAATTTCATGTCTCTGTGACCACAGATAGATTAAAGGAGTCCAATAAGATAAACAGAGCTCCCTCCTGAGTCACCAACCTGGGGGCCTGGCGTTACATCCCTGCTGCCTTAGGCCAATGTGTTTCCAGGTGCCCTTTCCACAAAAAAAACCACGGTTTACTTGGTCCTCAGTGCTCACTAGGCAAGGGTCCCTGAAAAACTCTCTAGTGTCTTCCAATACCCATGTTCGACTCAAGTTTACTTATATCCTGACAAATTTGTCCACTTTATTCTTAAAGATGCCCATCAGTTGAGGCTGCATTACTTATCCAAGCAATCTACTCCAGTTTTTCCTAGCATCCTGTCTTGCTGCTTATTAAGCCTATTATTTCCAGTCCTATGCACTGTGGCATGAAGAACAGTTCCCTGCCATGTGTAGTACATGAGCCTTGCTTTCTCTCCAGCCTCCATGTATTTAATTTTGAACTTCATGTGTGCTTCTTGAGTTTTCTGTGGAGTTAAGATTATTATCCTCTGAACAAGTGAAGTTCTTGCATTATTTATTTCAGATATTCAACTCCTAACAGAATGCTAGGGAAACTCTTGCTGTTGAAGAAATTACTTTTTTCTGTTCTGCCCTAAGTAATTGAGTCACCTTGCAATCTTTTCATTGTGCTGTGTTTCCCAAGCCAGTAAAATTCTGTGCACAAATCAAAGGAAAATGCTTTCCCTAGAAATCTCATTTTGTACCTAGTGTCTCTAGAGCTAATCAGGTATCAAAGAAATTACATGATGTTTGAATTTCAGAATCCCCTTGTGCAATCTGTGGGTATCTTCTTCTGTGCATCATTAAAGCACACACAGGGAATTCTGGTTTAAAAAGTGATGAAGATCAAAACCACATTTGCTATATCCTCAGAGATGTGCTACTATCAGACCAGCAGGTCAGCTAACAAAGTAAGCTGTTTTCTTGCTCTTGTGTGGAAGCTATGCCGTGACATTCAGCAGAACACAACTCGCCAGCCCAGTGAAATGAGTGTTTCTCGGGAAGAGAATGCCATGGCCTCAGTCCCGAGCCCGGTACTGTTTCTGTAGTTTGGCAGTTGTGCTTTCAGTGTAAAAAACATAAGCAGTCCCTGGACATCACCCTTGTGTTTGCTGTTATTCTTGGGTAACCTGTTTACACATACACAAGGTTCGAATCAATTGTGCAGGTGGCCTGGGGTTGTGGCTTCCTGTTATTTTTGGTATTGATGCACATGGGAGCTGCATAATTGCTCCCTTCACTGAGTCTGGAAGGATGGTCCTTAGCAGAGTCATTGACTTCAGTAAGGTCTGGGAGTGTCTATAGCTCAGAGAAGCATAAGCATGATCCAGTGCTTCGGTGCTTAGCAGTATCTGTCAGTACCTTGCTGAATCAATATCTTAGTTTATTTTTAATGTTGAAATTCTGAAATATTTATAGTTCAGGACAGAAGGAAAGGAGTCTTTACGCACTCTCAAACCAGCTTCTTCTAAATGTTGTTCACTAATAGAAAACTATGATAGTTTAAAAAATCAGTTGTATATGGCTTTATGAAAGGCAGTATATTATGTTAAATACATTGGCTGTATGTACAAGCATGGGGTTGGGGTTTTTTTAATGATTCTAGCCTAACAGATAAAAGTGCCACACACGTCTACAAGTTCATGGCTTGTATATAATACATGCAAAGAGAACATTTCAGATTGTAGTACTCCTAGGTAGGATCTGTCAATATGTATCTCCTATTGCCCAAATGCCTTTTAATCTAAATGTATATATTGTCTGCACACCATTCATTGCAATGGAGTAACTGGAACTGGAGCCTGAAACTGGGAACTGAGACCCTGTGATGCTTAAATATGCAATTAAGCTTGTGGATTAAAACAATAAATAAAGCCAGGACATGAAAAACAGAAACTTGAGAAAAGTTTGTTGTAGAAGACAGTTCAGGTGGGATTTTCTCATATAAGTAGGTCTTCTGTTCCTTCATCTGAAGTGCTTTCAGATGGTATAGTCCTTTGACATTCTCTGGTAATTTCTGTGCATTGTTAGTTTTTCTCCCCATACACCCAGTCCTCCCATCACGCTCCAGATGTCTAAAGCCATGCTTTGGCTTTCTTCCCTGCAGGTACAGCACGATGGTGCAAGTTGACTTCAAGCCACCCAGTGCTTCAGTGGGCAATACAAATCTGGCGTGCAGCTGCATCTTGTGAAGTGATGTGCTAGGCAGCTGAAAGGTGGTGGTGGCTTTGGGGTGACAATAGGCATGTCTCCACTTGCTCAGTGGTGCTTAGGCTGTGGCACCGCTTCTACATGCGTCTCAGCACGCAGGGAAGTGGTGCTCAGGGCTGGGAGGTAGGCAGTGAAGCAGAAGCAGAGCAAACACTTCTGCAGCTTTTCTTCAGGTCCGTATTCCAAGATCTCAGTTGCTTTATCACACAGTAGTTAACAGTGGGGGGTTTTTTTGTTTTTTGGTTGGTTATTTTTGTTTGGTTTTGGAGTTTATACAGGTGAAGACTGGGATATCTTTTTTCTTTTTCCATGCACTACAGACTTTCCCCAGCCTTCCTGAACCATATTAGCCTTCACTGGACAGTGCCCAGTGATATCATGAGAATCATAGAATACCAGGTTGGAAGGAACTTCAAAGGTCATCTGGTCCAACCTTTCTTGGCAAAAGCATGGTCTAGACAAGATGGCCCAGCACCCTGTCCCACTGAATCTTTAAAATATCCAATGATGGGGAATCCGCCACTTCCCTGGGGAGATTATTCCAATGGCTGATTGTTCTCACTGTCAAAAATTTTCCTCGTGTCCAATCAGAATCTTCCCAGGAGTAACTTGTACCCATTACCCCTTGTTTTTTCCATGTGACTCCTTGTAAAAAGGGAGTCTCCATCTTCTTTGTAGCCACCCTTTAAATGCTGGAACATGGTGATAAGGTCTCCCCTACACCTTCTTTTCTAAAAGCTGAACAAACCCAATTCTCTCAGCCTTTCCTCATACAGCAGGGTTCCTACTCCTTTGATCATCTTTGTGGCCTTTCTCTGGACCCTCTCCAGCCTGTCCACCTCTTTTTTGTATAGCAGGGATCAAAACAGAACACAGTATTCCAGGTGTGGCCTGACAAGCACTGAGTAGAATGGGATAATGACTTCTTTGTTGCTGCTGGTGATGTCCTTGTTGATGCAACCCACCATCCTGTTGGCTTTCTTTGCCACTGCAGCACACCGTTCACTCATATTGAGTGTGTTCTCCCCCCAGGTCCCTTTCCACAGAGCTGCTCCCCAGCCAGGTAGATCCCAGTCTGTGCTGCACTCCTGGATTATGTTTTCCCAGGTGCAAGACCTTACGCTTGTCCTTGTTGAACTTCATAAGGTTCTTGTTAGTTCACTCTTGCAGCCTATCCAGGTCTTCCTGCAGGGTGGCTCTCCCTTCCAAAGTTTCTACTTCCCCACTCAGTTTGGTATCATCAGCAAACTTTGACAGGGTACACTTGATCCCATCACTCAGATCACTTGTGAAGATATTAAACAACGTTGGGCCCAGTTTCAGTCCCTGGGGGACCCCACTTGTGACAGGTTGCCAGTTTGAAAAGCAGCTATTTAGCTCCACCCTCTGGGTGTGGCCTGTCAGCCAGTTCCCCACCCACCCACCACACAGAACCACTTGTCTAGACTGTAACACATCAGTTTCTCTAAGAGGAGGCTGTAAGGAACTGTGTTGAAAGCCTTGGAGAAATCCAGGTAGTCAATGTCCACCGCTCGCCCCACATCAACTGGACAGGTTACTTTGTCATAGAAGGTGATCAGGTTTGTTAAGCACGATTTGCCCTTGGTGACTCTGTGCTGGCTTTTCCCAATCACATGCTTCATTTGACTTGTGATAGCCCCCAGGAGGATTCGTTCCATAAGTTTCCCAGGGACTGACGGGCCTATAGCTTCCTGGATGCTCCTTTAAGCCCTTCTTGTAGATGGGTGTGACATTAGCCTTTTTCCAGCCTTCTGGGACATCCCCTGATCTCCATGACTTCTCAAAGATTATGGAGAGCAGCCTCGCCATAACATCAGCCAGCTCTCTTGACACCCTTGGGTGGATAGCATCAGGGCCCATTGATTTGCAGGGGTCAAGCTCCTGTAATCGTTCGCATACCAACTCTTTCTTCACTGACGGTGGGTCTGTGTTTGTATCAACCTGGATTGTTTTTCCCAAGGCCTGGGGCCCAACAGTGCTGGTAAAGACAGAGGTGAAGAAAGTGTTGAGAACCTCTGCCTTTTCAGCATTGTTGGTGACTAATCCACCTCCCCTGTTTAACAGTGGGCCGATATTTTCCTTCTGTTTCTGCTTGTTGTTTATGTACCTGAAGAATCCTTTCTTGTAGTTTTTGACATCTCTGGCCAATTTCTGTTCAAGCTGAGCTTTTGTTTTTCTAACTGCATCTCTGCATGCCCTGGCAATGTCCTTGTAGTTCTCAACAGGTATTTGTCCACTTTGCCATCTCTGGTACACTTCTCTTTTGGTTTGGAGCAGACTTAGAAGCTCATGGTTCAACCAAGGGGGGGGTCTCTTGCTCCACCTACTTCCCTTACCTTTAAAGGGGATGAACTGTTTTTGTGCTTCCAGGAGTGCGTTCTTGAAAAACTCACAGTATTCGCTAATTCCTTTATCCTCCATGGAAGCTTCCCATGGAATCCATCCCAACTGAGCTCTGAGCCAGCTGAAGTTTGCTCTTCTAAAATCTAAAACCTTTGTCTTTGTACTAATCTTCAGCGTGCTCAGCAGGATCCCAAACTCCACAATATTGTGATCGCTGCAACCAAGGCTATCACTAACCAAGGTGTTACAAAGCAGGTTTTCTTGGTCTGTGAGTAGCAAGTCCAGCAGTGCCCCATTCCTACTTGGCACATCTAACATTTGTATAAGGAAGCAGTCCTCTATGCATTCCAGGAACTTGATGGATGACATGTGACCTGCTGTATTGGTCTTCCAACAAATGTCTGGGTAGTTGAAGTCACCTGTAAGAACCAGGTTCTGTTGAACTAAAGCTTGCTTAAGTGACCCAAATATTGCTTCATTGACCTTTTCATCTCAGTTTGGAGGTTGGCAGCAGATCCCCCCTGGAGATGACCTCTCTGATCTCGACCCAGAGGCATCTGATAGGGCTTCCACAATCGCTGTAGTTGAATTCTATATATTCAAGGTTCTCCTTAACATAGAGCGCAACTCCTCCTCCACTTCTTCCCTGCTTATCTTTACGAAACAGCCTATAGCCATCCATCGTGATCCTCCAGTCATGTGAATCGTCCCACCATGTTTCAGTTATTCCTATGCTATCATAACTTTCTGACTGGACATGGAACTCCAGTTCCTCCTGTTCTTTCCCCAGGCTACGGGCACTGGTATACACACACTTGAGGTGGTTGGTCTTCTGGTTCTTATCTTGGGAGGCAGCTAAGAAACATTTGTCACTGCTCTGGTTGGCCTGGCTTATTTCCTCAGTTGGTTGCAATGGCATGAGTGTTGCCATTTTGGACCCCGCCCCCTGAGTTCTTCAATTTAAAGCCCACCTCACCAAAACGGCCAGCCTGGTGCCAAAGATTCCCTTGCCTCTTCTAGACGGGTGGATCCCATCCCTCCCTAGCAGGGTATAATCACCAAAGAATGTCCTATTGTCATAAAAGCCAAACCCCTCACAACGGCACCAGCCATGCAGCCAGAAGTTGATTTGCATTACATGTCTATTTCTGGCTGCACTGTTTCCTCTAACTAGTAAAATGGAAGAAAAGATAACTTGGACTCCCAGGGCTTTGCTTGCACTCCCAGGGCTTTGTAGTCTTCCTTGATTCTGTCCATATTCCGGCTTGCGGTGTCATTTGTGCTAACATGAAAGAGTAGCAATGGATAGTAGTTGGTGCTCTGGACAGGTTGTGGCACCCTCTCTGCAATGTCTTGAACCTTAGCTCCCAGAAGGTAGCATACCTCTCAGGACTCCCTGTCAGACCAGCACATGGGCGCCCCAGTGTCCCTTAACAGAGTCACCCACCACAAGCACTCATCGTTTCTTTTTGCAGCATCCACTGTAAACTGCTGGTACTGTCTCTCCTTGCAGACCTTAAGTGTGCTGAGTGTTCTGGAAAACCGTGAGTGTGTTGGAAGTCTTTAGTTCAAAGGACACTGCAGTGTTGCAGCCTCATGTCCTCTGCTACTGCACATATGCTTAACGGGGGCAGCAGAGGGTCAAGTTATGGAGACTCTGTGTTGAAGTAGTGTTTATACCCTCCTCATGGCTTGCTTTCCCTGCCCAGCTGTGCTGATATATGAGATACTGATAACCAGCCTTTTGCCCTTTACCCTTCCTCAGAGCTGTGCATAGGCCTTTTGCCTTCTGGGGTAGGAAAGGCAAGTATCTGATTTTTCACAGTTGACAACTGTGCTACATTTAGACACACTGCCCCTAATTTGGACTCAAGTAAGAGACAGTGCGGGGTCCATCAGACCCCAGCTGTTTTAAGGTCTTGGGACGTATCAGGAGTTCCAAGTGCCTCTTCCAGCCCTCAAACATTGGTCTTGCAACTTCCAGAACAGCTGGGCTGTAGCTGTGTCCTGGAGTGCTCCAGCATGTCACAGTGCTGCCATATTCCATGATGTATGGAGGATGCATTCCTGAAACGTGCAATGGTTCGCAATTGGACGGATAGCAAAGGTTCCTGTAAAAATCATTGCAAAGGAGGGATGATGTGTGCAGGGCCTTGAGGAATGCTATCTCAATACACAGGGATGTATTTTGAGCACTTTCCTATCCATAGCCCAGTAATGCTTCCAGAAAAGATGGTGTGAATGCAAGACATAGACAGAAGAGATGGTTTCTTGTGTTTAAACCTATTGGGACATGCTCATGACTTTAGCAGGCCTGGATGGAAAGATGAAAAGGGGAACTGACTCACTGTTAGCATTGGTGAGAGCTTTGCAGGACAGAGTACCAAAAACTGCGCTGCTTTGTGCATGCATGAGCAGATCCATGAGAACTTTGCTTGCCTTCATTGGTAGAACAGCAGTTTCCACTAAAAACGATGGGGCTAGCAAGAACTTACAGGATTCAAAGAAGTAAAACATGTTCCCCCATGTTCCCAGATTCCTATCTTATCTGCCCTTGAGCTCAGCATGAGAGAGGAATGGGACCTGCCAAATGGTCGTATACACGGAGCTGACTTTGCAAGAAGATGCAGCTTCTTTCCTTCTCCTCAGTTTGTCCATCTAAACAGCCACATAAAGAGTTATTGCACAGCTTTGTACATTTGCATAATGGAAAACTTTCTTCATGACAAAAATAATCACCCTAACAAGTGCACAAACGGTTCTTTTCAGGCTTGCAGCTGTGGCTCAGTGGCAGCTGGCAGAGCTCTCATCACCGATTCAAGCACTGGAATACCTTCCCTGCATGCCCTGCTGTTGGAAAGCCAGGTAAGTAACATAATAGTTGGCAAAATACACATCAACACATGCCCACAGTGAATTTGGAACATCTTATTCCATAGGTTAAATGTCAATTCACATACATTTATACAATACCACAAAATCCTGATGTTGCTTGTAGGGTTACATAAGGATGTATCAGATGCTGAGCCTGATCTCATAAATTGTCTTCTTAGAGCTGTCAGATGTTGGGACAGTTTTATTTCTGAACCCAAACACATTCCAATCTAACAAATCAGCATATCATAAATGTTATTCTCCTATCACCCAATTAACAAAACCTGTACAGATGAATAGAATTACTCCTCTCTCATCCTTTATCATCTGTCAGAATTCCTGTGTTTTTAATGAACCTCATCTTTTTCCACTTATATTAATAGCTTAATATATTGATAAAATGAAAACCTTAATATATAGGTAGCACGTTAAACAAAACATGGTCTTAATGGTGAAAACTGTAAAGATTGAGGGTTTTTCTCCTTATCTAAGAGACCACAGAGAGGAATTCAGCTGAATTACATTGAGATAGCTTTTCTATTTTGGGGTGTGCTTTGATGTGCTCTGTTAACATCAGGCAGCAATGTGAAGGCCTCTTTTTTTTATACAGTGAGTCAGGTCATGTTTTTCTCCTTTTGGGTTTTGCAAATGATTACCTAGGTTGCAAAGGATTTTGTTAGTTTTGTGCTAAGGAGCAACACAGACGGGGCACAGAGATCATGGAGAAAAGCCAATATGAGCCATTCCTATTTGAAATTGGGGAAAAGCAAGCAAGACTCAGCTAGGCAAGGCTCCAGACAGATGGTGTGACTGAAATGACACTTCAGCTGTGCTCACTTAGGTAACGCTGTATGTCCGGAACACTTTCAGACTCGGCCACCATGCACTGGGTGGGTATAAGGTGAATTGCTATAATAGCTAGTGGCGAAGTTTTACGTTGTGTTTCATATTCAGATACACAGAAAGCAAGCCCAGGGCACAACGGAAAAAGTAGCGGTGCCTGAACCATCACAACTTTATAAGCAGCACTTTGCTGCTCATAAATCTGTCTCGGCCCAAAGTCAGGGAGGTACACCAAAACTGACTTGCCGCTGGAGAGCTGCATCAGACATACTTCACAGCAGCCCAAGGGAGAAGGAAGCACAGGGTTTCCCAGCGCCCACTAGATGGCAAAGCAAGGTGCTGTATTCAGGCTGCTAAACATCTACTTTACCCGTCTACACCTCACACTGGTGTGACACAGAGCTTGGGCATGGCAATATCAGAGCAGCAGATGCTGTGGCTGAGTGGTCAGGACTGTTCATCCCTCCAGGATATTGGACCAGGGCTTCTCTGTCTCCTGCAGGCAGACGATTATAAATACGAATGACACTCATTTTCCTAGAAATTGGCATGGGGTATCAGTATTTGCTAGCATTCAGCTGTACTTGGCTAGCTATCAGTTCAACAAATACTAAGAGAAAAGTGTTTCTCTTATAGCTTATGCAAAGCAGGGAGGAATAGCTTGTAACAAAGGGTGGAGGAAAACTTACTGGTTTATACAATCCATCTGTCTTGGAGCAAGAGTCTTAAATTAAGAATCAAACCTTCCAGAGTGAAGCTTGACTTCTGTTTGGAGTTCATGTCAGTGTTGAGTTGTAGTGTTTGGGAAAAGGATCTGTAAAATAACTTAACTCTTAACAATTCTGGATTTTGTCTCCTCAATTTTTGTGTTAAGCCCTAGCCTGTTATTAAGAAACTTCAGACTTTTAGGTGCTCAAATACTATAACGGTGAATCTATAAAATGCATTCATTCATACCTAATAGTTTGAAGCAAGATTCACAAATTATATTTATAATTCAAAATAGCTGGAAATTCAGCTCTTCTCTCCGCTCTGGACTTTATTCTTATTTCTGACATTCTTGTCATTTGAAATGACACAATCACAACCCAGAATCCTTTTAAAGTATCATTTTATCATTCTCAAGTCACACATTTCCTTGTGATGGTCACTAGTTTCTAACATGTTACTTATAAGACATTGTGCTGATAAACATGAAATAATGATAGGAAGTAGTTCTAAATTAATTTCTATTATGGTGATAGCTACTACAATGTATAATCTGCAAGAGAATTTTTGCCTTAAAAAATATAATGTATTAGTTACTAATCTTAATAACATGGCTGTTGTGTTTTAGAGCAATTAAATATCCTTTTACCCTTAAAGATTTTGTTGTATTGTTGAGCCGACAAATATTTAATGTGAAAATTATCAACTGCTTCACATAAGTTGATTCCATTATCATGTGGTTGTACGTTAGAAGTTTCTATCTTAGTAACTAAAAATAGTGTTTTGCACTCATTTGTGTGTATGGAGGGAAAAACGCTATTTTATAGCTACTGTACTAAAGTCACAAAAGGGGTGACAGCAGAGGTTTACATTTCTAGCTGGAGATGTGTTTTTTGCCATCAATGTAAACTAACCCAGGGCTCATCCCCAAGCTCTTCGCACCCACAGCCTCCCTTGCCTCCAGAACAACAACTGCACAGCTGTGTGACAAGTCTCATCAGCTGGCAGGCCTGGGTGAAAATGCAGCACTCTTTTTGGCTGGTTTACTTCTCAGCCAGGACCAAGAACTGACCCAAGGCCCCGAGCAGCCGCACGGGTGTGGGCACCATTGCCAGGAAGCAGTTGTGAGCACCGGTGGGCATGGGGAGAAGAGGGAGAGACACTTCTGGAAATGGCAGCATCTTAGCTAGGTGCAGGACAGGGCTTCACTTTCAGCTCAGGCTGCCCCTGCTTCCCTCTAGAGCCCCTGGAGGAAGAGGGGCTTCTCCAGAGGCAGGCTTACCCTCACAGCTGGGCTTTGGTGCACTGGTGTTCCTGCAGGAGGAGCACCTCTCTTAATGGGGGCAATCAGCTGACTACCCTACCAATATTCTCAAATTTTCATTGTGTGGACATCTTGCCAGAGATTTTCTCCATCCCTCCACAGTTGCACAAATAACTTCCTTCTCCAGGCACGATCCAACAGTGTGCTGTATCCAGCTGAAACGACAGGGGGAAATTCAGACACAATGCAATAAAACTTCTGGAATTTGTTTGTCATAAACCCCAAGGGCATGTTCTCATTAAAGCAACGAGTTGTATCCAGCAGTTATGTTCTTTCATGTTTGCATTACACTCGTCTAAACTGCCAGAGATTAGAGTCTACTTTCAGTGTTGTCTGTGGGTCTCTGCTTGGTTTGACAGGGAGAAAACTTTTCAGCCAGGGCTTGGAACAAAGAGTGCTCCTCCACACGACAGCTATTAATCCTGCCCTTGTGGGTGGCATACTAGCTTAATTCACTGACCAAAATCAGTCATGTTAAGAGAAGGGCAAGGGGTTGAGGAGAGATTATCTCTCACCTGACAGGCAGCAAATAGTAGAGATGTTCTGCAGCAGCAGGCAAAGCCACCAGTAGGAGATGTAGGAAACATCCTCCTGTGGGTCAACGACACCGTGCAGGGCCTCAGGTAGCTGGTTAGTTTAGTGTTTCTTTTGTGCCATGACACAAATACTTGACGAAGCCAATGCTTTTTTAGCATATGAGAGAGACCTAGCACACAGCCCATGCTGGTCTGTGCTGTCTGCTGAGGGATTACGAAGAACCAAAATTTCCAAGAAACAAAGATCACAGCAGCCACCACAGTGATCTGGGTGCCACCAACATTTAAACACAGCACAATTTCTGCATAATTATCTCTAGAGAGTAGGAGTTACAAAAACCTGCCATCTTTTTTAAGCATTCCCTGACTAAACTCATGTAGGAAGAACCTGGTGTTCTAATTATCCCATATCCCACGGGCACAAAAGTGACTATTCCTGTACGTCCTGCATGACTTGAAGTACCTGAAGCTCATATCTAATATTGCATCTATGTTCACTATCCTTTGGACACCCAAAGCTGAGCCTACACTGAGCATCAGATGCCTTTGCACACTATGACTAAGCAATTCCATCTGTTCTTGGCAGATAAGTACTAATCCACGATGCAAATGTAAAATGTTTTCATAAGTGCAATAAACTTGTAGTTTTGAGGGCAGTAGAATTCTCACTTAATCAATAGTTTTATATGTAGTTAGATTAATTAACAGTATTTCTGAGTCAAACAAAACCACTGATAAAGGATTAGCAAAGACTGGTGCCATGCTAGGAAACGTTTGCACTCACTGTGCTTTTAGAAATGCTGATGATGTTTTGAAAATCTTTGTCTTCTTAGATGGGGCTTCTTAACACTGAATTTCTAACCAGAGTTGGAAGGGAAAAAGGATATTTCCCTCTCTCCTCCCAACTGATCTGCCCCATTCTCTCTTTGTAGCATTGGTTAGTGCAGAAATGCTTGTTTAAACCTCACCTTTCTAAAACTGGACACATTCTCTCATTGATGTTTTGGAAAGGTACATTTTACATGGTCTAAGAGTAGGCTTCCTCTTGGTGAGCAGAGAATTGGCTTTGTGGGCATTTTCTCCAGGGAGTGAGGGAGTAGGTCTCCTCTCTTTCTCAGCTGAACCCCTTGGGAGAAGACCCTGATTTAGGGGGACTTTCTAGAATTCTGCTGAAATCTACTAGTAACTGGACTGAGTCAAGTGGTTAGAAATATTTGTTACCAGGTTTGTAGTGATAAACTGGTAAAGATAATCCCAAAGAAGATTGGGTCAAGTGCTTGACCAAGACTGGGGAGATATGACTCAAATTTCTGCAAACTTTGATGTTTTGCATTTAAAGAGAGAGAGACAGACAGACAGACACATAAATACGTTAAT
Organism: Burhinus bistriatus; assembly: GCA_013397275.1. Classification (NCBI taxonomy): domain Eukaryota; kingdom Metazoa; phylum Chordata; class Aves; order Charadriiformes; family Burhinidae; genus Burhinus; species Burhinus bistriatus. The sequence goes on along the minus strand of VYXH01006881.1, from coordinate 245,180 downwards.
ACATATACACATGCATATTGAAAATATACTGCCTCTGCCTTGTTAAGTGTATAGGACTCTGTAGCAGGAGCTCTCGCCACGTGTTCACACAGACTGAGCACAGGAAGCTGTGAAGTCAGCTGAGGCCTCTGGACTCTAACAGCAATGCAAATATCAAACATAAGCCATTGCTTAACCAACATTTTTCACTTCTAACGGGTGAAGTGTCAGCATTTTCTTTATTTATGACTCAAGCAGACAGGTCCTTAAAATTGTTGATCTTAACAGAGAGAGAAGTATTAGGTATGGAGAGGATTACAACAGTGGAAGCAAACACTTGCCCTTGTGAATTCTTATGAACTATATTTAGACCTTAAATCCAAGCATAATTAAACAGTACTAATGAGACAGAGGGACTTATCTTCATTTGGCATATAATTGGTATCACTGATTTCCTCATTCATTTTTTCCTAGTTTTAAAGCCTTCTTGTTCCAGTGAGATTTGATGGTAAAAGTTACCCTGCAGAGAGAAAGTATCTGGCCTGGAGCTTAAATTCAGCTGGAAGCCTTTTAAGGGATGCAGCTTTCTTGATAGCATCAATAACTGACAGCAAAGACACCTGTGAATGTGTAGCCAACAGTCAAGCAAGACACTCTTTTTGCAGTGTACCCTTGAAAAAATGCCATTTCACACAGTATTACAAAGACCATAATGGGGAAGAAAAGCTCACCCCTTACTTCCAGTGAGGGAAACAAAAAAAATAGTTGTAGGTATGTAATCCACCACTATCAACTGAGGTTTCAATTCCTTCTCCAAATACGTTCCAACTCATCCAGGAACGTGAAGCTTGCACCGGAACTCTTGGTGACAGTTTGTGGGGGGCATACTGTGGCAGATCAGGGTGGAGGATGGTAATGATCTTGTCCAGCCTTAGTAGCTCTGAGCCTATAACCAAAGCAGCAGCCTCTGTTACAGCTCTGCTCCAATAGCTGATTTTATTGCTGAGCAAAGGACAACAGCTACCTGCAGCAACAAGGGCTGGACAGTTTTTTTGACCTAGTCAAAGCCAGTAGAGAAGTGGGTGCAATAGGCAAAGTCGAGTCTACCAAAGTCCCATTTTGCTTTTCAGTTGTGTCTTTCGTTGGACTCTGGTTTCTTTTTATTATGTACTACTGCCTCAAACAGATACAAATTTTTGGAGCGTTTAGTCCACATCTGTTGCTGTAAACAGCAGCAAAATCAGCTGTTTCCTAAGAGGTGGCATGATAATGACTATGTATATTTTGGCGCTGCCATGTGGGCCAGGGTGCCTGTGTTTACCAGCTGACAAGGGTGCTCAGAAGCATCATTCACTTAAGACTTTGCTGTGCTTCACATCCTAGTGGGAGTGCTTGCAGCCAGCTGGAATCTGTTCTCAGCGATGGCCTGTAGAATAAAGATTCTTCAAACCCTCCTCCCTCCAAAGTGACCACCACTAACTAAATGCCTGTCCACCCACTGAGCTAAACCAGTTCAAAGAGGAGTACTACAGTGTCTGCAAGCAGGCTCTGCTGGATACGAAGAGGGTAGAGCAAGATGAATCCCACAAAACAGCAAATGTTTTTCATCTTGCTCCAATAATTCAGCACAGGCTTATTCTCTGGGTTGCTGAATGCAAGATTTTGTTTTGTCCCTTTCTGGAAAGGGATTTGAACACTTCCCTGTTATGCGGATTTATCTGAGACACAGGAATTATTACAAGCATTTGCTCTAAAGTTCCCTTAGCTCAGTTTCACTGGACCCCCCTGGCCATATCACCCACAGTAAACACCCCTCCCTTTTTATGAGGCTGCTTCTTTTGATCACTTAGGGCTCTGTTGCTGTGCTAGGAGGTGAGACTTGTGGCTGTCCTTCCTCTTCATCACTGCCTAGCTGAGCTATTTGGTCAGCCCGCTGGCTACTCATTCATAATCAATAATACTAGTTTTAACTTTCCAGGGGAGTAGATCATTTTAGAAGTTGTTTTGCACTCCCAAAAATATCTTAATCTGCTAACGTATCTCACAGGATGGCATGTCTGCTCATGCTGCTTTTTCATGTTAATAGTTCAAGTGTTCAAGCACTTAACGCTGCCTTGTGGTTGAACAGCGATGAGAAATACCATTGGTTACCAGAAGAACTGAGAGCAGCAGTGAATATAGCTGCTCTGCTTGTGAGCGGTCCAGAGCCACAACCACTTGTCCCTTGAGCCCAGCTGAAAACATGCCCTCTTTCAAAAGCAAGATTTCTTTCTGACTTAGCTGTGAAACAGAGGTCCTGACTGGCTATGGCTGTGAAAAATCCCATGGCTCTCAAAGTAGCAGTGACTGAAGTCTTATCAAATTTGAAAAGTCTGTCACTGCCGTCTGCTGCCTTAAACATAATTTTCAATTATATTCCTTTTTAACCATCTTAGCTTAACTGCTGGGGAGCCCCACTGTCAGGATTCAACAGATGTTTTATTTCCTGCCAAAGGTGGGTGAAATAATAATCACCAGCTCTGCCTCATTGGCTGCCATGTGGTCTGGAAAGGCGCCATATGCTCTGTACTCAGAGACTGCTGCAGACGGGAGGCTGAGGGCATTATTTATTATTTGCCTAATCAATTTAAACACTGTCTTTCTTTCAGAAAGCACATTTCCAGTCTTTATAAGGAGATATGTACAGGACTCATCAAACACCCTCCTCTAGTGAAGTGCATCTGCTGTTTAAACAGTTAATATCCCCCTTGCACAATACACAGGGCACCTTGCACTTCAGACTGCACTGAGCTCATGAGATGTTCTCAACAGCACAGTCAGTCACAGAGGTTGTTCAAGTTCAGCCCCATGTGTGATAACAACAGCTTTCTATTACCCTTAATCCTTTTGAGGAGTTCTCCTTGAAGAGAGCATGGTGGCTCTCCTCCAGCAGGCAACAGGTGTGAGTGCGAGTGAACTGCTTGTTGCTAACCTGCCTCTTGAAAACTGCTACTGTGCCTTCACGGTGACGGGATGTGGGGTCTCGGGTGTCAGGTGCAGGGCAATGTCTGCGGGCGCTCTCTCCCACCGGCTGACTTGTGATCCTCCCTCAGGTCAGCCCACGCCTTCCACTGAAGCCACAGAGCTCTGAGGTGGAGCACAGGCTGCCGCTGAAGCCGGGGGGGTGACCAGTGTGTGCAGAGCACACCAAGCAGTGGATGTGGGTGCTGACTTCTGCTGCTTTCTTGGAAAGTCCAAGAAGTAGTTCACAAAGCATCAGCACTGCCCGTGGGAGGATGAGGAGTCCTAGGCAAGAGCTGACAGTGGGATCCCTCTGCTCTGTGGAGTAGCCAAGCAGAGTGCCAAACGTAGTGATTAGTAGGGAGAAAGCCATCTGGCTTCTGTCCTTTAACAGCTCTCTTTCAGTGTCTCTATTCCTATATAACACAAGAAATGTCCCTGTGTTTTTAGCAACACTTTCTAGGCTTTCTGAATGATACTACAAGGCCCCAACTAGAAATGACATGGGGAGCAAGGCAAAGAGAGAAAAAGGGGAGGAAGGTGATGTAGTGGACGAGAATCTGAGATGCCTTCAGACCTTATCCTGAAATATTACCTCTGTAGCATGGGATATGGCAGCAGCCACTGAGGCAGCAAGTACTTTAGAGAAAGGGCTCATAATGTACTTACTGAGAGATGGTGTTGAGTTGTTGGAGGCAGAAGTTTGTAGGCTTTGTGAGGACAAGATTCAAGGCTGAAGCAAGTACTTCTGCAAGCTGGTGAGAGACTCTGGAGCAGACTATGCTTATACTGAACTCCAGCAACGTGAATCTGCCAGGTAAGGGTGCACAAGCATGCCTCCATATGAATGACAGATGGCAGTTTCCAAGGAGCATTTGAAAAATATTTGGTACAGTTCCTCAAAGTTCTTGATATTTCACCCCAAATTCCTCAAAGTCTTCCTACTCCTTTATGATGTGTACTTTTAGGCTAAAAATATTCAGAAGCACAGTGCAGTCCAGAAGAATGTTGGTTTTGTTACTTTTTTTTTGTAGTTAGGAATGAAAATGGCCAAGAATTGGGTTAGGAACAGTAAGTTCCTTTTCATTATTAAACAGTTAGTGCCCAGGGAGCAAGTGTGGTTTGGGGTTTTTTTTTGTCTTCTCTCTGAATAGGTGTTACTGGTAAGATGGGTAAGAAATTTGTTTCAAATAAAAATGTAACCTTGAAATAAAAGGTAATTGTTTTACAAATTCAGCCATTTCCAGTGCACAGCATGTTATTTGGCAATGCACAGACTTCCAGTTGCTTTCTATTTTCTTAGCAGTTGCAGTTACTCTCTAAAAGGATTTTACCCAAGTACTGCTTATATGTACAAAAACAACTCCTATTGTCAGATTTCTGAGCCTTAGTAAAGTAGTGGCACTGTCTGGGACCACGCTTGTTCCGTTCGCTGTCTCATATGAACACAAACTCACCTAAGGGCATAAAGAGTGTTGTGACATAGCTTCTTGTACCTTTCTTACAGTTCCAGCTTTTAGCACCATAGTTGATAAAAATTGACTGATGCCTAGTAACTGTTAATACCAAGCTGCTGTTTATAAAAATTTCAACTTTTGTTTCCAAGTTCTTAAATAAGTTGCACTATTTCTCTAAGCTAGCTTCAGTTCCCAGATTCTTTCTTTAAATTGTTTAAGCACTGCCTGTATGTGCCAATCCAAGCACGTGGTATGTGCACAGTTCCAAGTCCATACAATGGGTACTTAGAAATGCCAGGACGGGGGATTTGAAGTCTTCAGTTTGTTTTGAGAGATGACTATTTTGAAGATTCAGCAAACAGCATTTCAGGCAAAATCAGCTTGAAGGATAAGGGTGAGATGGTAGAGAGATGTAGAAACATGGTCACTGCTGTCTTAGTTACTGAACTGTCTGTATGCTCGCTCGCTCTCTCTTTCCAGTGCAAAGAACTGGAAGCTGTTTCTCTTATAGTAGTGATGTTGGCTGAAGAGTTGTTATTTGTGACTGTTGTTCACTTAAGAGCAAGAACACTGAAATAAGCTGTTTGTTCATGAAAGCTGCCAGCAGAGGATGTTGGCTGATAAATTGCGAGAGCTGGGAAGAGATGTCTTCAGGGAGTAGGATCCGGACAGTGCTATAATGTCCTTTCTGCACATCAGAAGGTCCAGACAAGTCGACCCTCAGTGACCCCTATTACATCCAGCACTGCTTGTCAAAGGTAAAGCTCATAGCTCTGCATTGCTTTTGCTAATATTATAATCTTTGATTGCAGGATTTTCTTACATAATTAGCAAGCCTTATAGACTTTGCGGCTTGAGTTCATCACTCATGTTTCCTTTTTTTAGCTTCTGTTGGGGTTTCATAGCTCACCTAAGCTGCAAGGGCCATGAACAAAGTACATGCATATGCAACCACTTGCTGGCAAAGTTAACAGCTCTCAAACAAGAGGACTGTTATTAAAATGGGTTGTTTTGTTGGCAGAAGTGGCTTTCACTGTTGCCATGGGTTGCCCAAGGTGAGCCTGACCTCTGTGGTCTCTGAAGCTCTCTCTTATGGGTGAGCAGAGCAATGTTGGAATGCAGCTTTTAAGACGGATTAACTGTGAGCCTAACACAGGAAACAGTTCAGAGAGAGTAAAAATACCACATTGCACAACTAAGGATGAAACATACCTTTTGATCCCATAGGATAAAAGTTTAATGGCTGAGAATGTGATTATTTGATAGGGCTATAGTCAGCTCATCAGTGCAGAGTAATAATGTTTGCAGCCTTCTCTGAGGGCAAAATTCTGCCTTTCCAGGTGCAAGGAAGAGCAGTGGAGAGGCAGGCATGTGGCTGATGGACAAGGATGGGACTGCACTTCCTTGCTGTGAGTTAGGTAACAAAACCATGCACTCCACCTAACCCTTCTCAGCCAGAGCAGGTCTCCACATGGCCTTTGAACTCTAAATCTTGATGCAGTTTCACATGCCAAGTATGTCATAGCACAAAACCAGCACTTTGGTACTAACTTGCAACTGAAATAATGTGCAAAGGCTGTTCCTAAGAAACACCAGTCATCCACCCAAGTGAAATTCTGATTTGCTAGCTGCACCCTGGCAACATAATGTATTCACAAGGCCTAAGGATAAATGTGATTTAAGGATTCTGAAAAAGGATGTATTTGTTCCTTGCTCAGCTTACTGCCTCTCTAGCCACCATCTGCAAATCTCTTAGGTATTCTCTAAAATGGCAGGTTACTGTGCTTTAACTCTTTTGCTGGGGCTGCAGGGGCAGAACTGTTGGAGATTCACCTGAGCTAAATGAAGTTTTCTGTTTGATTGGGGCAGTGAGTTGTTTGTTTTTGGGGTTTTTTTGAGGTTGGTTCTTGCACCTTAAGTATGTCACTTTAAAACTGTACTATGGTAGGTGTTGGTTCCACATTATACCACAGCTAAAAAAACAGTTTCTACCACAGATGTTATAGGCAAATCAGTTTGAAGATTTTTGCTTTCTGAGCTAAAGTTACTACTAGAAGGCACAGCACAGTGCAAGACACTGTGTGCTGGGTTGCACAAATATGTATTAAGCCATTGGCACTACCGCGAAGAATGTACAGAGCAGGACTACAAAGCGTGAGTTAGTTACGAACTACAAACACTTACAAACGAAGAAACACTTTTGCAGTCTGATTTCTGCCTACTGTTACAGGATTCAAATCTAAAATGAGACAGTTTCCGGGTGTCTAAGTCCAAGTGATGAACCAAAGAATCTAAGCTTGGTGCCAGTAGAGCCTCCATGGTGGGGAGCGATTGTGAACACATTTATTTGACTAGTACAGACAAAGCCTGTGTATAATTGAGGCAGACAGGGTGCCACAATCAAACATCACTGATCCTTATCCTGCCCCCTTCAACTTAATTCCATAATCAGCACTTACTTCACTGAGAGGTTGGAAATATTACCCCGGCCTCTCCTTCAGCATTATGGTATCTCAACGAGTCCCTGCCTGTAGGGATCTGCTTTCTTCAAAACAAACTGCTCCGCGGTTAGCTCGGCTTAAGTCAGCAAACTGCCAGCAAATTTTTGGAAATTTAGAAATAGCTTAAGCTCAGCCCATTTCTGCCTTCAAATCAGTTGGGCTGACAGTTATCTGCGATTCCTTAAAGTACTGTCATTCAGCATCCAGCTGGCATCCATTTGACTACAGTTGCTGCTGAGGGGCGCGGGGGGCGGGGACCGACAAACCACCCTCGCTGCTGAGCCGAATCCTGTAAATTCAGCGAACAGAAACTATTGCACGCCATCTCGTGGCCCTGCACAGCTACTAACCGCGAACAAATCTCGGCCCTCCGATTGCAACAGGGAGGTTTAATGTTGGACAGGACTGATTTAAAAGATGGCTGTCAGGGGCTCAGAAACAGCCTACTATATGACCCCACCAAAGCTATGAAATGTTCACTATTAAGGCTTTGTCCGCACCCCTGCCTTGACCTTGCAGCCTCAGCAGCTGTTTCCCGGAGCACAGCAGAGCCTCAAGCTGCAAAACACACCTCTTCAGCATGTGCTCAGTTTCTCCAGCAAAGCTGTAGAGACGGCCCTGCACTCACAACAAACATAGGTGCCACTGAACACCACTGCCCCCAGAGCAGCCTTTGGTGCAGCAGCAAAATGCCTTATTCATTTTACATTATGTCATGCACATGTGAATCATTCTTTATTATATGCAAGACTGGGGATGTTCATGGTACATCTGTCTTCTTGTCCGCTGTCAGTACTTGTTAAAGAACTCCATGTGTCACTGTTTTAAATAAAGCTAATATGCCTGCTCTTAATTGTTCATTAACAGCTGAATACATGAACCCGTGCAAAGTTACATTGGCTGCCAGTCCCTTGGTGTATCTTAAGTTCTTATCCCTCCTTACTCTCTTACAACTGCACAACACCTACAGAAGTTTGCAGCTTGCTGTTGGAAAGCATAGAAACATGCCCAGCTAACTTCAGATGTTGCTCCAAAGGACACTGCACCATACTGCAAGAACAAAGAAACCTACCCGAGTATTCTACTTCAATGCATTTGTTTACAATCAGCAATTGCTCTATATTTGTTATGTGACAAAACTTCTATTTCTACTGCTCTTGGGTTAGATGAGGAAAATAATGATGAGGACTCTAGCTGTGGAAGCCTGTAAGGAAGTTACAGGAAAGACAGGCCTGTTATGAAGCTCAGTACGAACTGACTCTGTATACAGCAAAGAAAAGAGGGAACATCCTTCTCATATACCTCAGAATTACACCTTGGCATAACACTGGATTTACCAAGGTAAATCAAAGATACATTCTGAGAAATAGCAAGCCCCCTGCTTAACAAGGCAGAGGGACTTCACGCTCCAAGCAGCTGAGAAAAGCCACTCACAGTGTGAAAAAACGTATTTGGGGTCAGTCTTTGACACAGGCTTTTGACACAACAGGTGATGAGGAAATGTGCAGTAGTGGGGCAGAGGAAAGACAAATACTTAAGTCATAAAGATGAGACAGGACAACAGGTATTAGATAAGGCTTCCACTTGAACTAATTCTTTGAGACATTATGATCAGCAGTTAGATGCAACTACTATTCCAAACAGAGATCAGGCACACTGCATTGCCAAAAGGGATTACGTAGCTGTTGGAACAGACTTTAGCTCCAGCCTGCTGATGATATGGCTAAAGTTTGCATATGCCTGCAGCAAACATGTACAAGTGAGATCCCCGTAGTACAGAAGGACTGAAGGAGTACAGAACAGTTTTCCACATCAACTGTGCCTGGTACCAGGAGTGAAGGCTATCACTCGGAGTACAGTGCACACACCAGTGTATAGAAGTGTCTAATCTACAGTTAATCTACAACGTTCATCCTGAACATCAATTTAAAAAGCCAAAGATGAATCATATGCAGGCAGATTTTATGACTCATTGCTGCAATGGATCTAACTGCTACTGCTGATCCTGCCTGCCATTAAGTCTGGCATTCCCTCTTGGATCCATTCCTCTGGAAGTGAGCCCTTTCACAGATCTGTGCTAGAGAGAGCTGAGCTAAAAACAGTTAAATGAAAGTTTAAGTATTAAACAAATAAATGTGCTATTTTGTCACACAAAGGATAAAATTCCAGGAATTTATTGCTGTATGTATGCTTAATCCATTAATTTGTCTTACAGTAGTCATGAAGTGCCAAATTGTGTGCTACATTTAACATTTCCTGTATTCCCTTCCAAATGCCATATTACAGTGGGCGTATGAAACAACGCAGCAGCAGTCACAAAACATGGCTTGAGCATCTCTCAAGAGCTTAAAAATAAAGATTTGTGTACAAGCTGAATAACGAGATGTCAGTTAACAGGTCACTCAGCAACTTTAATAGAAATACCTTTAGGTGGAAGTTTTGCAGTGTTAAAATTTACAACTCAGACTAAACATTCTCATCCCCACTGTAGTAACAAGATACTTGCAAAGAACAAGAACTATGGTACGTAAATGTCACACGCAAGAACCGCTTCATTTCTATCAGAAGCAAAAATTGCTAATTATAAGCAAGGGCAGGCCTAGCGGGCTAAGGCTGTCAGCCTATATTAAAAACATATATCTCCGAGTTTGGCAGTGGAATTCTATTTACCATCTTGACTTTTTTTTTTGGTTACATACAAGTACTCTTCCTCCCCTCCCATCACAAACACTTTATAAACCCCTTTTTATTTTTATTTTACCTCCATATTATTTACAGGACTCCTAAAGATTAAGTACAAACTAGTATGAAATTAATGATAGCTTGCTCTTCAAATATGTATCCCATGGCTAAATAAATACCAAGCCAATCCAATAGAGTGATCTGGAGTTACGATTCAGAAGCTTGCGCATCTGTGACTCCAGATGTTTTCTCATTAACTGTAGAGGATTCACTTGATCTGTCAACAATAGTCGCCTTAGAGGTTGGGGTAGCACTATCCAAGGTGAGCGTAGAGGTCTGTTCTGCATTTACAGTAGCGCCAGGGTCGACGGAAAAACTTCTGGCTTGAGTAATGGAGGGAAGCAAATCTGTAGGCACTGTAGATGCCTCTGTGACCAAAGGAAGCAGAGGAACACATTTGGGTGGCATTGATAGAGGTGTTATTCCCATTAGATTCAGAGGCGGCAAGGAGGGAAGGGACGGCAAGCCTAAGGAGAAGAAAAAAAAAAGGGGGGGGGAAGGCAGTGAGCTGCTGGATACCACAGACAGATCTGGAGAGATTCTCTGCTTAAAATTTTTACATTCTCTAATCTACTATTTACTCTTGGAGAGGAGGAAGCTTTCTGAACTTAGTGCAAGCATGATATACGTGCAGCACTGACTCAGCGGGCTAGTTTCAAGACTGATACTTTTCACATTTCAGAACTGAAGAATCACAATAAACTCAAGTTTGCTTCTACCTCCCCAGAGGACTAGGTATTTAATGTATTAATACCAATGATTAGATTTTTCTGGCATTCACTGAAACTACCAAAACCAAGAAGTTAACAAGAACCTTGCCCAGGAGAAGTTGTGGAAGCCTCATCCCTGGCAGTGTTTAAGGCCAGGTTGGACGGGGCTTTGAGTAACCCGGCCTACTGGAAGGTGTCCCTGCCCATGGCAGGGGGGTTGAAACTAGATGATCTTTAAGGTCACAGAATCACAGGGGTTGGAAGGAACCTCTGGAGATCATCTAGTCCAACCCCCTTGACAGAGCAGGGTCACCTAGAGCAAGTTGCACAGGATGGTGTCCAGGCAGGTTTTGAAGGTCTCCAGGGTTGGAGACTCCACCACCTCTCTGGGCAGCCTGTTCCAGTGCTCTGCNTGCCCTTGTTGAACTTCATGAGGTTTCTCTCTGCCCAACTCTCCAGCCTGTCCAGGTCATGCTGTATGGCAGCACAGCCTTCCAGTGTGTCAGCCACCCCTCCCAGTTTCGTGTCCTCAGCAAACTTGCTGATGGTACACTCTATCTCTTCATGGAGGTCATTGATGAATATGTTGAACAGGACTGGACTCACTCCTGACCCCTGGGGAACACCACTTGTCACAGACCTCCAACTAGACTCTCTGCCACTAACCACAACCCTCTGAGCTCTATCTGCCAGCCAGTTTTCAATCCACCCCACTGTCCATTCATCCAACACACACTTCCTAAGCTTGCCTATGAGGATGCTGTGGGAGACAGTGTCAAAAGCCTTGCTGAGGTCAAGGCAGACAACATGATGAGAGGCCCTCCCCTCATCTATTCATCCAGTCATGCCATCGTAGAAGGCTATCAGATTAGTCAGACATGACTTCCCCTTGGTGAATCCATGTTGGCTCCTTCTGATAACCTTCTTTTCCTCCAGATGCTTTGAGATGATGCCCAGAACGAGCTGTTCCATCATCCTTCCAGGGATGGAGGTGAGGCTGACTGGCTTGTAGTTTCCCGAGTCTTCCCTCTTGCCCTTTTTGAAGACTGGAATGACACTGGCTTTCCTCCCTTCCAACCCAAACCATTCTATGAACCTTATTCCATGTAAACTTCCAATTTCTTTTTGCTTCCTCCATGTGCACCTTCAGCAATTTTGCATAAAACTAGTATTAGTTTGTACTTTTCACAGAGTGCTTCAATCTCATCTAGCATACAAGGAAACACCTCGGATTTTCTTCATATTTTCTTGGCACAATCTCTTTTGAGATCATAAATCAGGTAATATAAGATGAAACAACTAAATACAGACACAGGTTTAGAATTAGTTTATCTAAAGACATATTCCTTGTCTACCTAATCTGGGCACTACTGTCAACTCCCATCTCAGGCAAACATTCAATTTATCCTCTTCAGGACTCCACCAGATGGGTCTAAATGAGAGCATCAAGGATTGCCAAGGAGAGACTTGCTATATCAGTTTGCAGAAGCACGTACCAGGCTGTATGATTTCTGGAACGATATGTGGTGCAGGTAAATTAAGTTTGGACAGATCAGTCAGGTTGGGAAGCCCTGCTGGTAATGGCATCAGACCTAAAAGAAGAGCAGAAAAGTTACAGCTGAAAACTTGAAATTGTTTTTTTCTAACTGTTTGTGAGATCTTATAGATCATTTGAAGTAATTTTATATTGCTTTCTATCTTAATTATCATTTTTACATACAAGAATGCAAATTTACCTGCATTTCAGCTTTTAAGTTGCACAGTGAAAACAGATACCTATTGCAGGAAGTCCAGAGAAGCAAATACATAACCCCAACCTTTCAGATTTTTCTGAAGAAAGTAGAATCTTACTTCAAGGAATTAGTAGGTTTGCATTACAAGTTCAGCTTTTAACAAAGGTAGTTATTTCACCGCAGCTCTGTACCAGAAGCCCTCCGTTCCTAATTTGCATGGCAGAAGATAATAATAGGATGAAATACGTAGTATTTCTGATCTCTAATATTGATTACTCTATTATTAGTCTTTTCTACTCAGTTCATAACTAGAGTTAAGCACAAAAATATATAGAAAAGACAAGACAAAGTAACTTCCAAAGTCAGGAAGGACTGAAAAGAGAAACATACGATGAACACAACACATGCTCTTCCATCATTGTGTTTGCTATGGAACATCTTTCTGCTCCTGAATTTCTTGTCTTAGAAGAGCTGCATTTCTGGGACAAGGGCTCTATTCCTACTTTGTGTTTAGCTCACAGAAGGTTAATTCTGAAATAAACTGTTGATATAATGGTAGTAAGATGGACAAGAGAAAAGTCTTAAAGCAAGGCCACTGTACACAGATTTTGATTAAAAAAACCAGTCGTCTTGACGTACCTGTGAATTTATTACCACAAAGGCTGACATAATCTGACTCAAAGAGCTTTTAGCTCAGCTACAAGTAACTTTGGTTTGAACTTTTTTTAAAAAATCTGAAAAAAGCTGAATGTCACACAAATTCACTCAAGTTTTAAACCTCCTGTATATTTAACACTTACAATTTCACTAGTATGGCCACACAAATTGCAAGAAATATTCTAACAGCTTTCAAAAAGGCAATGATACTATTCAGAGAACAAGGTGAAAGGAAAATTCGTATTTGCAGATTTTGGGGAAGGGGTGGATAGAGGGCTGGGGAAGAAGAGGACATTAACAGAAGCTGAACTTCTTAGTAGTTTGCTATTTTATCTAAGCAGTACAAGGTTAAAGTTCCCTGCCCTTGTATGCACGCACTTAGCTCTACTACACATTTTTTCTATGTTAGAGAACATATCTCCAAAGCATTATTTAAAACTTTTGGACACATCTTTATCTACTCATCTCATAGGATACCAAATATAAAATATAACTGATTCAGCGTTTTGAAATGCACGATTGAGTCCTGTACCAGTGCATCAGTGACATGGTAAAATCCTATACAATCCTCATCTCACCCACCGTGAATAATTCTGGAATACTAGTGCTTGAAATGTTAATTATTATCAGGAAATAATGCACACCACTTTGTAGACAGATCCTTATTTTTGTTACACCAGTTTAAATTACTAAATAATTCAGAAACAGTAACTGTAATACACAGTTCTATATTGTTAACCCTCTACTTATACGAGGAAGAATGATAAACCTAAGTATTAAAAAGGAGTTTCCTAAAATGGATGTTTTATGGGTGAAAGGAATGCAGAAATAGGCAAAATGTGCCTTCTCAAATCTTTCTTCTATCATGATGTCCAAGTGCAAAGGACAAAGGGTAAACTGTGAAGCTATTTGCAAAAGTATTTTGCAACATACAATTTATGAAGTATAGAAAGTAACAATCTAGCAACTCAAGAAGTGTTGCAAAAAGCAAAGCTAATACCTTCTTGAGAAATCCTGAACGCTGCATCTACTGTGCAGGGGACACTAAAAGGTAAATGCTTGTAAACTTTGTTGCCAACTCAGTCCTCTGTACTACAAGACATGCTGTGCACATGCTCTAAAAAAAAAAATTAACATTGTACAGGTTGTATAGAGATTTTTAACTGGAAAAGTGTAAGTTGCATAAAGTTACACAGTCCTGCCCCACAAAAAGCAGTGGAAAAGACAGCTCTCTTCCCTTGCTCCCTTAAGATTTTTGTTTCAGAGATGTTTTAAGAAATTTTACCTACTCACCTGGTAATGTAGTTGCTGGATTAACTGGTGGCACAGAGGTAAGGGACTGACTGACTTGTGGTGGTAATAATGGAACTGTTGGAACACCTGGTGGAGCACACAGGAAAACAACATTAATTTTAAACATACAACACTTCAGTTCCCTTCCTCAAGGTGTACAAATATATAATTGCTTACAGGAGAATCACTACTTGCTTTAGCCGTAAAACGTTGATAAAGAAAAATAGCATTCTAAATAATACACATCATATTTCTGTTAGAAGTTGTTTGCAATTATTTTGCGAGCAAGTAGGGCCCAATTGCAGTACTCTAGACTTTGCTGTTGAGAAAAGTCTGGGGAATAGAAATTTTTATTCTCTCTTCTGTCTTCTATTGAATTGATAGAAACGTCTGTGAATGCAAAAAAGCCAGAAAACCCATGCATTTCAGAAGTTAGTTACTTCCATACTAACCTGTACTGAGAACATTACTGACAGCAGTTGAGGGTGAACTAATAGAAAGTCCTGAAAGACTCTGGTCAAGGCCTGCTGACACAGGGGGTAATGTGGCTGAGGGATTAACTGATGACAGCTGAACCTTATTGGAAGGAAAAAAAGCAAGTTACATCGTTAGGGTTTGTTTCCACAAGAACCAATAGAAGCAGAAAAGCAATACAACATCCTAATCCATTTTCACCAAGCCAAAGAAGTAACTACAACTTACCTCTGTGAAGCCATCTTTGAGGGGACTGAGAGATGCACTAGGCAACTGTCCCGGGAGAGAAATTTTCTTTCCTTCTTCAAACGGGCGTGTAGGTATCCTATGCAAATATCCATAACCAATGCCACATCCTAGGCTTTGAAAATAGGAACATTTAAAAGTCAGTGAAGTGACTTTATAACTACAGCATCCATAACAAGCAATGCATGAATGACTCAAGATGGCAACAAGTTTCAAGACAAGTTCTGTACAACTTTCCCCTCCCCCCAAATGTTGCCTCATTTTCTATGGACAAATAATCACTACAAGACAACTGAAAAAAAATTCTGTAGCTTTTAGCAATAAACATTTAGCACAAAATAAGTGTCACTATTATTTAAACCAAGTGGCTACATCAGATATACAGCTTGGAATTCAACTCACAGTTGTTATTTGCAGTCCTCTGTTCTGGTTACTGTGCAATACTTTAAGAATGTACTACAGCCTAATGACTATTTGAAGCCTAATGCAGAAAGCAACTGTTGCACTTTGTGCATTTTTCCACTAGCTAATTTACTGTGTAAATACACCCCCGCCATTAGTAACTGAATCTGAATTTCAGGTAAATATGTAATTTATTACAGCAGAAACACCTTGGATATAACAACACTCTTTCCCTGTCTTTGTAGATAACTTAAGCAAGCAGCTTTTAGGCTAGTGCTATAAGAAAGTTGCCCCATCCCCTTGTAACACATTGTCTCCTTACCTTCCTTCTCCACCCCAGGCAGAATTTGGAGTAATCACCACTTCCCGACAATTATCTGTGTCTGTGTTGTACACATAAAGTTTTAACGGTTTTGCTTCATGCGTTTCAATAAGGGAAAATAGATCTTCAGACTGTAAAAGGATAAAAATGAATAAGGGCTTTCTTGTCCTTATTTTATCATTTGACATTAGAATGATCATCTTCCCAGCCCTGACTTTCTGTAACAGAACCTGGTAACTGCTACATGTTGCAGTTGTTGCAGTGCTGCTGTTTTATCACAAGGCCAACTTCAATAAGCGCTTTGCTAGTACAACTCAGAAGACACATGGCACAACCCAGATTTCAAATTTGCTGTCTGAAATATTAATATTAGAGTATAAAAACAGTTTCTATCTGACTTCATGAAGATATTTAAGAGCAGTTTCTATTTCCAGAATTGCATTTAAGCACAAAGAAAAGGCACCATGCCAGAGCTCCTTCCTCTTTGCATTAACTTACTTCCATCAGGACAGAACTGCGGATGTTTCAAACCACCCTGGCACAATAGTTTAAAAATTAAATAAATAAATAAATAAATAAATAAATAAATAAATAAATAAATAAATAAATAAATAAATAAAAAAATCTTATTTTTTATACTTACCTCATTCATGATGGCATCCGCTCCAATGATGTAGTCACTATGAGGTCTAAGTCCAGCTAACGCAGCAGGAGAATTTGGTTCCACTTCCTAGTTTTAAGATGGAAAGTTACAAAATGCCACATAACTGTCAGGGTGTAGCACAACAGTTATATGTGCACTTCACACAAGTTCTGAGTCAGACAGACAAAGTGGTCAAGTTTTCAACACTATTAGTAGAATAGTCACTGAACTAGTTAAACAGTGGCTAGATGACAGCCTCTTTTGATACCGTTACAAGGAGCTCCGAGTATTACACAAAACCATCAATTTAAATACAAGATTTGATAATATACTCACTGAGTTCTAGTTCAAAAGTCCTTCCAAACCCAAAATCAATGAAAAGAAAGCAGACCAATTTGATCTCATGACTTGTGTACGCCCTTGCAAGTTATTTTTCAGTAAAAAGATAAACAGTTTAACAGTAAGAAAAATACTTGGAAGTCCATACATACCAAAACATGCCATACATTTTCATTGGCCCCATCAAAGCTGCAGAAACGAATGCTCACACCCAGCAGGCCCTGTCCCCCCCACATGTTGCTGGGTGTCACTGATGTTTCTCTCAGTTCCAGTGTTTTGCTACTGTACACTAGCATTTTTACAGGTTTTTCAACATTTGCCTTCAACAGGTCCTTCAGAGTGTCATTGTCTTTATTCTGCAAATGTTCAAACAAGAGTTTGGTTTAGTGTTTAACACAGCAAGCATCCAGTTCTATAGCACCACTTTTGTATTTCAAAGGTCCTATAAACACTGTGCATTATCAGAATATGTATCTGCAGCTATTTTATAACAAGCTTCCAGTCCCTTCACAATTGTAGAATACAACTCTAGTGAAAACCTGGGATTTCACAGTAAACATGAAGGTACTTGAATTAAATCTGTGATACGACGCACTGTGCAGCCTTTCAGAGGCTTTCTTGAATCCAGCCGTACTGGTGGAAGAGCTTACCCGCAGCTGTTCTTTTCCACTGCTATGATGGTTTGTTGTCTCACTACAGCTCTGCTTGAAAACTTTCTCCCATGATTCCTGCCCAGCTAACAGCTTTGACAACAGCTCTTTCACTCAGCTGGTTTTGACTGAAATGAGTTTGCAAGTTCTCACACAAGCAGTTTTACAGACAGAACTATGAGGGGCACTAACACAAGCAGCTAGTGGTGGATCAGCGGGTAGTATTATCTTCTGCTGGCACAGATGTCTGCAGAGAGCATGTCTGTCTGTCTGTCTGCATCCTTATTCTCCAGCTAAATTTTTGATAGAATTATAACTACAGGGTGAAGGAAATTAATTTCTGATGCAGTTAGGCTTCCTCATTTTAAACTAAGGAGAAATATTTTATATACATTTAAATAAAACAAATGTATTGGTTTACCTATAAAAATAAGATTCTCACCACAGTGTTTATATTCAGAGTTATAAAATAGCAACACACTTACCAATCTTGAACCATTAATGGACACGATAAAATCAAAGAATGGCTCCAATCCAGCTCTATGCCCTGGTGAGTTTTCTTGTACCTAACGAAGTTAAACAAGAGTTTAGCAAAAGAATACCAACGCTGATTCATAGACTAGAATTATATTTCTGCTTGTGCAAACTGTAGTTCTAGAAGCTACTGATGTTTCTATGTATGATTTTTAAGTGTTCAAATATAATCTTTTGGACCAAAAAAAATCTTCCTTTTAAAAAGAGATACAAATATTTAAAAAGAATCAGTAATTTATAAATTATTGAGGAATGACACAACAGCAGCCACTCCCTGGGACAGGCATTGCTTTACAGCTGCAGTAGATAAACTGTAGCTATTTATTTCAATGAAGGAGATTATGGTCAAAGGACAAGCTTAATGAATTCTGAAAAAGTTGGTTAAAAAGCAGTATCTTTCCACAGAAGTACCAACGTTGGACCTTGATTTTTATCTTAGCTTACTAGAGGAAAAGGAGAGTCACTTCTGTGTAAGCACAGGCTTATTAAACATCACCTGTTGACATTCTTGAGCCATAGAGGGCATCTATACAACCAATGATTCATTAACATACCAACAAGCTGCAAGAAAAGGGACACATGCAATTTTGCTGCTATGGCAGCTCAAATAATTCAACCACTCCACTTGGACAAGGCCTAAGGATTGGATACACACTGCTCCCAGAAGCTAAAAGTATGCTTTTAATTCCAAATGGAGTAACTGAGAGACATTTTGGCAATGTTGTTTTTTCACTATTACATGCATTGCTGCCAGACAGAAGTAACTCCTATACGGCTATCAGATTTTTCCTTCAGCCTTTGTAGCAAAGAATACCTATCTTTATTTGTAAGCTGATTCGTTTTATCCACTGGCTTTTCCTTTATGTGCTACATTCATCTTCCGAAAAGATCTAAAAAGCACTACCCTTTACAGTGTGGCTTCTTACATTACATGTTATTCCATCTGACAGAACTGGTACAAATCTGCTAGTTTGTTCAATACTGGTCTGATTCTGAAGGAATTGAGGTTTCTTAATATGACTCATCTAGAACAAAATATTCTAATATGGGGGGAGGGGGGGAAGCAAGCTTGATTAATACTAAAACTGTCCTCTTAGAGTCTATTTATCTCTACCCAACAGATTCACGAAATCAGAGATTGGAAGAAACTAAGATTACTTGTGGGTAGCTTTCTGTAACAGATGCCAGAAGCTTAGAACATTAGTGTCACATAACCCAAACATTCATTAAAGAAAACATAATCCAGAATCAGTAGTTCCAGAGTCACATCACACACACTGATTGCCGTTCAAGATTTGTAAAGCAGAAAAAAAGTATGAAACCAACATTATCCCAAGGTAATAAAAATCACTGAGGCAGCAATAGCATCCCCAAACCCCACACTTATCATTTCTAACTAGAACTTGAAATGCATCTACAAAAGCATCTCTTCAAGATGCCTGCATGCTCCTTGGAAATAATTTCCTACAACTGGGGTACAGGTATTCTCCCCGGGTGCCAAGCATTAACTGTAAGGAACCACAGCTCTCAATCGCCAAAGGAACTTGCAGTCCTGCTAACTAGATCCAGACTACTGCCTCCATGTCACTTACTCAATCTGTGGGTTCAAGATGCCTCTCACCAAGAATAACTAGACATCAGATAGCAAGCTGTGCATCAGGTAACAGGGTAAAAACACAAGCTAAGCTCCATGTAGCAGACCCTCTGACACTAGCTGCATAGAAACTCCCAGGCACATTGTGGATGTTACTCTGACATTGGTGGACTGCCCCTAGAGCTCATTTTTAACTTTAGATATTACGACTTTCAAAAATGTAGAGCTACCTTAGAACAGCCTCCACAAAGAGAAATTTTAGCTTATGAGAAAAGCCACAGAAAGGCTAAAATCCACTATATGAACTATTCTTCTCAAATGTAGAAAGCATTTATTTACTAAGTTGGGTACTCGAAGCCTTCCTGCCAAAGAAAGGTTAAACAAACAATTTCATGAAAGCAGAATTGAAGAACCCTGGTTTCCTATGAACATGCTCCACAATTGCATTCTCAGGCTTGGAAGTTTCTCTTGTAACTAAATTATTCAAAATGTCGTCTCCTCTGATGTGGTTTTTCTAGTAGCAAATGTAGGATGAGCTTGTGCTCTTTATTGCTCTTCCCTCAGTTCAGGAAGGTGACACAAAAATACTTTAACAGCCTCTCTCGCATTCCACCACCTATTGCATGTGACATATAAGAACATACATTTCGTGTTTTTAATGGGCCTGACATAAAGGCTTTATACCACAATGAAGTCAGCAGATGGTTTCAGAAGCTATTGGGAAAACAAGGATTTTAAAGACAGAACAAGTCTTTCTAAACCTCATTATTAATAAATAAATAAATAAATCAGTAAATCCAGCAAACATATTTATTCAGATAACACATCAGATTGTTAGAAGTGGATATATGTCATGGCCTTGAAATTATGAAAAGCTAGACTTCATTCAGCCAGTAGCTGCAAAAGCAGACCTGACATGGTCCACTCTTTATTCAGTGATTTTCCTCCATTTCCAAATGAACTTCTTAAAAAAAAAAACAACCAAAAAAAACCCCCCAACAAACCAACAAAGCCTGTACACCCTGGCACAATATCTCTCCCCAACAACCTCCGATAGATTACATCCTGAATGCTGTGAACCAACAGTGACCAGTATTCAATAAGGTAATCTTCTAAACTGAGAAGGAACACCTACAGTAAATGAGAATTACGAGTGTTCAGCATCCATCAACATCAAGCTCGCTGACACCTGGGATGTATAGATTTGGTATTCTAAGCAAATTATTTATAGTCTGCCCGAAACCGATGAAGGGACTGTGAGAGTTTCCAAGTTCCGAACTATTAGTTTGCAGAAAGTATCTTTAGATGTTGAACACCTTCCCTCAAATCCATCACTATCCTGAACATCTCTGCATGGTTTGTTTCTAAGTGGGCATGTAAAAACTACCAGAAAGCTGTATCTAAAAGAAATCAAGCTCTTACAGTTGCATCAATCACACACACACCTCAGAAGCATGCAGCTTCATCCCTTCTGTCATCCCATTTCCTCATGCTGCCATGCACAGGTTCAGTCACAAAAAGCTTCCTATTTCCCTAGCTTGTTTGGGCCCAACATCACTGACAGAATAGCGTTTTTATACCTGGCGGTCCCAGAAACGCAAAACAGAAGTGCTGAGTTCATTCCACATGAAAAGTCTCCTCCTTAAAGAAGCGACATACTCAGCCCTGCACAACAATCACACTGACCCCATGCAGTTTTTATGTCGCACCACCTTATTTTCAGCCAGCTACCTGCCCAATTCAGCACCATCACACAGCACCAAACACACAACACAGCTCTCTGCTCAAAGCTCTGGCTGTGGTTCTCTTCCAGGAACCACAGCAACAAAGGACAACCAGGGACCTTAGGAAATACAAAGGCACAAAAAACTTATTAGTGATGGAAATAAAGACTCCACGTATACGTACATAAACTCTAGGCTTCCTGAACAATCTGGCTTTGTGCAGCTTTTCTGTATGCCCCAAGTGGATGTTCAGTAACTTGCCTTTATAATCAAACAAGGACTGAGAAATAATCAAGTAATACCATATACAACAGATGCCACTGCAGGCAAGATAACATCCATAGCAGCTTGGGAAGCCTAATTCTCTCAAAACCAGCTGTTATTTCAGACATATAAGTTACAGACATCTGTGGGTAAATGCCATGACTTTCTAACAGTAGAGAAAAACAGTGGAACAGACTACCCTGAGAAGCTGTGGAACTGCCACCACTGGAGCTTTTTAAGAGCAAGCAAAGAAAACCTCTCTCAAGAATGCTGAACGTCAGAAGGCAGAAAAGGGCTGTATGACTCTTTCAGCCCTGTACAATGCTGCAGGACTTCAGTTTCTCACCGAGATGACAGCACTCAGGCAGCAGGGCTGCTGAGCACATAGATTACACACTAATTACTTCACTTTTAATTTACCGTCAGGAATTAAAACAGGGAAAAGGTTTCAAGGTCAAGACACTAATTTTAATCTGCATAACTAAACCCACTTCTTTTTTGGTAAATACATAAAGTTTCTCTTTGCTGAACACTTTCCCAACAGTATCACTCTATGCCTACACAGTATATATTGTACATTACACATTATATTAAGGCTGCCCAGCACCACAATGGTCACAAATTTAAGCCCTAAGCAAGCAGTGCTACAGTAACTGCAAACAGGTAGGAAAACCCTGATTTTCAGAGGCAGGTGAAGGCTCTCACCACTTTTGAAAGTTAGGTAACTTATACTAGTGTCCACTTAAACTTTAAGAAGTTTAGCTTCAAGCACTAAATACACAACTGTCAAGGAGCAGAAGCTCTGAAGCTTCTCCCCCCGCCCCCGTAAGAAATGCTTCCTAATATTTACTTTATTACAAGAAAATGCTGAAAGAAGTTCTTTTGGTAGTTCTTCCACCCACTCTGTAATTGGTAATAAAATTTCATTATGTATCGCGTAAGCAATTCCTGTTAGGTCTGACAGAATCTATTTTATTTCTGCCAGCTATTTTAACACATTACATGGTATAATTGTATTGAATTTCCTTATGAAACACTCAGTTTTCAAGAGAAAAAGCTTTATAAGCTTTTTGTAAGAAAATAGATTCCCTATAAGTAGCATCAAATTTTATTTTAGCACAGAAAATTTAACTCAAGCTTTTAAAATGGGAGCCCCCCTTAAAAATAAGTCATCTCTTTATGGCAACATGCTTGTATCTCTACTACAACAAACTGAAGCACTCAAGTAAAAGTTAGAAATCTAAACTTTGGGCACTGCTGTTCAGTATCTTTTAGGAAGAACAGCACATAACACAGAAGCATACAAATCTCTTGCAGATAAAAAAAATCTTACATCATCTATGACTTGACAAGAAATTGTCAAGTCATTACAACAGCCTGGGCAAACTACAGCAGTTTTGCATTGCTGAACAAGAAAGTTATTCAAAATTTTCCTTCATTCTGTTTTGGCGAACAGAAACAAATGCATACTGAGCAATACATAGAGTCAGACAGTTGCTCTGATCAGCCACATAATTTATGTTAAAGGAAACTTATGGATGAGAAAAACAACAGAGAAAGTTCCTAGAGGTAAATAGCATTACATGCGACCAGCCTCGGAGGTACCAGTTAAAAAAAAAATTTATGAGCATATTACATGAATCAGTAAATGGAAGTCTAACAGCAAACGCACATACGACAAATAAACATGTATTCCAGAGAACAGTTTCAAACAAATGATTATTAGGTCTACCTATGAAGAGAATAGGGCAACTAAACAGTAACTTTCTCTCCCT
Organism: Burhinus bistriatus; assembly: GCA_013397275.1. Classification (NCBI taxonomy): domain Eukaryota; kingdom Metazoa; phylum Chordata; class Aves; order Charadriiformes; family Burhinidae; genus Burhinus; species Burhinus bistriatus. The sequence goes on along the minus strand of VYXH01006881.1, from coordinate 222,141 downwards.
CTTAAAAAAAAAAAAGGGGGAGGGGGTGGACCCCTACATTTGCATGCCTAGAAACCCCAACAGTGCAACCCACAGCAACTTTCCCTGTTAAGTATGCATGTGATGAAATCGCTTTCCTTCGACAGCACTTCAGTCCTGGAGTGTTCCTATTTCCTGTTACAAGTGCACTGATAATAAAGCTCACAATGAAAGTGACATTGCACCAAATATTAGCAGGATCTGCCAAAAAGATTTAAGTAATCCGCAAAAATTATGTCAGAAATTAATGATGGTATTGTTCACTTTCTGTATATATTTCTGCTCCTGTTTGCAGCAAGCAGAGCAAGAGGCTTGCTACCAGTTTTGTAGGGAGGCAGCGTGTGCAGTCTAAAAGTCTCACTGTAAGAAACAGTCTCAGTTTGCTCATCCCTCTGGCAACTTGTACTTGGCTCCCAGGGTCATTCTGAACAATGTTAACTCCTTTGTTTCATGGCCTTTTAACACATTTTTCATTTGTTTGCCCTACCCAAACAAATTCTTCCAATAATTGAAAAGATTTTTCAGACATTTCTCTAGTTTTCCAACAACAAATGAAATCTTAAAGAATGACCACTATATACTATTTATGTAAGTTTGGTGTTATCAAAGAAATCTTACCTTTTCTGAATTAGATCTGTAAAACTGAACGACTACTGCCATTTTCCTTTTACCATTCTCACTTATCGGATTAAAATACTGAGCTCAGAAAGTCTACTTAAGAGTAAGTTAGAAGAAATAGCAGTATTGCTTGACCCCAAGTTCTACCCAAGGTCGGTCCATGCAGACAGAACATTTGTGCAGTGCTCCTCAAAGAGTGTGAGCTGAACACATCCGTCTTTAACAAACTTACTACAGAATACCAACTGCAAAATTAAACTTGGAAAAACTACAGAGGAAAATTCTAGTCACTTGTATGCCACAGGCATTTCGATAGAAACATTCCAAATTATAACTGTGAAACTTCAGAATTTTTCTCTACTCTGAATCTACACTCCCAACTGCATATAAGCACAGGCCTAATTCCTGGTAGGCCAGGATCATGATGCAATTTAAGAAGCCTGTCCACAGAAAAAAAAAAAAACAAAACCAAAAACAGTTGCTCATTGTTGTGGTATCTGAAGATATCAGCAAGAAGATAAGGCAGTGAAAAATAGAGAAATCAGTCTGTTTAAGACAACAGGCAGGTCCTTCCTGCATTTAATGTAAATAGGGCTGTCCTCTCAGAAATCAACTTCTTTAATGTCCACCTACCAATTACATTTACAAAAACTGGCAATCAAACACTGCGACTTCAAGTCACACCAAAAACGTCACGACCAAAAGGTACCTAAATGAAAACAAAAGGGCCCAGATTCAATCAAGACTACAAGAAAAAATGAGTAGATTATACTTCATAAGAGGAGATGTATCTCAATTTACTAACATGCTTTAATCAAACAGCATGAACTGACGAATCTGACATAACTGATATTCTAACTGCAGAGTACTTACTGATTTTACAACCCTCAAAAGTAAAAAGCTGCTATTTATGCTATAGTACACTAAAAAAAAAAAAAAAAAAAAAAAAAAAAAAAATTTCGCACT